>CM033648.1:94999793-95138730 GCA_019512145.1 Engystomops pustulosus | reverse complement strand
GCCGCACCCTGCCCCAGTGTATATAGCCTGCCGCACCATGCCCCAGTATATATAGCCTGCCGCACCCTGCCCCAGTGTATATAGCCTGCCAGACTCTGCCCCAGTGTATATAGCCTGCCAGCCCCTGCCCCAGTGTATATAGCCTGCCAGCCCCTGCAGCAGTGTATATAGCCTGCCAGCCCCTGCCCCAGTGTATATAGCCTGCCAGACCCTGCCCCAGTGTATATAGCCTGCCAGACCCTGCCCCAGTGTATATAGCCTGCCGCACCCTGCCCCAGTGTATATAGCCTGCCGCACCATGCCCCAGTATATATAGCCTGCCGCACCCTGCCCCAGTGTATATAGCCTGCCAGACCCTGCCCCAGTGTATATAGCCTGCCAGACTCTGCCCCAGTGTATATAGCCTGCCGCCGCTGCCAGACAGATCGCACAGAAGATATACAGGGGTCGCCGGAAAGGTGAGTTTAGATATATTTATTTTTTTACTCGAGTATAAGCCGAGTTTGGGGATTTCAGCACATTTTTTGTGCTGAAAAACTAGGCTTATACTCGAGTATATAAGGTATCTCATATCTATCTATCTATCTATCTATCTATCTCCTATCTATCTATCTATCTATCTATCTATCTATCTATCTCCTATCTATCTATCTCATATCTATCTATCTCCTATCTATCTATCTATCTATCTATCTCATATCTATCTATGTATCTATCTATCTATCTCATATCTATCTATCTATCTATCTATCTATCTTGACAAAGGCTGAGACTACAGCCGAAACCTTGAGGGAGGTGGAATAAACACCCTTGTTTTTTCACTATTTTGGAGTGCTGCCTGTTTTCATTTCGTTGGATATCTATCTATCTAGATAATTCCTTTATTTATATAGTGCACACAGGGCAGTTCCCCAGTGCTGTCCTGAGCTTTCCAAATCAGTCCCTGTCCCCATGGGGCTCACAATCTAATCAACCTACTAGTATGTTCTGGAGGAAACCCACGCAAACACAGAGAGAACATACAAATTCTTTGCAGATGTTGACCCTGGGACTTGAACCCAGGACCCCAGCGCTGCAAGGCTGTAATGCTAACCACTAATCCACCATGGTGGAGTTACCGGTGGGGTTGAGTATTTGGGATTGGTACCTGAAAAGTCCGCTCATTCTTATATACACAGTAATTATTCACATGTAATTATTGGGGCACATTTACTTACCCGGTCCTGTCGCGATCCCGCGGTGCATTGTCCGACGAGGATTCGGGTCTGCCACGATTCACTAATCTCGTGCGCCCGAGTTAATGCATCCGTCGCTTCTCTGGCAAGGTCCGCCGGAGTTCACCTGCTTCTTCCTGGTGCATGTAAGTGCGTGTCTTGCGACACAATTCTAAATATTAAATCCTGCTCGTTATCCGAATCTGTCAGGTTGTCCGAAGGCCCCCCCCCCCCCCCCCCCCCCATTTCTGTTGCGAGCAAGCCAGCGCTGATGCACCAAAATCCGATCGCCAAAATCCAGACGGGAAACCCAACAAAAATGCGTCCGACGGGCCCTTAGTAAAGGAGCCCCAATGTATTTTCATCTGTCCACTCTCAGATGGGAGGAACCCAACCACCAGCTCCTGCCCAAGACCGCCCACCTGACAGTAGAGAACCTATTTAGCATTTTTACAGAGCACCCACTAAAATTGATATAATAAATGATGTACTACCGGTATATTATCTTATATGCTGACATCTACATCTACTGATATTCTATAGGTGACTCCTGACTATATGTACTACAATGGGCCACAAGTCCTAACCATAGGTGGTCCCAGGTCTGTCTATTCATCACCGTCTACTACGAAAACCATCACAGTAATTTATGTCTGAAATGTTAAAAAGCCTGAGAAATAAGTGAGAAACAATTCCCCGAGAATGACATTTATATATTATAGAAATCTGACTGGGTACAAGGTCACCAAAGGAAAACGGTTTCAAGGGCGCTTGGATTTCCAAAGATCGTGATGTATTGCCAAAAGTTGAGCGAGAGGTTACATAGTTCTGAAAGTGACTGGAACCAGCAAACTGGAAGTCATTTACCTTGAACATACAAAAATACAATTCACTTACGAGTGTAAGGTCAGGCTGTCAGTGTAATAACGTGATTTGTACACGGAGATCACGTCTCATCATAGGAAGGAACTGAGAACAAATGTTACATGTAGAGCGTTGTGGATGTGAGTGGCTACCGGCACCGGCTATGGAAGGGTCAATTCTAAAGTGTAAGACTAATATGTGTTCCTCCTGGTAAGGAAAAAGGGGACCCAACAGTATTTGGGTCCGGTGGGTTTGCAGTGTTAACCCTTTAAATGGGTTCGCTCAGACACTGTTCACATCCATGATTGTGCATGGATCGTGCATGCCACCAGTTTGGCAGCGTTCTTGTAGTTCCTCTTGACATTACGGGTCATGATGCTCCTCGGAAAAATAGAGGTGCACATGCAAACCCGACAATTACATGCCTTGGGTGGCTTTTCCAGCAGCTGTCACTGATGCTATCCATCGGTGGGGCTGGGGTGATCCATGTTCTGCTGACCAGAACATTGGGGCTCATTGGGGACCGTCGGACGCATTTTTGTCGGGTTTCCCGATGATTTCCGTTTTGCACCGAATTGCCCCGGGATTTTGGCGCACGCGATCGGATTTTGGCACATTGGCACCGTCTTGCATGCGACAGAAATCGGGAGGCGGGCAATCGGACAACCCGACAGATTTGGACAAACCGTGGAATTTAAAACAGGATTTGTGTCGCAAGATCAAGCAATCACATGCACCGGGAAGAAGAAGGTGAACTCCAGTGGACCTCGGGGCAAAAGCGACGGATGCAGGAACTCGGACGCACGAGGTTAGTGAATCGCAGCAGACCCGAATCCTCGTCGGACAACACACCGAGGGATCGCGACAGGACTGGGTGAGTAAATGTGCCCCGTTGTGATTTGGGTCCACTCATCACCACTCCTGATTTTGGAGCCAAGAAAACTGCAAGAGAAAGAAACCAGGAGTCCTCTTGCCAGACTTTACTAAGAATCCCTTGACCTAGGGCAAAAAAAATTAGCTTACTGTATTTGCCCTGGTGCAGTTTATTGGTGCAATTTTCTAATATGCAGCACTTACCCATCTTAAGACTAAAATCATAGGGATTTTTTGCTTCAAAACATGAAGGAACCAATCAGATTAGGAAGTCTTAATTGTTCTAATTTTAGGAATGCAGTGATGTTACAGTACAGGGATAATACACACCGAGATAATATAATAACTGCTCCCTATATCTTAGTTGATGTAGCTGCTATGTCTTCTGCCCTTGTAGTTACCCCCATGTCTAGAATGAGAGACCTTCTACCGCTTTTTTATCAGTAGAGGCAGCTCATGACCTTGTCATCCAAGTGTAGAAAAGAACGGTGACCATACATGAGGATAACTCTCCCTATTGAAGTTAATGAAATCACCGAGCAGCCAACTCCTATTGATTAAAGAACCTTACACGGACCCATATCTTTGATATCTTAAGGGCACCTATTGGTCAGCTTACATCACATAAAAATGTGGCTCAATGTTTTCTCACGTGTTAGTGTATTCTTAAGACCCCCCCCCTTTTGAACCATGCCACGCCCCTTTCTTAATAAGCCACTCCGCAAAGTCAAATAAGGAGTTAAAATTGGAAACATCTAGAATGTCAATCTCGTTTGTTATATGCAGTCGAGAGGTCGTCTGGCAGACTGTAGATGTGCAATATATATCCCAATGGTTACTATAACTAAAGAAAATAGTAGGAAAATATGGCCTTGCTATTGTAAACATATTATCAGATTAAATCGGCACAAAAAAATGTCTGTTATAAAAAATAACAGTATTAACATTTGTATTTGACCTCATGTTGGACAGAATCTTGGATTTGGTACATCCCTAAAAGTTTCTGAATGAGTTCACTGATTTTTGGCTTCGGAGAAAATTTTAAGCAGCCATTTGGCCAATTTCGCTGATATGACAGGCTAAATGGAATATTCATCAGTAGCGATGGAGCAGATATTCCCGGCGTTCCAAGAAAGTTTAATAAACCATAACTGCTCTAATTTAACAACTTTCCTAAAGTGTAGCTAAAGGTTCAGCATCTCCTAAATCCAGCAATCCCAAGTTCATGGAGTTCTCTTATTCTGGATGATGTCTAAATCTAGAAAGCCAAGTCTTTCTTTATACAGAACACCAATAAAACTCTGAAGCTGGGAAAAAATAAAAATAATTTTTGAGATTTTTACATGGAACGACCATTGACAACATTTTGAATGTTTGGGCACAGAAGTCCGACGGTCTAGCCAGTAGACGTAGGGCGGTAGGCTCTACTTCCTGCCGATCAGTGTCACAACCCCATGACCAACTCTTACTGACCACTAGGTCATTAGTGGTAAAACGGCTGGGAAAACCCCTTTAAGATATCCAGAAAAAGTAAAAGTATCAACATTCCCTATACCGGACCTGCATATTCATTTGCCTCAATAGTAGACAGTTGTTTCGTCAATTTGAAGAGCATCGACAATAGGTCAATGGCTGGCAGCTCGATCATGGCTTTGTAAAAAAAAAGATTGGTCATTGAAATTTAACATGCCCAACATATCTAACCATTGGGGAGAATGAGGCAGATGAAAAAAGACAAGTTTCTCTAAAATTTGGAGGTTTGGTAGACGTTTCACTTTTTTATATGGGTCCAATAATAGTAGACATCTCCCAATGCTTCATGTTGAGCTTTTATATCTTTACATCCAGTATCTTGATTTAATTAAATTGAAAATGTTTTGGGGCTGGCTCAAACTGAAATGTGATTAAGGGCTAAAAAATTGCCCATCTTTTAAATTAATGTGGATGCGTGTACAGAAGACTCTCCTCAGGAGACAATGGGAGAAAGTCATTATGGCTTATCCCTCTGCCTTCACCAACCGTCACCCCTCTATAGGCACATCAAGGCGCAGACTGGGTAGGGAGCTGGAAAACCGGCGGAGACTATAGGAACACACTCAGATCTGGTCTAAAGATCAGAACTGGAGGAGTGTGCGCCCATGTTCACTAAGACACCGGAGCCTTTTAGTCTATATGGGCGCCGGACCACCCGTGGTGGGAGTTCTAAATACGTTTCGTTATAAATACAAGTCTTAATCTTCCCCAGTGAGAACTTTAGGACAAAGGGGAACAAGAAGACATAGAAGGAGTCAAAATTTATAATGCCTTCTCCACTGGTTTTGTGGCAGAGAAGACGTGTATCAAGCTCCATTATCACCGGTTTTGGTGGTTTTCCACTCAACATGGCACTTTGGGTGTGGCAGGGTTAGGGTGTGAACACCCTGCCTGCCCTATTTACTATATCTGTGAGTAAAACTGTCGGAGACTATAGCTGAAATCTCCCCCAGGTTAGATTCCCAGCTGGCGGAGCTCACATCTGCAAATAGCAAGAGGTTGGAGCCCCTTCAAGACCGATGATGAAGAGGAGAGGTGCAACAATTTGGAGTCATTTTCATAAAGATTTACATTTTTGTCTACCAAATAGAGTATCCATCAAGGAATAGGTATGTTTAATGTGGTAATCTAAAATTTGTACATTTTTGGAGTATGGATGGAAACCAGGATCCCATCTCTCCCCCAAGAACAAAAAAACATAAAAACTCCAAGCAGCACATTTGGTTGGATTTGAACTAACCCAGGAATCACCACTGGCAACTGAGGAAAATACAATTTAAAATAATAAATAATCACAGAGTTTTGTCCTAATTTATGGCGAGAACTGAAATAAAACAAAAAACCCTACACATGAAAGTTGACGCAAATATATAAAAATCCAAAAAAGAAAAAAATGTCATGTAGGAAGACTTAGATACTGAAGGGTTACAAAAAAAATTCCAAAGGGAAGGTTTTCACAGCTCATTTTCTCGAAGGCGTACAGATCCTACAACTTCTTAACCTCAAGATTCGAAAGAGAATGTTAAAGACAAAGGGGCCAATTGAAAGGAAATATGTAGAAGGACAAAACATGCATGAAAATTGTTCATGTTTCCCGTCACATGGATATGTAAAAATGATGAATAAATCAGCGAGCACACGATTTCTCCGCAGGAACCTGCTCAGGCAAACAGTTTACTAATTTGTGACACACTACACCCTCCATTGCACCGTGCACCTTGAGGTTAGAACATTTCTAATCATTATTTGATAACACAAGTCGGTCGGCATTACAGCCATAGAAACAGGAACACTGTAACCAAGCAACAATGAGTTATAGTCAAACAATTTCATTAAGGCCTTGCACCTCTTAGCAGGTGGGTGCATGTGACACTGGTGATAAGAATTACAACCCCATCATCCATTGTGTCTGCCAACACCTCAAGAAGCGGAGCAAATCCATGAATGTGTTTACATCTTCTTATAGCCATAATTTACATGGAAGGAAGTCACTTCCCTCTAATAGGAAAGGTTACCATCCACAACAGGCCGTGTATATCAAGCGCTAATACAATACGTTTTGTGATGCTCTACTACATTGTGAGCTGATGTGACCATGTTTCTGGGTTTTTTTTGTTGGTACATTTTTGGAATAATCCTTAATAAGCTAAAACACAGTGGTGGTAGCCTACTGCCCTTTAGGTGGCCACACACCTTTAATAGCTGTCGAACAAATGTCAACGTCCAACCACTGTCTTCCAACCAACCACCATATATACTTCCATACTTGACCCATCCAGCATTCATGTCAAACAACAGCCAACCACCGTCTTCCAACCAACCACCATATGTACATCCATACTTGACCCATCCAGCATGCATGTCAAACAACGCCCAACCACCATCTTCCAACGAAATACCATATGTACATCCATACTTGGTTCCTCCCAGCATGCATGTGTTCTCAAAAGGCAAAGAAGCTATTAACAGGTGTCTATTGAGGCAGTTTATGTCCAATGAGACAATGTCCAAATTCAACATGTATTGCTACCATACACATAGGGGCTCCCTTACTAAGGGTCCGTCAGGCGCATTTTTGTCAGGTTTCCCGTCGATTTCCGCTTTGCGCCTAATTGCTCAGAGATTTTGGCGCACATGATCGGATTTTGGTGCATCGGCGCCGTCTTGCACGCGACAGAAATCGGGGGCCGGACCGTCAGACAACCCAATGGATTCGGACAATGTGCAGGATTTAACATTAAGAATTGTGTCGCAAGACATGCACTAACAAGCACCAGGAAGAAGCAGGTGAACTCCAGCGGACCTTGGGGCAGAAGCGACCAATGCAGGAACTAGGGCGCACGATCTTCGTGAATCGCAGCAGACCCGAATCCTCGTCGGATAACAAACCGCGGGATCGCAACAGGATCGGGTATGTAAATCTGCCCCATTGACTTAGTCAGATGAGTCAACTTTGCACTTTTTGTGTGTACAAGCACCTCAATTTACACCCTAAAGTAATACACAGGTAGAAAGTTTCTATTGAATAGGTGTCTGGTTGATTTTGACAATTTACAATGAGGAATGTTCCATAAAATAGTGGTTGGTAATATGGAGAGTCTTCAAAAGAGTCAAGAAAAAGCTCAATGGTGCATGAATTGTTCTACAAAATTAGGGCTGAATCCTGGGAAGAGACTTGCTCGGCAAGGTTTAACCATCAAAGGGTAAAGATAGAATAGATAAAGACAAAAAACTGGGTCCCTCTCCTAGAGTATTACAGCAATAATAAATATATTTTCTCTTAAGAGTGTATGTAAGATAACAAATGTATCCAATGGTGGCTGCGTTCACATTTTCTCTTCTTCAGTTATTATATGTATGTAATACCAAAAATTATTTCAATAAAAATTATTGTTCCCCCCACAAAAAAGTGTACGTGGACTCTCACCACTAGTATTAGTGTATGTAATAAATCCGTTCCAGGACGATCGGTGGATGAATAGGCACTAAATACAACTGAAATTATTTCCGTGAAGTAGCAGTGCTCAAGGATCTTGCTTAACTTGATACAATTTATTCCATCAAATTCTCGTTTATTGCTAAAAGTTACGCCTTTCTGTCCGGTACTTGGAACTTTATCAAGAAATATGGACTTGCCTGCTGAAGATCCAAGTTCTGGTTCCAAACTGTTTCTGGTAAAGAAAGTTCCTTGAGCACCAAATCTTCACTCTTTCAGTTGTATTCAGTTGTAACATCACATCACACAATCTCTATGAAGATAGAAACGGGCTTCCAAAAATTGAGAACAAAAATACTTTATTTGGAGATGACTTCAGTCACTGGTCACTAGAGTCTTCTGACAAGGAGCATGCTTCAGTTTGGATTACAGGAGTATATATTCTATCTAGATGTAGCTTGGACCTCTACCTCTACATAGACATGGAGATGCGTCTAAGGTCTTTGGGGTGACAGTTGTGTAATGGGTGCAGGGATAGGTGCAATTGATTACGTAGGGGCTTTTGGAACCCAATGCTTCACAAGTGCAGGTTGTTTTAGGCTTTAGGTTATACTTTCACCATCCATCTGTCCTCCACCAGAGCAAAGATGAAGAGGAAATGAGTTGGATGTTGGTTGGTGTTAAGTCTTGTAGAACCTTGTAGAAACCTCAAAAGAGCAAGTGGCTATCCAAATAGATCAACAGCCTACATAACCCAGACTAAACATATGCATCACTCACAGATACAACATACATGGAAAAGTATATAGTACATAACATAACAAGAACCCTATGGGACATTGGATTGATGGGGACAATGCAAGATGCACATGGCGTCATGCCATTGAAGAAAGAAGTTTCCATCATGCTTGATCGTGATCTCATGGGAGGCCGATAAAGGCCTTTAGTACATAAATGGCCTTAGTACATGGTCTTGATTGTGACTACACAGGTTGCGTATGGCGTCAGGCCATTTTAGAAGAAAGTCCCAACATGTTTCCATCAAAGATCATGGTTGATGTTGATTTAACAGGGGAAGAAGAAAGGCAAAGTGGCGTGTGGCGTCATGCCATTCTCGAAGAAAGTCTCAATAAGTTTCCATCATGGGTGATAATGATTTCATGGGATCCAATAAACGCTGTGTGGTCTTAGTACATGATCGGGACTATACAAGATGTTTTCTTATGGCTTCAGCTCAATGGCGCCGTACAACAAGAACCCTATGGGACATTGGATTGATTCACCAAGCACAGCTATGTATAAGCCTATTTCTTTATATCTTCATATTCCACCTCCATCCCGCTGGTCTCCTCACAGTGTGTGTCACACACGACTTTTTAAAGCACCAACTTCTGGCGTCTGTAAGGAGTCCACAAAATACTTTCAGCCTTCGGACTTCAAATGCTCACATTGTATGTTGTCATCTTGTCATCTGTATTTGATCTTCCTGGGAGCAAAAAAATGAGTGAAGAACTGAGGTCGTAATTGAAACAAATTAAGGACTAATGAATGACATCACCAAGGGCAGATGGAGGACGACGGAGGGTCCCACATTGACTCAAGACAATAATCTCCTGTATGAGAGTCAAGTGGCGGGCTACAATTATATCCTCAATCTCTAATAGTCACTGGGAAACATTGTCAAAGCTCCAGGATCGGCACAGAATGAATAGATGAGATGTAGAACATAACACAATGATCCCTCGCTGACTATACTCCCGGATCTATGACTCCACAATTGAGGCCGATCATGTGACACTTCTGGTTTGGTGGTGCGCGCGGCGGGCCTCCGCTGGCTTGTGTTGTGTGTGTGATCTCAGTAAAATATTATAATGTCTCGCGAAAGAAAATAAAATCAGTTTATTCCCGGCTTTTTATATTCTTTTATATTCCTTTAAATCTGTTTTGTTTTACCAACAGCTGCGAGAGCAGGAAAATGTATGAAAAACACTCACTATTAAACCCCGATCGAGTTTCACTTTTTCAAAAGACCACAGAGAACACTTACCAGATACTTTTACTAAGCTCTCGCTGCTTTTGTTCCCCTGAAAATCTCCACTTCCACCAGATTTTTTGTTTTTTGGACAATATACAAGTTACACCGAGTAAGAGAGCATTTCCTCTTAAAATCAGTAAATTACCGTTAAGGCGTCTTTACTAGTGATGAGAAGACCTGTTGAATCCTGTTTACCAGTGGTATTTAAAGAGTTAAAGCCCGAGATCAGTGGCTGTACTGATCACGGGTGTAAACCGCAGGGGGAAGTTGAGCTGAACTGGGTCCAAGCCCCAAAGTTCCCCCCCAGAAATCTCGAGTTCAGTTTGGGGAAACCGAACCCGCAAAATTCAGTTAAAACCGGGTTCAGGTCCACTCAACGCTAGTCCTTACCAAATTGACCAATATGGCTGACATTCTAATCCATTGATAGGTTATTATTAAGACATACTCTACACCCATACCAGGTTGGCAAACTGGGTAATTCCTTAGGGTCTCGTCTTTTCACGTCTCAATGTAACATCTAAAACTTTGTTGCTCTCCAAGACCGTAATTATTGTATTATTAATGGTTTTACCCTAATTTCAGGACCGGATATACCATAACTTAAAGGCATATCCATATGCGGGATGATCAATATCAGATCAGTGATGGTCTGATGCCTGGTCCCCCAACTGTCAGACCACTGTAGTGGTTGTGCCAGGTTCGTTCCCATTACTTACAGTTGTGTTAGCCCTGGTAATTGCTCATTGTTGTCAGTGTCCGCTGTCAGACCTTCAGTATTGGATATTGATGACCTATTCTATCAATAACCAGAAATTTCACTTTATTAATTTTTGGGGCTTTGACCTCCAACATCTTAATTGACCATGATAATGAAGGGGCTTCAGTATTAGGTCACAATGATTCTAGTCACTGGATTCCACAAGGAACTTCAGAATGGCTCAATACAAGTGAATGGGTGGTGAAGGGGTGGTGAGGTCACCCCTTAACAAGGAAAAACACAACTGGTTGGAGTCAGTTAGCATATAACTTGCTGATAAATGTATGCCCAAAGGTAGAGCCTCCCGCTGACCAGTAGAACAATGGCATTTCTATGGGACTGGTGGAAATAGCTGTGGAGTGCTGTTCTCATCTATCTCCTGCAAATTATGCTGTGTGCAACCATACTCTCTGTTGATTAGTGGGTTACTCTCTGTTATAGGTAGGTTCTCACAGGTGGGGATCATCACCAATTCAGTGGATAGAGGCAGGAGTAGATTAGCCTATAACTCATTCTATGCAACTATATGAGGTCCCAGAGACCAGGGGTTAGCACTAAAATCTCAAGTTGAAGTGACTCGAGGACCAATTGAGACCAAGTGGGGGAAGGAGTAGAATGGGCTTTTGATGTATCACACCAGAGGTCAGAGTCTATCCTGGGTGATGGTCCATCCTGGGCTGAAATGTCATGTGAATTTTTGGATTTGACTGACACTAAAATAAAAGTATTGAAGTTTCTAAAAAATTGAGTGTCAAATTCTGGCAAATATTGAACGAACCAGATGTCTCCTAAATATACGGGCTCACATTCACTAATAGTAAAGCAAACTGCAAGGTTTGCAGTTCACCTCACTATCGTGCAGCGTGTGCCAGATTCATGAAGACTGGAGTAAGAGCTTTATGATTCTGGAGCACCCTGGGGGCACCCATAGCTGGTAGGCTGAGCGCACCAGTTTTTTTTCTTGTGCACTCCGTTTAAGGGGAGACTGCATAATAAATGTGGACCATGGATTTCTAACTGCAGGAGGGTCTACACAGGGATCTTTTGAAGGCCTTACCCCACGAGGACCCAACGTAAATCTCCACCGAATGGTGTGGGCACAGGCACTAAAATTGACCCTACATTTCTAGGGGTGCGGTCTCACTTTTGTATTTCCTCTTTTACATCTAGTGTCTTCTCAGCACAAATTGGGAGATTTTCTCCTTAAGACAAAGCTCCACCGTTCTCCGCTCGAAAACACAACCTTCTCCAAATTTCTGCCTGCAGCAGATAAAGAAAAATGAGCGCCGCGTCTTGTTGAGATTATTCCTCCACTTAAACTACACTTATTCCCGCAATTACGGAGCTGAATTTAATTTTCCTTCGCTTTCATTTTCCTACCTTTTAGTGAGCTTTAATTGCAGCAGATAAGGAGGAAAACGAGTAAATCATCCAAATTCGGAGATGGTTACGGCTGTTTTTCCCGTTAAATATTAGTGTACTTCACGTCAATTGCATATTGGCAATTATTGGCTAATGAAGAAAAAAAAAGCTTACGGCAAACATCTCCCATTTACACCCGGCTCCGCTCACCTTTGTAGATAATTCCGATGTTCCATCCCTTTGATGTGTTTTCGCTGCGGGACAAATGATTTTCTACCTAGTCTCCCGTTTCTAAAGCATTGCTATGGATTTCATGGATGTTCACGCACCTTGGCTCGGAGTCACCTTTAAATCAGGTATCAAGGTGCAGAAGGTAGAAGCGAGGATGTGGGTAAAAGAAGATAAACAGTCTGGAAGGTGAAGTTTGTACCTTGTACGTTCTGCATCCAAGGTGACGCCGCTATGATCACTGACCCCATCCCTACAGAGACACTATTAATCTACCTGAAATACCTGTGCTCAGTCATATAGATAACCCGTCATCAAATAACTAACCAGGATTCAGGGATTACAAGCCTCGGGACATATCTGCAGAGTAGTGCTAATAGCAGATCCGAATAAGAGTCAGGATGAAGCAGCATGTATGTAATTACAGATAGATAATACAACATGTCACCTTATAATATGTCACATATATATGTCACCTTAAAGGGGTCCTCCATATTACATCTGTTCTGTCCTGGTTTGAGAAAGGCTCCTGATGCAGGAGCTGAAACGTAACACTTTTGGAATAAAGTAAATTCTGTTTTTCCACTACAATTTGGTGTGCCAACAATTTTTGACTATTAAATAGATAGATAGAAAGCATTCTTTTCTTCAAGTGGATGGATTATATATATATATATATATATATATATATATATATACATATTTATAATCCATCCGCATAATCCATCTAAAAATTCATAGATCTGAGCCGCTTTTGCCATTAGATGAGATGAAAATCCCCCCTCAGGCGGCAGAAAGCAGATACCTGAGGGGGGGCGGTAGAGTGGATGGTCACAATACAGCTGATTCTAGGGACAGCTGATGGCCCAAATCACCCACCAAAATTAAAGCTTCTGTCCATCCTACAAATAATTTACTATGCAGACATATACATTGATAGATAGCTCGATATACATAAAGATAGATAGATAAGAAGAGAGTGCTGTTATTTTTTTCAATTTTAGAAAGAGATACATATATATATATATATATATATATATATATATATATATGGATAGATACAAAGAATCAGATATATAGATGTGTTTTGTAAATAATTTAACATGAACGTTTGGTTAAAATTTAGAAGCTCTAAAACTCTTCAACTTGACCTCTGTCTCCCTATTTCTGATGACTTCAGGTGACTCTGGCAGGTGACCGGTTACCGATACCTTGAGTTAATTTTAAGGATTACTAGGTTGTCAATATGTTACAGATAAACTTGCTGAGCTCCTGTCTGCTAATTTTTTTTTTTTTTTTACTATTGGTTACAGCAGAGAGATGAGACTCGTAGGATTCGTAGTCGTTGAGTATATATTATAGAATGAGGCTTTGTGGATTGTACATGGATAAGATCTATTTGAAGGGATATTTCATATACAATATAATACAACTTTATTGATCCCGGGGGGTGGGGGGGATAATAGGCTGGCACATGGTGAGCTGCAATGGCAGGTCCAGTTCTTGGCTCGTGCTATAGGAAGTGCATCGGTTGGGGGCTAGCCCTCGGCTCCACCGGTCATTCTTCTCAACTTCTGGGTAGGATTATTGGAACAAACTATTTACAGTGAATGTTCACCATTAAATGTATAAAACTTTATATTCTCAGTCAGTTCCTTAAAGGAGTTTTTCAGGTTAAAAATATTAATAACATTTCCATAAAATAGGTCATCGGTAATAAGCACCCAGCACCTCCAATACAGCTGTTCTTGGCTGTTCATAAGCAGCACGGGAATGGAGCATTCAGCGCCGTTCTCCATGTAGTGGGTGAACTGAGTCACTGCATCATTGATCTCATGGAAATGAATGGGATCAGATCTACAGTACCCTGGCCTGACCACTAGACTCACTAGGCTACTTCCTGTTTAATTCTCTGATCATGGGCTGGTGAGAACAGTGGTGTTGTTGTAGTGGACCCCCTACTGACCTGATGTTTGAGGAGGACCTATTTTATAGCTATATTATCAATAATTTTAGACTGAACCTTCATTCTTTATGGACCACAAACTTTTTTTTTGCATTCATAGCTAATGAAATAGAAGATAAAATTCTGCCTGGCAGGATTCTCCAATAGAGGGAGCTAGTGAGCCTACTCATACTGCCTATTCAGTGATTGTCATATTATAGGAGTATGCATTGAGCTTAAGGGCTCCCCCTAGTGGTTGGTTTAGACAGTTGAATTTTTATCACTCTACCCTACTAGTATCCTTGGGATTTATGGTGCTACGTAAGAAAAAAGACGACAACCTGTTATGTCCATATGGACCCAAACATGTGTAATTCTTAAAGGGGCGTTGTTACACTGACATCCCTCCTCTAGACTTGGAGCAACAATATTTTCCCCCCAGACTGGAGAAATTTCTTACATCTCCACAGAAAGACATGTAAAATAGGCTAATTTAATGAGATCCAGTCTAAACTTTCCATTCAAGTAATGTATGTCGGAACAACACATTTACCTTTCAACTTGTGAAGAAAGAAGGTATTTTAAACACAAACACTTCTCATTCCCGTCTCACTGAACTCTGGTACATGCTGTGTCATTGGGGGATTGGGGCTTTTTTTTTATGTCTGAGCTCCACAGGTTCTAGTCAAATGAACCGACAAAAAAATGCTAAATTCAGATTTGCATTATAAATATTATACAAATATATAGTTTTGAAACCTTTCGGTTGATCTTTGATATCAAAGCCTCTTTTTGCATGCGGGTTTCAGTAATAAAAATGCAAAGGAATGAAAGAATTGACTTGAAAGGGGCGGCGAAGGAGAGGAGGCTTTTCTTTTAATATTAGCGCTTTGCCCTTATTTTTAGTGTTTTTTTCCCGGGGACTTTTTATGTAAATTATTTGGCATTGGAAGTTCTGGTAAACCACTAGACCTGGTCATGGACACAAATACAAAGTATGAGGTGAGAGAAGACCAAAGATTATATGGATATGAGAATATTTTACACACAGTAATAATTACATGGTACAACAATTGGAATCCTCGGTGTTCTCACTGGCTTTCTATAGGCTCCTTAACATCACATGGTTTTTAAGGGTTCCTTGGGGCCACCAAAGAATGCCTACAAGTTCCTTAAATAGTAATAATAATAATATCATAATCTTTATGTATACCTCGAAATTGTTTAAAGTTTCTTAAGTTTTCCTAGTAGTCAACAGAGTCTTCATGGTTCCTTTGAGTAACCATAGGATTTCTTGGGGTCATCAGAGAACTTTTACGGGTTCCTTTGGCTAATTGTTGGGTTCTCCCGTAACCATAGGGTTTCGGAGAATTCCTTAAGTCCTCAGGGCACTGATTTTATAGATGTAAGAATGTTATATGTATAATATGGTTGCTTGAGTTCATCAGAGTTTGTACTTTGGGTCTTTAGAGGTTCCTTAGGGTCACCAATATCTACATGGTCAACAAGGAATCTCTTCAAGTTTCTGAAGGGTGAGTTTAGAAGTTCTTAGGGTCACCAGAGGTTTCTTAAGAGTTCCCTTCAGAGACCATAGGGTTTCACCAGAGGGTTCTTAATGGTTCATTTGGGTAATCAGGGGGTTCCTAAGAATTCCTTGAGTTTTACATTTGTTTAAAATTTTATCACATCCCCTTTTATTCCCTGCTAGATTTTTGGTCCATTGTTGTTAACAAATACAAAATACATGATAGGTGAAAGACACTGATGGTATAGGATGTTCTATGTTCTACGCATTCATCATGGAGTTTCCATATGTTCCTTAAGGTCACTATGGGAACTTTGAGGGTTCCTTGAAGTTTCTAGAGGGTTCTGAATATTTCCTTTGGGTGACCAAAGAGTTCACTGTGGTCACCACATGGTTCTTAGGTGTATCAGAGGGTTCCTTAGAGTCCCCAGGGTCCTAAATTTGTATTAAAATTGTACATGTTCACTTTTAATAACTTTATTCTTCTGTATTTGATGCAGGGGTTCCTTGAGGGTCACCTAAGTGCTGGTTGGTCATTTTGGTTTTCACTCGAGGGATACAAAAGATTCCTTGGGAACAAAACAGGTTTCTTAGGGCTACCTTGAGTTTTTTATGAGGTCACTTGAAGGTCTTTAGAAGTTCCTTGAGGTCACCAAAGTGTTCCTTTAGGATGAAAGGTGGTTTTTATCTTGGGAAATTCAAGTAGGAGAAAACACAAAAAAATTAGAATAATCTGAGAGCTAAATAGAAAGAACATACCAAGACAACTATACAACCATAATGAAAAGTAGACAGGACCGAAGAACAAGCAGCAGCTTCTTGGAGCTACATTAAAGGCTCCTCAACCCTCATGGATAGGGTCTCCAATCAAAACTCAAATATTTGGTCCAGTGATTGGTGTGTCTGTAGCCCTACCTGTAGATGGTGAATGCAATCACACGAGCAAGCAAGCAGATGATGAGGTATCAAGCTTAATGGTTACAAAGTCTAATGTAAGGCAACTGGTTAAGTGTTTCTCAATAAAGGCTTAGTTTTTGATGACCTTTACAAAGATGCCAAACCTGCAGGAACAGAACAAAGTCGAGCACACGGTTATGATACACATGGGGTGTCTGTGTTGCCCGGCTCCATTCTGGTCTGTAACACAACTGGTCATTGCTTGTATTCACTCCTGTGCAGGAGTCACGGAGTCATTGTGAACCGGTTACTCATTTAGTGGCCTCTTAAAAGTTAAAGTTGGCCCTTCAGATACTGAATTTCTCGATGTGTCTACTTGCATACTTAGAGCATTACCTGTAAGTCTCCCTGGACCTACTGGTGGTCTCTGACTGTACCCCCAAGAGCTTCATTATACCGGTAATAGACTTTAATAATTGTTCCAAGCATCCCAGAGTTGTATACAAAGACCTGTATATATTACATGTCAGGTTCCTAAGAAAATACCCTATTTGCACCCTGATGTTTAATAAACTGTTAAAGACCCTTGTGCTTTTTCATCACTTAGATCAAACCAGTGGCAGAGCCCCTCGGGCTATAGGCAGTTCATCACATCCGTCACTTAATTTCTACCATACTCTCCGTCTGGAATATTCTATATTCACAATGTCTGTGTTTGAGGAAACATCTGTGGGATAGGGATCTACTGGCCAGGTGCAAATTACTTTGACTACCTGATGCCCTAAATCTTGATTGTTAGTTATATAGAGTCAGACATGTACCTGGTGGAACAGATACTCCAAAAAAGTTATTTCTCTGTAAGACTATTCTGAACCGACAATGTCAACTTGTGTTTGGAAGGTCTTGTTATTAAGGACACTGCATTGGTCGGCCACTAGAGTATTCCATGTCGGAGGGCTGGAGATAAATATAGACCAAGTCAGTGGGTTTTTGGGCTCAAACCATTGTTCTTAGTGGCTGTATGAGCGGAAAGAACCTCTTGGAAAGAGAAGCCACACAGCAGACATGTCTAAGGGAAGCCAAGGTCAACAAGGCATCTGTTTGTACCTGGCAGCCATTAAAAATATTGGCCATACCTATAACCTATAGATGACTTGCCTTTACCATAGTGGTTCTTTGTTCTAGGGAAATTGATGTATATGGGCTGAAAATTTCTAGAAAATTCCTTTACGTGTTACGAGAAGGCTCTTGTCCCCTTGTTATTTGAGTACCAGAGAACCACAGCAGCTTTATACGAAAGATTGGATTGGTTTCCTTGAAAGGAATTACTCAACTAAGGTAAAACTCAACACTCTTGTGGTGTGGTGACTATTCACAACCGATCAAAGTGAGAGAAACATTTCTCTTCTAATTCCACTTCTTCAAACCATGAGAATGTTACACTATCTGCACTAATTTTTATCTTTATCTTCCTATAGATTTTACCTTAAGCCATTTTTCAGCGTATTCAGTCCTTGAAATATGACCCAGGCCATATTTCTCGTAGTAGACATTGGTGACCAGGACTCACAGCATCATAGTCATCTTAGATTTTGTTACAGCTTCCCCGCAGATCTACCTTTGCTTTATGTAATCATGCTCCTTATACGGGCTGGTAGTCTTGTGCCTGTTCACATTATTATAGAGGACTGTGATGAGTCCAGTTCCTTGGTCAACGTTTGGTTGACAATCATGGAAACAAGACTTATTTTGGGTTATCCCCTTTACCCTGATCAGGATCAGTGGTGGTCCAAGCCCTGGTAACCTCACTGATCACAAGCATGGGAGCTTACAATTTTTGTTGCTAAATCTACAGAGTGGAGTTGTGGCTGGAAGAAGCTGAAATGGTGACCAGGTATACAAAGAAGAAGTTGAAAGAGTCAACTCCAATCAGATGTCATTGAATTTACAATAAGTGTTGGCATTACACACGAGCTCACAATTTTGCACTTAATACTCAATGGGGCTCATTTACTAAGGGTCCATAGGGATTTTGGCGCACGCGATCGGATTGTGGCGCATCAGCGCCGGCTTTCACATGACAGAAATCAGGGGGCATGGCCATCGTACAACCCGACGCATTCTGAAAAACCGCAGAATTTAAAAAAACGTTTTGTGTCGCAAGATCACGCACTTACATGCACCAGGAAGAAGAAGGTGAACTTCGGTGGACCTCGGCGCAGCAGCGACACCTGCTGGATATCGGGCGCACGGCCTTAGTGAATCCCAGCAGACCCGAATCCTCATCGGACAACGCGCCGCGGGATCGCGACTGGACTGGGTAAGTAAATGTGCCCCAATATTTTTACAATCTCCGCTCATTTGTCTATGACTGTGTCTGACCTGCAAAACTGGAATTTTGTCTTATTTTCTTATATTTATAAAACTTCAATGAAAAACGTTTATAAAAAAAATTCTCAATATTTTGTACACTGAGTTTTCTTCTATTTTTATGCACTGAGCTGGATTCTGGTGCTTTATTTATTTACTGAACTGGCTTCTGGTGCTGTATTTTTCTTCTTATCAAAGTTCTGGTGCTGTTTTTGTGTACAAAATTAGTTTAGTCCATTGTAGTAGAAAGAGGTGGCACTCACCATTGTTTATACAGACCTGCTTTATTGACTGATGCAGCACATGAGTAAAAACTAACGTGCTGTATTTACTGTAAGCACTGAGCTTGGTTCTGGTGCTGTATAGCACTTGGTTAATGAGGCTTTATTTATGGTATGATGATCTAATGCTCTGTTTAACTTGGGTCTGGTCTTGTGTTCTACCAACAACATTTTTGTATTTATGGGTTGATAAAGGGGCTTTATATGTCAATTTGTGAGTTAATTAAATAATTTGGGGTTGAGAAATTCAGGGTGCGGTCACACGTCGCGTTTACCGCATGCGTTTAAAAATGCATTGGAATAGCTGAAGAGTGATTTGCCTTTTTAAACAGCTGTTAACACTTGCGTTTACAAAACGCAAATGTTAGCGCTTGCGTTAACGCATGCGTTGACATTGTGTTAACAACAGCATGCGTTAACAATGCGTTAACGGTTGCATTTTGTAAACACACATGTTAACAGCTGTTTAATTAGGCAAATCACTCTTCAGCTATTCCAATGCGTTTTCAAACGCATGCGGTAAACGCGACGTGTGACCGCACCCAAAGGTTCTCCTTATGGAGACTGCCAATTAAGGTTGCCTTGTAGGTGTGTGAAGTTTTTTTAGGATGGGATGAGGAAAACCACGCCTCTTTTAGCTGCCTTGTAAGACAGCTCCCTTGACATCAAGCATGACCTTCAGGAAGCCTAATGACAAGATGTGGGATTAAAACCAAACCAGTATACCTATTCCAGAAGGAACATATTCCCAAATGTAGACAGCCTTGCATGGTAGCTAAAAGAGGTGCAGTTTTCCTTATCCCATCCTGGAAAACTTTGTACATTCCCCCTTAAATAATTTTAGACGGATAATGGATCTGATGGATGGAACGACTAGTTGAACATGTGTCCCGTCGTTTTAATTATTCTCTATGGAAGTTTCAGAGGTAGCCGAAGACGTCTATTACCAAACCCAAGCTCTGTGACCCCTCTAATAGGTTAAACATAACTCCATTGCATTACCTTTAACACCCATCTTCTATTTCCAGTGCGATACAATGTAACCTAAGGTTGCAACATTATAACTCTCCATGTTCTCAAGGTCTCGACTCCCTGGATTGTATTTTTAAGCTTTGCTTTCCTTCTTTTTCAGCTCCTTCAGAGAAAATGAATCCTTCAAGCAAACCACAATAGTATGGACGGCGGCCAGACCACCTGGGAATCGAACTAGGTTAAGTGTCTATCCCATAATTTAAAGGGAAGAAATGTTAAATTGCTATCACATGCATTTTTTCTCTCCTTTGGCCCATTTGTGTAATATGTGGCAATTCAAAAGTGAACGTTCCCTGCCAGTGCCTATAAAATGTAAGACAAAGTTCTCTCCCTTGAGTTGTTCCCTGACACAAGGCGAAGTGTAAAAAGAGTCTGGGGTTCCTTTGATCTGTGAGATTTTCATGATGTCTGCTTATACACTGTGAATAACACCTCATAACCTTCCCGCGATGTATCTCCGCTACTAACCTTTACCATAGCATCCGACCAAGCGGCGATGAAAAGTTACAAAAGTCTCCCCTTTGATGCTCCATGTATACACCAAGTGCCAAATAGCCTCCGAGGGGCTCCGATAATACTATAAAACCTAGCACTTCCACTGAGGTGTGAAATTACATGTCCTAAAGACTGCGGGCAAATTAGAAATTACTTAAAAAAATATCTCATTTGGCCACACAATGTCATTGCTAACATGTGACGGTGCTATAGGTCAGTACAGGAGGCGGAATCATTGCACTGATTTCAATGCAGCTCCATCACACACAAGCCGTCCTGAAGTCAGACACTAGAATATTTCTGAGATCAGGAACTGTATTCATTCAGATTGGTTGATTAAAAGGGGATGTACAAGACTAGGAGGATGTGGCGGCTTTCTTCCAGTCGCAGCGCCGCTCCTGTGTACAGGCTGAGTCTGGTATTGCAGCTTAGGTCTGTTCAAAAGAAAAGGGAGTTCCAAAATTTGTTCATGGATCACTTTTCCTTAGGAAATCAGTACTAGATTGACGGGGGTCAGTATTTTCACCCCTTTTTCAACAATGGGGCAGATTTACTTACCCGGTCCATTCGCGATCCAGCGGAGTGTTCTCTGCACTGGATTCGGGTCCGGCCGGGATTCATTAAGGTAGTTCCTCCGCCGTCCACCAGGTTGCGCTGCTGCGCTGAAAAGCATCGAAATGCCGGGCTGAGTGAAGGTAAGTGCAAGCTCCGCGACAGATTTTTTTTTTTTTAAATGCGGCGGTTTTTCTGAATCCGTCGGGTTTTCGTTCGGCCACACACCCAGATTTCCGTCGCGTGCATGCCAGCGCTGATGCGCCACAATCCGATCGCGTGCGCCAAAATCCCGGGGCAAATGAGGGGAAATCGGCGCACATCGGAAATATTCAGGTAACACGTCGGGAAAACGCAAATCGGGCCCTTAGTAAATGACCCCCAATGTGTAATACATAGTATAGTGGCCATATTTACTATTGAAACTCAGACCAATTCATTTGAAGGGGGCTGAGCTTTAAACAGACCATATAACAAATGGGTATTGATGTCACTGATCTAGGAAGCAAAAACAGTAATATGTGGGTCAAAGGTGCCAGGTGTCGGACTCCTATGGTTCTGATATTAGGATGGGTCTTCACTCAAAAAACATCCTGGAGTGCACTTTAATTGTGCCACATGCAACCTATGGACAGGTGTTATAGAAGAAAACTATACAACACTTGGGTTGCCTCAAGGGATACAACTATTTTCAGAATGTGACTTGGGAGCAATGAGCTGACGACCCTGGACGTTACTCTGCAACACCTAAGTGTGTAAGTGTGTATTTGTAAAGTGCTAGTCAACACGCCCAACCTGGACTTCCAGGCTATCTAGCGCTCAGATTCCCATAGAAGTGAATGAAGCCCAATCTGAGCATTACCCATGTGTGTAATAGAGGTACTTGTTGGTCCTTGTACTTGTGATCAATGGGAATCCCAGTAGTTGGACCTTTAACAATCAAAGACTGAATAGGATACATGTGTATCTGAGGGGTTATGTTATAAAGTTTAAAATGCTCACAATCCAATGAAAACTAATCATGAGCCATGAGTCGTGTTGAGCCTCTTGCCTCAGGCAGCAGCACCTTCTGCAAGAGAAGTGGCAGTATCGAGGACAGGAGCGGACACAAAAATAGTGTCTTTTCATATCTGATGTTTCCACATGGAAACCCACTTGCTAAAAAAAATAACTTGTTATATAACTTCTGGATATGGTGGTGGGGGAGCTGTTCTACTGTGTGTTCTGTACATAGCAAGTCTAAACTGTGCATCATATGGGCTTCAACCAGATGCTATAAACTCTTCATTTCTAAACAATAAAGAAAACATCATGCAATTAATGTTCCGTACAGGATAGGTAATGCATTGGGTGGGGATGCAGTAGCATTGTACATCGTAACTCCTTGCATAGACCTTACGTTCCAGCAACCATCACTGCCCTATTATTGCATTAATGTCCACGTCGTCGGTATATGGCTTTGATGTCTTGCAGTGTAGTCCGACCAGTTACAGTATTTTGTATATCTTACATTCTTCAATTGAAGCATAAATTGCCCTTGCTCGAAAAGTATGCAGTGGCCAAGTATCGGTGGGAGATAGAACAGCCTGAGAGACAGCCCAACAGATGTCAACAGCACAGCCCGGGGAAATAGGAACAGATGGTGTAGAAGGCACTGAAGAGAAAAGATGAATGAGAGGTTGCATGTTAAGATGAAATGTTGATTTATATCTACAAAAATTAAGAATTAACCTGCATCAAATCAACGTCCACAAACATGTAAATCACAACCTCCATAGAAAGCCGCCTCTCCGGGCTCTCGCCAGGTTACCGCTCCTGGTTACAAATAGCAAGCTGTTCCCTCTACGGCTGGGGTATAAGTTATCTTAATCTCTATATTGTAGTAGTCAATGGGGGAAACTAACTTCTACTCATCTGCTCAGTAGGTTAGAGTCATTAACGGGTAGTGTCCTTCCTAAGAAGTTCATCAATAATTGACAGGAACCATCTTGATGCCACCTGGCCAAGACAAGTCCAAAAAAAATCTCTTTCGTTGTGTTCCAAAGGAACTTCCAGTTCCCTGCTTATAATTAGGAGCCTTGGATAATGGAAAGAAGATGTGAAATGGAACTGTGTGAGATCTATAGGTGGCAGTGTGATGAGGTGGCTGGATCTTCAAGGGTCTACAGGGCTACTGGATGCATCCGAGCATATACAGTATCTGAGCAAGATGGATGAATACATATTGATTTTAAAAAAATAGACTATTGTAACCAGGTTCCATTGAAGGAACGTTCCAAAGTATAAGAAGTGTTTAAAAGTGGGTCATCTTGGGTCAAGTTAATGCAACAGTCAGGTTCATCTTTCAATCCAGATGTTAGACAGATGCCTCCAACCTGGTCGTTTCTGAAGCCGAAACTTCTGGTTTTGTACAAAGAGAACCTCAGGTGAAGACCTTTAGGGTGTGGGTATGAGGGCCATCAAGTATTCAACAAACCTACCTTACAGGGGCTCTGTCTGGTCTTGTGTTCCTCTTCTATCGTAGAATAAGGTCCGTAATGACCTTGGTCCCAACAGGAATGCCTATTAGTTATCAAAAACGGGTAAAGTCAGCCAAACTGCTGCACATACATAGCCATGCTGATTATACTCACGGATAAAGACGTCAAACACCAATTTACGTTAATGTTCTTTCTCATGTTCCCTTCCTTGTCCTCCCCTTGTATATCAGCCTAAAAAAAAAGTGATGTTAAACGTTTTCCGTGTTTGAAGTGCAGTAAAAATGATGTTTTCTGTAACAGATTGCTGTTTACCCGCCGTCAGCTGTGTTCCTCTATGAACGCCTGCGTGCCCGCGACTCCTATCTTAACTAATTAGCCATCTAACGTCAGGTATCCTGATGAAACCCGACTGCCATATACATTCAATCCTGAAAGCTGAATGGGATCCCCCCGTATGAAACCTGTCATCTACGCGGAGCCCTGGAATTATGCACATGAGTAAGTGATCTTTGCATTTGATATTTTAATGGCCCGACATCAAAGCCCTTTCTCGGCGGTTTCCATGTCCGTAAAACGTATTCATCTTTTCCTAAAGTTCATAATCTGAAGTTCTGTTCAGGTTACTCGCTGCAATAAACTCCAGCGCCTTCTAGCAGGAATATTGAAAGATTCAGGGGGTTCTATAGGTAGGCGATAATAAGTGTGAATGTCAAGGAGTTGATGTTTTTGATCGTCACATAATTAAAATAAGGCCTAATAATGTTAGGGACAGTGGAAGCAGCGCTGGCGAGTATAATGAGGGCTGCAGAAGGAGAGGCGAAGCAGCCGGTATGGATGGAATACCGTGATATCAAGCTATGGAAATGATGGGGTCAAAGAGGGCCCCGAACATGTGTCCCACCGCCTCCAAGTCCATTGCAATGATAACAAATATAGATCTATAACAAGGGACACGTAGCGTGTGAAAGAGTTTACAATCCTAGGTAAGTCTAGGGTCTTCAAAGTGTCTCCATGCGGTTCTTTGCATTGTGACAAATTCTACCCCTAATAGGTCAATATCACGTAACATACATCATATCCCAAAAATTCTCCAAGTTTTGTGGCAATGCGGCAAATACATATCCGGTAATTCCAACCGCGTTCATCCAGTTCTATTGTAATATGACAACTACATTCCCATAAATTGTGGAGAGACCCCAAATGGTTCCTCTACTTCCGTTTCTTTAGAATGATTTCTATTTCATGTCAGGTCAATAGCAAGGAAGAATTAGCATCTGTAAGGTGCCCAAAATGTGTTGCCCCAATTTTGTTTCAATGAGACACATACATGTCCATAAATGTCAATAGCAACTGAAATGTTGGGTCTTAAAGGGTCCGAATATGTGAATCTCTAGTTCTATTGTAATGTCCGATAATTCTAGTAGGTGCCATGGAGAAACCAGAAGAAGTGAAGTCATCCCACCACGACAGAAGTAGATTACTCCCAGTAATCTGAGGGCACACGTGGATCTGAAGGGGGCAGTAAATAGGTATATTATGACGAAATATAATGATGCCAAATGCATAATTGAGTAAAACACAACTGACCAAGTCTTCCAGGGACACTTTTTTTGTGGCTCCCTGATCTGAATATCATTGAAGTGTAAAGGAGTTGCAATAAAAAGAATCACAGCCATGACTTGCTCTTAAAGAAAATCTACCACCAAAATCCAGGGACATTACTCATACATCCAGGCACCGGGACTGTGGTCATCTTCTTATATTTGTTATCCATGGCCTCTTCCCTTCTAAAATCAACTTTTAAAATGATGCTAATGAGCCTGAAGGGCTAATGAGCATGAGGGGCTACGATAGCTTTACAGACTGTTACACTGTCTCATTCTCCACCTGCTCCGTGATTCTGAATGATCCAGTGTCTCAAGGTTTTGAGAGCTTAGACAAAGAAGCAGCAGAGTCAGCAAGTTGGCCTGGTAGCCTTTAGATGACAGGTCCTGGCAGAAGTCCACAGTCAGGAACCACCATCCTATGACATCCCTAAAGTCTCCTAAGGCATACAGACATTGTTGACCTCCTGAGACAACCCCTTTAAGAAGTCAAGAAATATGGAGCACGCTACATAATAATATCACTATTGTCTCTGTCTTACCATTGGATCAGGTCTTGACCCTTCACTTCTTCCTTCCCACTCCCAAATTGTAGCCCACGGATAATGAAACCCCTTTTCCGAGACTTTCCCATCCCTTCTTTTCACAATGACAATAATACAGTGTATCCCTCCATGTATGTAAACAATTATATTCCCTTCCTAAGCTAAGAATAGACATTAAATATTAATGTATTAATTAAGACATTTGGGCTTGAAATTAATTAAGGCATTAAATCAAATTAGAAGCTTTTGCAAACAAGAATTGTGGACAAAGAAATAGCAACTCTTAAATAATAGAAGCTTAGGATTCACAGGGTTTCGGGAGGGGAACATTATACATAAGGTATGAATTAGATGTATCACATGTGGAACATTGGCCCTTCTGATCACCACGCCGGAACCGTGCTGACCATCCTATTCCTTCCTGTGGCCTATCCCCATCTCTGTGACCAGGGCAGTGAAGACATCGGTGGGGCGAGCGGCGCGGTGGATCAGGCCACAAGCAACAGCACCAGGCCCATTGTTTGTTGCCAATGCTGTAAATGGTATAAACATAGAATAGACATTTAAAAGATAAATTGATTGTATCATCTAGAATAAGCTCTTACAATAAAAATGGTATTAACACTGTTTAGTTTGACTTTTTGCCCAAATATTCCCACTTGCTCCCACTGTAACTTTTTTCATCAAGTGTGGACCTGTTGTGCTGATCATGGGTGGGCCTGTTGTGCTGATCATGGGTGGGCCTGTTGTGCTGATCGACTAATCATGGGTGGAACTGTTGTGCTGATCGACTAATCATGGGTGGACCTGTTGTGCTGATCATGGGTGGACCTGTTGTGCTGATCATGGGTAGACCTGTTGTGCTGATCATGGGTGGACCTGTTGTGCTGATCATGGGTAGACCTGTTGTGCTGATCAACTAATGACGGGTGAACCTGTTTGCTGATTGACCAATTAGGAGTGAACCTGTTGTGCTGATCAATTAATTAAGGGTAGACCTGTTCTGCTGATCAACCAATCAGAGATGGACCTGTTGTGCTTATCAACTAATCATGGGTCGACCAATTAGGAGTGATGCTGTTGTGCTGATCATGGGTGGACCTGTTGTGCTGATCATGGGTGGACCTGTTGTGCTGATCATGGGTGGGCCTGTTGTGCTGATCATGGGTGGGCCTGTTGTGCTGATCATGGGTGGGATCACCACAACACCGGCCATACTGGATGCATCACCACAACACCGGCCATACTGGATGCATCACCACAACACCTATGGTGCGTTTTTCACGCGCGTGACTTGCAAAAGTAGATCATGTCGAGATTTAAACGTGCGTTAAAAAAAACGCGCGTGTGTGCGTAAAAAAGAGTGCAAGTCTGAAAAGACCCATTGATTACAATGGGTCAGAGTGCAATGCAAGTTCTGCGCGTCAAAAGCATGCGTGAAAAACGCAAGTGTGAAAGGGGCCTTAGCTGGCGTATGGGGGAGGGACTTTAGTTTGCTTCAAGGATTTCTTTACATTGCTGGGACTCGCAGAATGTTATCCATGGTTGCCACAGCTTTATCCATTTTTCAGATATGGCATGGAATATTAAATGCCATCACTATGAAGTGTTACCTAAAGTGTCAAAAAAACATATTAGCCAGATCTAAATATAATGATGAGGGTAACAGCATGTCTACCATTCATCTGGAGCATTGAAATTTCTTCTTTCAGCTCAGGGGTCTCCAGTATTATTATATTCTGCTCTGGGGTCTCGTCTCCACTATTATTACTCTTAGTGCTCTGTTTGTTGGTGCATATAGTATGCTGGTTACAGGTGCAACTCCTTAAAGGAAACCTACCACCACAAATCTACCTATAAAGGTAGATTGGGTGGTAGGTGCATCAATGGGACGTGAGGATCCGGCCATACTGGATGCATCACCACAACACCGGCCATACTGGATGCACTTCAACCAACCGACTACAGCCAAACGTAGTGGTGATCACATGACCTGCCCTGGACTGATTGAAGGGCCAATAGTATTTGAATTCCGTATTGCTGGGTGTGTCAGCAGAATTTTCTGCTGAGGGGAGCAAAATTTTAAATAACAACTAATTACATATTAGCTTTTGTTTAACTGACCCTTTTGTATATGATTTATGCCAATTCCTGGAATACCCCTTTAAGTTATCTTCTAGCAAGTCAATGGGGCTCATTTACTAAGGGTCCGAACGCCGCACTTTCGTCGGGTTTCCCGGATATTTCCGATCTGCCCCGGGATTATGTCGCAACGGCGCCAGCATTCACGAGACAGAAATCGGGGGGCGTGGCCATCGGACAACCCGACAGATTCTGAAAAAATGCAGAATTTAAAAAAGAATTTGCTTTGCAAGGTCAGCACTCAGATGCACCAGGAAGAAGAAGGTGAACTCCGGCGGACCTCGGCGCAGCGGCGACACCTGGTGGATATCGGGCGCATGGATCTTAGTGAATCCCAGCAGACCCGAATCAGCGTCGGTCAACGGGCCGCAGGATCGCGGCTGGATCGGGTATGTAAATGTGCCCCAATATTTGAATAAAATAAGGCTTGTTTTTCTTCTGAGAGGAATCGGGAAGCGGAGGGGAGGATCAGACTGCATTATTTTGACTTTATTCCCTAATTTTTGGGAGGGAAAAAACAACTCTAATCCCAACGGAAAAAAAAATATATATATATCAAAACTCACTAAGCGAATTCGAAAATAAATAAAACAAATTCCGGACGCGTCTATTTCTCGGACCCGATGCATCAGATTTAATTAGGTGGGATGTGTTGATGGGGTGCAAAAACCAAAAACAAAAATTTTTTTCAAAACAGGTTTAGGTCCCGTCTAGGCTGCGTTTTTCTCCCTGTGGCACGGCCAGTAATTGAGCATTTTAAGGGGATGAAAATGGAAGAATAGAGACTGCGCCTCCGACAAAAGCTTTCAACTAAAATTTATTTTGCTCTCCCACCAGGTGATTTTTTTTTTTTCCTAAAATCATAACAGATATAAAAGAAACATTGAAAGGAGATGAGAGCGATGGAGAATACAAAGCCGGGCCTGACCGCCAGCATTGTTCCATCAGACTAATCAAATGTATTTAGTCAGGCTCTTATTTTTTTTTCAAGATAATCAATAGCTCTGCTTAAAACAATATCTCCTCGGCTGGGGAAGCAGTTTTTTTGCACAGCGTGAATCCTTAATAGCCTTAAAACCCAGATGACACTTTATTACTATCCATACAATTTTTTATTTTCAATTTTTTTAAATTATATATATATATTTTTTTTTTTTTTAAATGTGTCAATATTTACTAATTGCAAATAAATAAAAGACTCCACATAGAAAAAGATTCAAAAAAGAACCATTTTAACGTCAGTAAATATTTGAATTTTTTTTCCCAAACTTTTTGATTTTTTCTTTAAAAGGAAAACCCATCTACAAATCACAGCCGTAATATATTTTCATGCAATGAGCCTTCTCCGCATACCATCCAGGAGGGGGTCATTTACACCCTAAGTGTATTAAGCTACAATGCAGACCCCTACGTGCACACATCCTTTTCAGGATAATCCTAGGGCTCAGGCTAGGTTAATCTCACTTGTCAAAAACTTTGTCGAGCTGAACAAGACTTTAAAAAAAAAAAAAAAAATCCAGATGACCAGGTTTGACACAGAAAATATATGGTGGGAGTTACGTCTGGAATGAATATCGCTGCAAGTTCCTTGAGCTGTAATTTGTAATGGTTCTTCTCAAGTCAGAGGGGTTAATGTCCCCTAGATTAACTTTTACCTACGGAACACCCTCTACAGAGGAAATGGTTACTTACAAGTTCAGTCGTTCTACTTATGTTGGTGAAAGGAGTCTGGGGCAACCCTTTTCCACCTATCAAAGGAAAGTACAGCTACTTACATCCCTTATGATCATTTTAACTTTGTTCTGGTACCCTGCAGCTAGGGTATATGGAAATAATTCCTGGGGATATGGAAAAGCCCAGGTGTTTTGGGGGGAAAATAATAATACACATACCCCTTTCTGGTTGCCGATTCCCACGACTCTCCAGCACTTCCAATTTTTGGGCCATTGTCCAAGGAGGGGTCACATTACTCATTTCATCCATTAGTGGTCTCCTAAGACTAGGGGGTGTCACTTCAGTTTCCAGGGGAATTCACTTCCTGTGTTGTCCCCTGGTCCAAAGTGACCACTCATTGGTCGAAGCAGGTCCCATAACTCCCCAGGACTTCCACATCAAAAATCAAAATCGTACAGGAACCAGGAGCCAGAAAGCATGTGTTCCTTTTTCCCCACCACATTAAATATTCCCAAAAAACACCTAATACATGAGTCCCTCTTATGTTAGATTTTCCATAACCATCATTACCTGCCAAGCTCTGTTCCAGTAACGACCAAAACTTTTTGTTATAAAGAAACTATCGAGTCTTGTGCCTTTTGTTGAAGTTAAACTAAAACCAGTCTCTTTACTGTTCCATCCTTGAGTAGGACTCAAAATTATAGGTCAAAGACCACCAAAAGCACTAACCCTCTTACAGACCCATTGCATTGTAAAGACCACCACCCACCTCTCAGTAGGATCCGTTATGGGGACCACCAGAAGAATGTGTAGTCGCCGAAAGCAACAAAGACTTTTTGTTATAATGTAGTAACCATCAAGCCTTGTGCCTTTTGTTGAAGTTAAACTAAAACCAGCCTCTTTACTGTTCCATCCTTGAGTAGGACCCAAAATTATAGGCCAAAGACCACCAAAAGCACTAACCCTCTTACAGACCCATGGCATTGTAAAGACCAACCACCAACTTCTCAGTAGGATCAGTTACATGGACTAGAAGGATGTGTTGCCTCCCTGACACATGGCATGATGCTTTCTTTGGAACCAAGAATGGGTCAAGAAGATAATACGATAAGAGCAACACGGCCCAATCCAATAAAAGTTTCAACATGCAAATCAATTTTCCCCTTGTTTATAAATAATACTCACAATCTGTAACTACTGCGGATACAGTATATGCTGTTATGTAGACATCCATGTTCCTTTGTTAGACTATCCCATTACTATATTATAATAATATACAGCCAGGAACACTTATAACAACCCGTTGTGACCCTTCCCGACTGTCTTTCCTATAGCTTGGCTACTCAATGTCCTATTTGGAGCCGCGGTTAGCAAGTTGGTAAAGTGAGGCCGGGCCTGACAACGGTATTTACTGAGCAAACCTGTTATTCTGAGTCTACGTATAATGAAATGATCAGGTTTCTGAGTGTACGGAGAGAGTAGAGTTATGTAAACCACACTTACACATCAACCGGATTTAGACCTTCTTACATTCGGTTGCACTGTCATTAGAGAAACCTGCATTTTTCCTGACGTAAAGGACACAGAATGAAACCAGAACTTTCTCCCTAAATTTTAAAGGAATTTCTGTAACTTTAAGGAACGTATTTTCGGGGTCTACAACTTTCCGTTTCAAAAGGTGTTGAGATTTTCTCATTTCATGTTACATTGTGGTTGCAACATTGTAGCACAGTTCCGCACATTGACATTCCGGTTGTCCGTTACTTTCGACCCAGTTGGCAGTGACAAAGAACAGGAAACCTGGAGCCTTAGCAGGGTTATTACAGTCATAGCTCCGCCCATCTGAGGGTTTTCATGGAAATCCCCTTTAAGACTGTGTAGTCTAAGTTTGTTTTTCCTAGTAGTTGGTTTAGTTTTACACTACATGGAAATCTTAACTGCAGAAGTTGGTGGCCGTTTGAAGCAAAGGGAGTAGCAGATGTAGAACTTCACGTGCCCAATCCGGAGACAAATGCTAATTTACAGAAGATCGCAAGTCATTGGATCCCAAGTCACATGTAGATGGGGACATCTATTGCTGAATGTTTGGAGTACTGTTATTATTAGGGGTCCATTATAAGTTTTACCGTAAGGTGGATTTCCCATTTCTGGGGCCCTAAGCACATTTATATCTGGGGCCCCTAATGCATTGCAAATCTATAACTTAAAACAACAAATGTCACAAATGTAAAGCTTAGAGACAGACAGTGCTGGACTGTGGTTCCTTGAGTCCACCATATAAAATTATTCCACCGTTCATCATCCCCCAGAAATAGACTTTATCAGCCTCCAGGCTTTTTTTCTGCAGTATCTGTTCTATTAGGGCAGAGCCTGGGTCTACTGGAAGATCTTCTGGTGCTTTGGTGGGACAGTCCAACACTGTAGGGAGAATAACCAAAATGAATCTCACATATTTCAACAACTGGTGTGGGAGAAGTGGCTATATCCACCTACCATGTAGGACCCCCTGATCTTGAACAATTGGTTCAGTTGCTTTGTAGTCAAATCTGTCCTTTGCAATACTGCACATAGTTTGCCAAATCAGTCCCGGTCCCCACAGGGCTCATAATCGAATCAACCTACCGGTCTATTTTGGAGTGTGGGAGGAAACCGGAGAGGACCTGGAGGAAACCCATGCAAACATGTAGAGAACATACAACACTGCAGAACTTGACCTGGATGGGATATGAACCCAGCGCTACAAGGCTGTAGTGCTAACCACTGAGCCACCAAGCTGCCCATACCCTTATGATAAGAAACTGTGCAAGACCCTCTTCATTAGGAAACTGAATTGCAATGAGGTTGGGTGCATGAGTACAATAGTCATGGATAGGTGGTATTGGAATACATTATAGGCAGTTTTGGGCAGTAGCCCGGGGGCCGAAGCCTTCTAGGGGGCCATGGCCACCTAAACTACCCACCAAATTTTATACTATCCATGAAATCCTCATACTTATGTTCTTCTACATGTACACATGAGCCATTTCAGGACCCTTAAAGTTCCTGAATCGGCAGAAGAGACGCATCCTCCATTCCCCAAGAAGCTGATTCTAGCACCAGGTTTAGGAAGTGATTTGAGACTTGTAGGGGCAATAATATTCGTACAGCCCAGGACCCATGTGGATGGGGTATAGCGGAACACTATATTGGGGGCTGCATTTTTATGTGCCCCCCATATGAGTGCCACTGGGTAATATATTCTTAGATGAAGTTGAGGAGAACACATGATGATCTCGGGGTTATTACAAATCCTTACATGACGGCTTCTATGTATCAATCCTCGGCTTGGCTGCAGTCCCCTGCCGGTCCCGGTGCAGCGCTGTCTTGTACGGCCCAATCACGACCTCTCAGTAACAGTAATTTAAACCTTTCCCTTTTTGTAACACACTAAACCGTCATAACCTGTCTTTTCCCATTTAGTTTAACCTACAAGCACCACATACTGATTTGGCTGTGTGTGTGGCTCTCTCCGTAGCCATTTATTACTCTCCTCGACTCCTGAAATTCTGTTTGCAATTTAAGGCCACAAATTAGAAGCGCAAGTCATCTGTTTCATATAATCCCCTGTCAGGAATGAAAACACATTTTCGAGTTGTTCTCCGAGCAGTCCCGTGCAGCCTCGCACATACTTTAACCAGTTCTCTGCTTCTACCAGGGGGAAGCCGAGAGGATCAAAAGAAGAGAAATGGATGAAAACTGATACAAATAGAAGAGAAATCAAAGTGTAGGAGACTACTAGGATCAGAGCCTCTAATAGTGACCTTGTTATATGCTGGGGGTGGTCATGGGGGAGTGGGGTCATAGGACAAGTTTTGGTTACCTGTTCTGTTACTGATTGGCCCAATAATAACTTTATATATACCATTAGTAACAGCAGGACTGTGAAAAATGGATGGACTGTTCACAGCTTAATAACTCATAGATTGTCCTTAATATGACTACAGAATGTGATTACGCCCGTCAGTGACTCGCGCTGAATCGTTTTAACTTTGTCACTTTAAATCAATTAACCCCGATGCTTGACTCTGTATTACGGAGGGCGATCTGCCTAGTAGAGCAAATGAGTTCCCGCCACGTCCAGCACCCTGCCAAAAATAACATCTCAGCTTCACCCTCTCCGGAGCCTTTTTACGACTGTTACCTGTTCATGGTGTATCTGCCAAGTCGAGCGAATCGTTTCCTATGTTCAACCCGCGGAAGGATTATTGACTATGGAAAAGATAATATACAGGGAAAGGGATATTACAATCCAGAGGTGACCCCAGGTTTATCCTCTCAGCTTCATACGCTGCAATCAATACCTTTAGCATTAAATTTTAAGTGTTCTCCAACTCCGTGGGTCATGTGACTGGAGTGATACATGGTTTCTATTTTATTATACAGATCTTTGACCCATTTGTATATAGTCAGTGCAGAGCAATTAAAAGGCATTTCCTCCTTAAAGGAAATCTCCCATCAGAATCCATCATCATAAACCAGGTACAATACTCATAGATCCAGGCACCAGGACTGTGGTAATCTCCATATATTTGTTCTCAATAGCCTCCATCATGCTGAAATCAACAGTTAAATTATGCTGGGGGGGGGGGGGGGGGTGTTACACCAGAGCTACTGCATACTGTAGCTTCACAGGCTGTTACACTGAGCTGGAGCACTTCCCCTTCCCACTGTGTGAGCATTAAATTTTAAGTGTTCTCCAACTCCTTGGGTCATGTGGCTGGAGTGATACACAGTTTGTATTTTATTTTGTGGATCTCAGTCAGTCAGTACTGAGCATTTGATGGCATTTCCTCCTTAAAGGAAATCTACCATCCTGATAAACCAGGGACATTACTCATAGATCCAGGCACCGGGACTGTGGTATCTTCTTATATTTGTTATCAATAGCCTCCTTCCTTCTGAAATCAACAGTTAAATTATGCTGCTACTCTTAGCTTGACAGGCTGTTACACTGTGCTGGAGCACTTCCCCTTCCCACTGTGTGAGCATTAAATTTTAAGTGTTCTCCAACTCCATGGGTCATGTGACTCTAGTGATACATGGTTTTATTATACGGATCTTTGACCCATTTGTATATTGTCAGTGCTGAGCAATTAAAGGTATTTTCTCCTTAAAGGAAATCTACCATCCTGATAAACCAGGGACATTACTCATAGATCCAGGCACCGTGACTGTGGTATCTTCTTTTAATTGTTATCCATGTCCTCCTTTCTTCTGAAAACAACATTACAATTATGCCAGGAAAAGGGGGGGGAGTGTTACCAGAGCTCCTCCATACTGTAGCTTCACAGACTGCTACACTATGCATGAGCACTTCGCTCTTCCCACTGTGTGAGATTATAGCAGAGAGAAATAGGGGGAATTGCTGAGAGAGCAGATGGTAAGGTCAGACAGTGTAACAGCATGCAAAGCTACAGCATGGAAGGGTTCTGGTTACAATCTCATTTGGCTCATTAGCATAATTTTGAAAGGAAGGAGGCCAAAGTTAACAAATATATAAGGATTACCAGAGTCACTGTGCCGGGATCTATCAGTAAGTGTTACCATGCTTAGATTACGTACATACGTAATTTGTATGTAAATCGGAACTGTATATTTAATAATTGTAACTCCAGACAACAATGGGACCAAGGATTATCAATAAAGCTTACAGACACCTTAAGTTTACTATAGTAACATCCAGAGAGGTCACCATAGGTCACAGTGGGCAGAGGGGTCCGTCTGTAACTAGGGGTCGTCTGTAAATCGGGTGTCCTTAAGTAGGGGACCGTCTGTATTTTTTTCCTATTACATTACAGTTAAACAGATTAAACTTTCCAAAGTGCAAATTGAAAAATATACAATATCTGATTAGACAATGTAACTGCAATACGATTTCAGCTCCTGCTTCTGCAGAACTGTGAGTGCAGCTCTAGAGCATCACATCCTTTATCTTTTCTAATACAGGGTTTGATGTAAAGATTAAAGTTCCCTGAATGCAAATTACAAAAAAAAAAAAAAATAAGATAATAAATAATAACCAAGCTCTGTGCAGGAAGTATTCAGCAGAATTGTGAATGCAGCTCTGGAGCATAAGGCTTATTATTTCTATGTATTTTTTGGCTTTATGACAACAGCAAATGACATTTGTACATGGAGCTGAGCTGCAATACCGGACTCATCCCATGGAAAAGGGGGGGCGCTGTTTCTGGGAGAAATTCTGGCTAAGTATATAGAAGTCTTATCAAAAATTCCGGAATAACATATGAAATGCATTTAGATGAGAAGCGCCCGTGACCCCTGACCCGCAGAACTACATCACTGACCGCTGCTTGCTCTCTGTCTTATGGGTGTCATGGACAATGATATAAAATATTAGAATTATGCAGAAAACCTTGGATGTAGATTAGTGAACTGGAACACAAGGACGTGGCCGTCAGGATCTCCGTGAGGTTGATGTAACCTTGTTTTTTTGATACAGTGTTATCCTGGATTTTTAAAAATAACGTTCATAAGAAAATCTCCACCTTGTTACATTACATTGGTCTAAGGCAACATTTCTGTGCAGGTTTATTTCATTGTATATATTACACTTTTGATGTCAATAATGAACATGTATGCAGACAGATTCTCAGCGCCCTCTAGTGGTGGCTGAAGAGAGACAAAATATTATCACTTTATTTTAGGGCATTTGATGTTCTGCTCTACCTCCAGGTATTACAGATTCTGCCACCACTAGGGGAGAGGTGAGTATCAGATTTCTCTTTTCTAATTTAAGCACAAAAGGGGGGAGGTTAGAGGAAGGGAATCTATGAAAATGGGGTGTAAAAGAAGGTCTAAAACAAAATGGGTACACGTTTGGGGCCCAATCAGATCTAGTTATGCTCACTCAAAGGAAAGTTATCATTAAAATCCATCATGATAAACCAGGCACATTACTCATAGATCCAGGAACTGGACTGTGATAATATTCTTATATTGTGTTATCCTTGACCTCCGTCCTTCTAAAATCAACTTTTTAAATTACGCTAATGAGCCCGAAGGGGGGCATTACCAGAGTCTCTCTGTGTTGCAAATTCATGGGCTGTTACACTGTGCAAGGAGCACTCCCCCCTCCCACTGTGTGCTGCAACTTCCTGTGCTGCAGTGAGATTACATCAGGCAGGTGGAGGGGAGAAGTGCTGAGCAGGAACAGATGGGGGGAGGGAGACAGCCTGTGAAGCTAATTAGCATAATTTCTAAAGTTGATTGTAGAAGGAAGGAGGCCATGGATAACAAATATAAGAGGATTACCACAGTCCCGGTGCCTGGATCTATGTGTAATGTCCCGGGTTTATCTTGATGGATTTTGGTGGTAGATCTACCACCAGGATAAAGGATTGTAAACCAAGCACACTGATATACTGGTGTGTGCCCCCTTTAGCAGGATCTGCTCTTCTTTTAGCTTCTGAGGACCTTGTGCTTTTAAAAAAAAAAAGTTTCAAAAATCATGAAAGTGAACCTGAGGGGCTCTGCGGCTCCATAGATATCAATAGAGCCTGGAACTAATTTGCATAATTTTGAAAAACTTTTTTTTCATTAACAGGGTACCAAGAAGCTAAAAGAAGAGCAGATCCTGCCAGAGGGGAGCACACACCAGTATATCAGTGCGCGTGGTTTACAATCTTTCATCCTGGTGGTAATGTCCGTTAAAGGGGTTGTCCAGAGAAACAGTGCCACACCTGATCGTGGCATGCGCTGGTATTGCAGCTTAGCTGTATAGAGCTGAATGGAGCATGAGGAGCCATGTTTTTCGATTTTCTAAAAACTCCTTTAAAGGACCGTTGTTCAATAGACACAATTAAAGGGCTTGTCCGAGTTCTGCAAAAAAAACTACAGTTGGCCGGGAGGGCGCTGCTTAAAAAAATAAAGTCCTACTTACCTTCCGGTGCCCTCCGGTGTCCCGCGCTGCTGTCGCTCCGGTCCGGGCGCCATGTAAACAAACATGGCCGCCGGAGCAGCGCTGGACTCAGCTTCCGGCCGGACCTGACAACCTTCCGGCCCCCATACACAATGCTGTGTATAGGGACGGATAGGCGTACCCGGCCACGGCCGGCCGGAAGCTGAATCCAGCGCTGCTCCGGCGGCCATGTTTGTTTACATGGCGCCCGGACCGGAGCGACCACAGCGCTGGATACTGGAGGGCACCGGAAGGTAAGTAGGACTTTATTTTTTTAAGCAGCGCCCTCCCGGCTAACCTTCGTGTTTTTCAGAACTCTCAGACAACCCCTTTAAAATCTTGAAAGTTTAAGATGCGGCGGCATGAGGGATACGTGAGAATCTTCTGTACTGGAACTGGTCGTATCTGACTATCGACGCCTAAATCTTAAAATTCCGGAATATCCATTGACACATTTGTAGCTTGTATGTAAAATAGCGCAAACCGCCTCCTTGTGTTGAGCTCTTGCAATATTGAAAGACTACCTGGAATCCCTTTCACTTCTCCCTCGTGGCTTCTCCTAATGTGTCAGGATTCCCTGCTGCATGAAGCTTTTAACCTTCCTCCTACAGCAGATCTTCTTTTCATCTTCCTGATTCTTTCAGGTTTTTTTCTCCTCTCGCCTCTAGGGATGATAATGAACTGCGAGCGTCTAGTGGAGGCAGCGGCTCCTCGCACTGAGGTTGTCAGATACCTGCACTAAACGGCGGCTTTTCATCTCTTCCTCGGATGTTGATTGCGCTCTTTAGCACCGGCGCTCACGACCTCCGACCACTTCCATTCATTGACTCCATTAGCCAAACCCCTGGTTTTATCCCTCGCTTATTTTTGGGGTAAATTGCTTAATATTTAAAACTAATATTTAAGATTTTTTTCAAACAGAAAATCAAAGAATTGTCTCCTTTTCTTATTCCGGAAACCTGAAGATGTCTATGGAGACCTCAGAGTCTATCACCTTCATCTAGTGGGTGGTGGAAGGACACGACCCCCAGAGGCAAAAGGGGGGGGGGAGTCATCGTCCTTGTGAGAATTGCCCAATATTGTCTCACGATCTATAAATATTATACATAAAATAAACCTGAAGTACAAATATTTAAAGTCAAAATATAGTGAAATCTAAATATTTGCCTTAGTGGAGGGTATAATATAGTAATAATGTTATATTATTGTAATAGTGTAATGTAACAGAGATGTAACACATTGGTGGGAAAGTGCAAAGGTTATAAAGCTGGGAGCCCCACTCCCCCCAAGCGAAAAGCTGCCATATATACAGGATAGGAGTAGTAGTAATGTGCTGTGCCCTTATATACAGGATAGGAGTAGTAGTAATGTGCTGTGCCCATATATACAGGATAGGAGTAGTAGTAGGAACTTTATTCCACATATATTTAAATTTACTTCTGCGGCTTACGACGGGTGAGTAGACGCATTGAGCTTACCGAGGAGGCTACTCCACCCACGACGCTGTCCCACTTACCCTCCTACTCACATATTGCGGGCGCGCAGATCCGCGTAGCTGCGCGCCCTCGTCCTGCCGTCCTGACCGTCTGCAGCATGCGCAGAAAAGCACGGTGGCCCCGCCTGTTTCGGAGCAGTGACGCGCAGGCTCGCGCCTGCCCTTTGACGCTGCGCAGACGGCAGGCACCCCGACGGGGCGCAGGCTACGCGGAGCTGACGCGCCGAATATGGGTGCGTAGGATGGGTAAAGTGGCTACGCGGGCGTGGAGCTACCGCCTCTATAATTCATTGTCGGCTACTCCACGCCCCCCCGTAGCCTCATAAGTAAATTTAAATATATGCGTGAATAGAAGTACCAAAAAGTGGGGGACTGTAGGAATTTAGCCCTAAAAGGGCTAGCCTCACTACCATTGATGCACCAACCACCCATCTCATTTTATAGGTAGATTTGTGGTGGTTAGGTGCCTAAGGAATCTACCATCCTGATAAACCAGGGACATTACTCATAGATTCCGGGCACCAGGCTGTGGTATCTTCTTATATTTGTTATCAATAGCTCCTTCCTTTGAAATCAACAGTTAAATTATGCGAGCCTACTCTTAGCTTGACAGGCTGTTACACTGTGGGAGCACTTCCCCTTCCCATGTGTGAGCATTAAATTTTAAGTGTCTCCAACTCCATGGGTCATGTGACTAGTGATACATGGTTTTATATACGGATCTTTGACCATTTGTAATTGTCAGTGTGGCAATTAAGGTATTTTCCCTTAAAGGAATCTACAATCTGATAAACCAGGGACATTACTCATAGATCCAGGCAACCGTGACTGTGGTAATCGTCTTGATTGTTATCATGTCCTCCTTTCTTCTGAAAACAACATAAAATTATGCCAAGGGGTGGGTGTTACCAGAGCTCCTCCATACTGTAGCTCACAGACTGCTACACTATGCCATGAGCACTTCGCTTTCCCAGTGTGAGATTATAGCAGAGAGAAATAGGGGGAAGTGAGAGAGCAGATGGTAAGGTCAGACAGTGTAAACAGCATGCAACGCTACAGCATGGACGGGTTTGCGTACAATCATCATTTGGCTCCATTAGCATAATTGTGAAAGGAACAAGAGGCCAAAGTTAACAATATATAAGGATTACCGAGTCACTGTGCCGGGATCTATCAGTAAGTGTACCATGCCTAGGTTACGTACATACGTAATTTGTATGTAAGTCGGAACTGTATATTATAATTGTAACATCCAGACAACACATGGGACAAGGATTATCAATATAAGAGTACAGACACCTTTAAGTTTACTATAGTAACATCCAGAGAGGTCACCATAGGTCACAGTGGGCAGAGGGGTCCGTCTGTAACTAGGGGTCGTTTGTAAATAGGGTGTCCTTAAGTAGGGGACCGTCTGTATTTTTTTCCTATTACTTACAGTTAAACAGATTAAACTTTCCAAAGTGCAAATTGAAATATTACAATATCTGATTAGCAATGTACTGCAATACGATTTCAGCTCCGCTTCTGCAGAACTGTGAGTGCAGCTCTAGAGCATCACATCCTTTATCTTTTCTAATACAGGGTTTGATGTAAAGATTAAAGTTCCCTGAATGCAAATTACAAAAAAAAAAAAATAAGATAATAAAAAATAACCAAGCTCTGGCAGGAAGTATTCAGCAGAATTGTAATGACAGCTCTGGAGCATAAGGCTATTATTTCTATGTATTTTTGGCTTTATGACAACAGCAAATGACATTGTACTGCGAGCTGAGCTGCAATACCGGCACTCATCCCATGGAAAAGGGGGGGGCTGTTTCTGGGAGAAATTCTGGCTAAGTATATAGAAGTCTTATCAAAAATTCGGAATAACATATGAATGCATTTAGATGAGAAGCCCCTGACCCCTGAACCGCAGAACTACATCCCTGACCGCTGCTCTCTTGTCTTATGGGTGTCATGGACAATGATATAAAATATAGAATATGCAGAAAACCTTGGATGTAGATTAGTGAACTGGAACACAAGGACGTGGCCGTCAGGATCTCGTGAGGTTGATGTAACCTTGTTTTTTTGATACAGTGTTATCCTGGATTTTTAAAAATAACGTTCATAAGAAAATCTCCACTTGTTACATTACATTGGTCTAAGGCACATTTCTGTGCAGGTTTATTTCATTGATATATTACACTTTTGATGTCAATAATGAACATGTATGCAGACAGATTCTCAGCCGCCCTCTAGTGGTGGCTGAAGAGAGTACAAAATATTATCACTTATTTTCGGGCATTTGATGTTCTGCTCTACCTCCAGGTATTACAGATTCTGCCACCACTAGGGGAGAGGTGAGTATCAGATTTCTCTTTCTAATTTAAGCACAAAAGGGGGGAGGTTAGAGGAAGGGAATCATGAAAATGGGGTTGTAAGAAGGTCAAAACAAATGGGACACGTTTGGGGCCCAATCAGATCTAGTTATGCCCACTCAAGGAAAGTTATCATTAAAATCCATATGATAACCGGACATTACTCATAGATCAGGAACTGGACTGTGATAATATCTGATATGTGTTTATCCTTGACCTCCGTCCTTCTAAAATCAACTTTTTAAATTACGCTAATGAGCCCGAAGGGGGGCATTACCAGAGTCTCTGTGTTGCAAATTCATGGGTGTTACACTGGCAAGGAGCACTCCCCCCTCCACTGTGTGCTGCAACTTCCTGTGCTGCAGTGAGATTACATAGGCAGTGGAGGGGAGAAGGTGAGCAGGAACAGATGGGGGGAGGGAGAAGCCTGGTGAAGCTAATTAGCATAATTTCTAAAGTTGATTGTAAAGGAAGGAGGCCATGGATAACAAATATAAGAGGATACCACAGTCCCGGTGCCTGGATCTATGTGTAATGTCCGGGTTTATCTTGATGGATTTGGTGGTAGATCTACCACCAGGATAAAGGATTGTAAACCAAGCCACTGATAGATGGTGTGTGCCACCTTAGCGCGGATTGCTCTTCTTTTAGCTTCTGAGGACCTTGTGTTTTAAAAAAAATTTGAAAAAACTTTTTTTATTCATTAACAGGGTACCAAGAAGCTAAAGAAGAGCAGATCGCCAGAGGGAGCACACACAGTATATCAGTGGCGTGGGTTTACAATCTTCATCCTGGTGGTATGTCCGTTAAAGGGCGGTGGTTGTCAGAGAAACAGTGCCACACCTGATCGTGGCATGGTGGTATTGCAGCTCAGCTGTATAGAGATGAATGGAGCATGAGGAGCCCTGTTTTTCTTTCTAAAAACCCTTTAAAGGACCGTTGTTCAATAGACACAATTAAAGGGGTTGTCCAAGTTGCAAAAAAAAACTACGTTGGCGGGGGGCGTGCTTAAAAAAATAAGTAGTGCCTTACTTCCGGTGCCCTCGGTGTCCCGCACTGCTGTCACTCCGGTCCGGGCGCCATGTAAACAAACATGGCTCCAGAGCAGCGCTGGATTCAGCTTCGGCCGGACCTGACAACCTTCGGCCCCCATACACAATGCTGTGCATAGGGACGGGTAGTCGTCGCCTGGCCACGGCCGGCCGGAAGCTGATCACATCGACTCGCTGGCGGCCATGTTTGTTACATGGCGCCCGGACCGGAGCGACAGCAACGGGGACACCGGAGGACACGGAAGGTAAGTAGGACTTTATTTTTTAGAAGCCGCCCTCCGGCTAACCTTCGTGGTTTCAGAACTCTCGACAACCCCTTTAAAATCTTGAAAGTTTAAGATGCGGCGATGAGGGATACGTGATAGAATGTCGTACTGGAAGCCGAAATCTTAAAATCCGGAATATCCATTGACACATTTGTAGCTTGTATGTAAAATAGCGCGAACCGCCTCCTTGTGTTGAGCTCTTGCATATTGAAAGACTACCTGGAATCCTTTCACTTCTCCCTCGTGGCTTCTCCTAATGTGTCAGGATTCCTGCGCATGAAGCTTTAACCTTCCTCCTACAGCAGATCTCTTTTCATCTTCCTGATTCTTTCAGGTTTTTTTCTCCTCTCGCCTCTAGGGAGATAATGAACTGCGAGTCTAGTGGAGGCAGCGGTCCTCGCACTGAGGTTGTCAGATACCTGCACTCACAAACGGCGGCTTTCTCTTTCCTGATGTTGATTGCGCTCTTTGCACCGGCGCTCACGACCTCCGACACTTCCATTCATGACTCATTAGCCACACCCTGGTTTTATCCTCGCTTATTTTTGGGGTAAATCGCTTAATATTTAAAAACTAATATTTAAGATTTTTTCAAACAGAAAATCAAAGAATTGTCTCCTTTTCTTATTCCGGAAACCTGAAGATGTCTATGGAGACCTCAGAGTCTATCACATTCATCTGTGGGTGGTGGAGGACACGACCCCCAGAGGCAAAAGGGGGGGGGGAGATCATCGTCTTGTGAGAATTGCCCAATATGTCTCACGATCTATAATATTATACATAAAATAAACCTGAAGTACAAATATTTAAAGTCAAAAATAGTGAATCTAAATATTTGCCTTAGTGGAGGGTATATATAGTATAATGTTATATTATGTAATAGTGTAATGTAACAGAGATGTAAACATTGGTGGGAAAGTGCAAAGGTTATAAGCTGGGAGCCCCACTCCCCCCAAGCGAAAAGCGCCATATATACAGGATAGGAGTAGTAGTAATGTGCAGTGCCCTTAATACAGGTAGGAGTATAGTAATGTGCTGTGCCCATATATAGGATAGGAGTAGTAGTATGAAGCTGCCCTTATATACAGGATAGGAGTAGTAGTAATGTGCTGTGCCCATATATACAGGATAGGAGTAGTAGTACGTGCTGTGCCCATATATACAGGATTGGAGTGGTAGTACTGTACTGTGTCCATATATACAAGATAGGAGTAGTGTACTGTGGTGCCATATATACAGGATAGGAGAGTAGTACTGTGCTGTGCTCTTATATACAGGATAGGTGTAGCAGACTGTACCGCTGCCCATATATACAGTATAGAGGAGTATACGTAGTCTATCACATTACAGGATAGGAGTAGTAGTACTGCGGATGTGCTGAAAATATATACAGTAGGAGTAGTAGTACTATGCTTTGCCCCATATAAGTCAGGATAGGAGTAGTAGATACTTCTGTGCTCTTATAACAGGATAGGAGTATGTAGTACCGTACTGGCCCATATATACAGGATAGGAGTAGTAGTATGTGCTGTGCCCATATATACAGGATAGGCAGTAGTAGTAATGTACTGTGCCCATATATACAGGATAGGAGTAGTAGTACTGTCTCTGTGCCCATATATAAGACGATAGGAGTAGTAGTAATGATGCCTGTGCCCATATATACAGGATAGGAGTAGTAGTACTGTGCTGTGCCATATATACAGAGATAGGAGTAGTAGTACTGTGCTGTGCCCATATACAGGATAGGAGTAGTAGTATGTTCTGTGCCATATATAAGGATAGGAGAGTAGTACTGTGCGTGCTCATTATACAGATAGGAGTAGTAGTACTGGCTGTGCCCAATATAAGGATAGGAGTAATAGTACTGTGCTGTGCCCAATATACAGGATAGGAGTGGTCTAGTATGGCTGTGCCTATATATACAGGATAGGAGAGTAGTACTGTGCTTTCAGCAGTTCTGTGCTGTGTCCATATATACAGGATAGGAGTAGTAGTACTGTGCTGTGTCATATATACAGGATAGGAGTAGTAGTACTGTGCGTGTCGTACCATATATACAGCGGTAAGAGTAGTAGTGCTGTGACGAGTGCCCATATATACAGGATAGGAGTAGTAGTGCTGTGCTGTGTGCCCTATATATACAGGATAGGAGTAGTAGTACTGTACTGTGCCATATATTACAGGATAGGAGTAGTAGTACTGTGCTGTTGCCCATATATACAGGGTAAGAGTAGTAGTACTGTGCTGTGCCCATATATACGGATAGAGTAGTAGTGCTGTGCTGCCTTTTTTGTTTTTTTTCGCCTATATATACAGGATAGGAGTAGTAGTACTGCTGTGCCCCCATATACAGGATAGGAGTAGTAGTACTTGCTGTGCCAATATACAGGATAGAGTAGTAGTACTGTGCTGTGCCCATATATACAGGATAGGAGTAGTAGTGCTGTGCTGTGCCTATATATACAGGATAGGAGTAGTAGTACTGTGCTGTGCCCATATATACAGGATAGGAGTAGTAGTACTGTGTCCATATACCGGATTGAAGTAGTAGTACAATTTTACATGATCTTAGGTGCTGTATGTTATTTGGTGAGGGGTTCCCTGTATACCTAACAGTGCAGACTGTGTTACCAAGTCTGGTTCGGGAGCCAGTCATACTCTAATAATGGCTGTAGGTCTATGGATAAGAGACGTAATACCCGGCATTGATTGCACAGATTCTGCTTTTTGTTATATCCTTCTGTTCTGCTTAGGATATAAATCTTAAGGGTAAGGCCGGTTAGTGGAACACGACTGGTTAATTACATGTAAAAATAAACAGAAATGTCACTTTAATTTGTCACATGTCACTTTCTATAAACAGATTACGGCAGATGCAAGAAGCGCAAGAGGAAAAGCTTGAGTCTCTTTTACACCCATCGCATCATTAAAGGCGAAAGAGAAGAACATGGAGAACTCTGAGCCATAAGAAGTAAAATGTGATGTCATTTTCTGACCAGGGGTGATAGAAGATTTGATACTGACCAATGCTGCACTCCGTAGCCACCATTGGGATACTGTATCCTTGCACTACGAATGTTACTACATGACGTCTGCAGTCAGCAGGATATGGCCGAGAAATAAACTGCATTTAGTTTGGGGGCATTTTTTCACATTTTTATTAACAAAAGTTATCTACTGGGCAACAAATGACATATACAGAGAGTAGAGAAAATATTCAGACCCACTAGTTGTTTTATTGCAGGCAATTGGTAAAAGTTATTGGGGGTCATTTACTAAGGGCCCGATTCGCGTTTTCCCGACGTGTTACCCGAATATTTCCGATTTGCGCTGATTTCACCTGAATTGCCCCGGGATTTTGGTGCACTCGGTTTGTGGCACATCGGCGCTGGTATGCACGCGCCGGAAATCGGGGGGCGAATGATAACCCGATGGATTCGGAAAAACCGCCGCATTTAAAAAAAAAAAAATTGGTCGCACGGGCCATACTCACTTGCACCACGATGAAGACGATGAACTCCGGGGCACCTCGGCGGACTTCGGCCCAGCAGCGACACCTGGTGGACATTGGGCGCAAGACCTTCATGAACCGCCGGAAGACCCGAATGCTCGTCGGAGAAGCCGCCGCTGGAACGCGAATGGACCGGGTAAGTAAATGTGCCCCATTGTTTTGCTCATTAATGTGCTCTCTGCCCACATTTTGACAGAATAAAACTGAAATCTAAATATATTTGCTAATTTATTAAACAAGAAAAACTAAAATATCACATGGTGATAAGTATCCAGACCCTTTGCTTTGACACTCATATTTAACACACATGCTGTCCATTTCCTTCTGATCTTCCTTGAGATGTTTCTACTCCTTCATCTGTGTTTAATTAAATTAATTGGACTTGATTATTAGGAGCACACCTGTCTATATAAGACCTCACAGGTCACAGTGTATGTCAGACCAAATGAGAATCATGAGGTCTAAGGAACTGCCCAAGGAGCTCAGAGACAGAATTGTGGCAAGGCACAGATCTGGCCAAGGTTACAAAAATATTTCTGCAGCACTCAAAGATCCTAAGAGTGTAGTAGCCTTTATAATCTTTAAATGGAAGTAGTTTGGGACGACTGCAAATCCTCCTCGACCTGGTCGTCCAGCCAAACTAAAAAAAAAAGTTAAAGAAGAACCCCAGGATCACCGTAGCTGAGCTCCAGAGATTCAGATGCAGCATCATGCTATGGGGCCAGGGACAGGATGACTAGTTGCAATTGAAGGAAAGATGAATGCGGCCAAGTACAGAGATATCCAGGATGAAATCCTCTCCCAGAGGCTCTGGACCTCAGATTGGGCTGAACCTTCCATTAAGACAATGACCCTAAGCCCAAAGCTAAAATAACAAAGCAAACGCTTCAGAACATCTCTGTGACCATTCCTGACTGGCCCAGCCAGAGCCAGGACCTAAACCCAATTGAGCATCTTTGGAGAGACCTGAAAATGGCCTCCACTAACTTTCACCTTCCAACCTGAGAGAACCGGAGAAGATCTGCAATCAAGGCAGAGGCAGAGGATCCCCAAATCCTGGGGGGGAGAAACTTGTAGGATCTTCCCAAGAAAACTCCAGCTCCAAAGCTGTTTGTGAGGCTCTAAGCCAGTGGTGGCGAACCTATGGCACGGGTGCCAGAGGTGGCACTCAGAGCACTCTCTATGGGCACCCACGCCATAACCCCACCGCAGAGTGCACCAGTCAGGACTCAAGGCCTCTTGCAGTCCCAGGCAGCCCAGGACCCTAGAAGGAAGCTACAATGATAACCAAAGCTTTTTCTCCTTCTTTCTACTGTATTGGTGTCCTCAGGTGCCTATACAATTTAATCCTGTGACAGAGCAGGGAGTAATAAGTTACTGTTTAAATTGTCGTATCGGCACTTTGCGAAAAATATGTGGGTTTTGGATGTAGTTTGGGCACTCTGCGTCTAAAAGGTTTGCCATCACTGCTCTAAGCTAAACTTTTCACTTGTGGCCTATGAGTCTTAGGGGCTGTCAATGACCTCTACTATGGATAGGTCAGTGGTCTTGCCCCTTAAATTTGGTTTCCCCCTAAAGTTCCGGAGCCCAGAGTAGATGTATTTGCTCTCAGGTTTTGGAGGGAGCGTCTTCCCGGAGCTTCATCCATCAGTATGAAATATTTTACTGTTTAATGGCCCATAAATACATTTTCAATAAGGATATCAAGTGCAAGGTTGTTTGTAATAAGTCACGGCCAAATCTCTGAGTCTAAGACGTCGCTTTGCGAAACACATTTGCAAACCTAAATGAAAATGTTTTAACGCTCTTACGATTTTTCTTGCGTAGAAGACATAAAATATCCGGAAATGGTTTGGAGATTTTGTAGTAATTCTTCTTCTTTGGAGCAGGATATGAGTTATGGCCGCCACCAACACGTGCCCAGGGTTTTTTTTTTTTTCGTAAATGGAGACAACGCTGAAGCCATTGTGCGCGTAAATTGACCTACAAGAAATGTGACAGCTTTATAGACTCTGCCTCTGATTGAAATGTGGAGAAATCTTTTGGCAATTTTCCCAGACATCCAGGTAGAACAGTGAGTTCAGTGATTATGCTAACGAAAACAATCTGGCTTTACACAAACGCACCTCAGGCCCAGCCGAGTGTGAAGACCCCATCAGCGCGCCAGATGAAGGGAGAGACCTACTTACCACTCAACGGATAAGTGACAGGACTTCACGAGATACGAGCAAGCCGCCGTCCTGCGATCCCAACACATCAACTCCGACAACGAAGCCAGGCCGTATATACTGTCTCTGAAACTTATTATATAATACAGGGAGAGGTATGTTACCGTGACTGAGCGAGTCACTGCCGCCACCAACGGCATCACTCTCGAAAGCAGACGTCTATACTGTCCTGTACCTATATATATATACAGGGACCGGTTGGTACCGTACTGAGCGACGTCATGCCACTCCAATGCATCACTCTCGACACAGCCGCTATATACTCACTGCAACCTATATATTTAGACAGGAGAGGGAGGTGTACTGACTGAGGCTGTCACTGCCCTCCCAAACATCATACACCGACAAAGCAGCGTATATCTGTCCTGCACACTATATATATATTACAGGGAGGAGTCCCTCTTGTTGTACCGACTGAGCGCGTCACTGCCACTCCCAACGCATCACTCCGACAAAGCAGCGTATATACTGTCCTGCACCTATATATATATACAGGGAGGGTGTACCGTACTGAGCGCGTCACTGCCGCTCCCAATGCATCACTCCGACACAGCAGCGTATATACTGTCCTGCACCTATATATATATATACAGGGAGGGTGTACTGTACTGAGCGCGTCACTGCCAAGTGGCTGGGGCCCTATAATATACAGGATAGGAGTAGTAGTAACTGTGCTGGCCATATATACAGGATAGGAGTAGTAGTATGTGCTGTGCCCATATATACAGGATTGGAGTGGTAGTACTGTACTGTGTCCATATATACAAGATAGGAGTAGTAGTACTGTGCTGTGCCCATATATACAGGATAGGAGTAGTAGTACTGTGCTGTGCTCTTATATACAGGATAGGTGTAGCAGTACTGTACCGTGCCCATTATACAGGATAGAGGAGTAATACTGTAGTCTATCACATATACAGGATAGGAGTAGTATACTGTCGGATGTGCTGACAAATATATACAGGATAATAGAGAGTACTGTAGTACTATGCTTTGCCCATATAGTCAGGATAGGGAGTAGATAGATACTTCTGTGCTCTTATAACAGGATGGAGTAGTAGTAGTACCGTACTGGCCATATACGGATGGAGTAGTAGTTACTGGCTGTGCCCATATATACGGATAGGAGTAGTAGTATGTACTGTGCCCATATATACAGGATAGGAGTAGTAGTATGTTTCGTGCCCATATATACAGATAGGAGTAGTAGTACTGTGCTGTGCCCATATATACAGGATAGGAGTAGTAGTACTGTGTGCCATATATACAGATAGGAGTAGTAGTACTGTGCTGTGCCCATATATACAGGATAGGAGTAGTAGAGTACTGTTCTGTGCCTACATATAAGGATAGGATAGTAGTAGTACTGTGCTGTGCTCATATATACAGGATAGGAGTAGTAGTACTCTGCTGTGCCCATATATACAGGATAGGAGTAATAGTACTGTGCTGTGCCCATATATAAAGGATAGGAGTGGTACTACGTGCTGTGCCTAATATACAGGATAGGAGTAGTAGTACGTGCGTGTGCCAGAGTTCTGTGCTGTGTCCATATATACAGGATAGGGTAGTAGTACTGTGCTGTGTCCATATATACAGGATAGGAGTAGTAGTACTGTGCTGGCCATATATACAGGGTAAGAGTAGTGTACTGTGCTGTGGCCCATATATACAGGATAGGAGTAGTAGTGCTGTGCTGTGCCTATATATAAAGGAGGAGTAGTAGTACTGTACTGTGCCCATATATACATAGGAGTAGTGAGTAGTAGTACTGTGCTGTGCCCATATATACAGGGTAAGAGTAGTAGTACTGTGCTGTGCCCATATACGGATAGGAGTAGTAGTGCTGTGCTGTGCCTATATATACAGGATAGGAGTAGTAGTACTGTGCTGTGCCCTATATACAGGATAGGAGTAGTAGTACTTGGTGTCATATACCGAGATGAACGTAGTAGTACAATTTTACTATGATCGGTAGGTGCTGTAGTGTTATTTGGTGAGGGGTTCCCTGTTATACTAAACGTGCAGATGTGTTACCAAGTCTGGTTGGGAGCCAAGTCATACTCTAATAATGGCTGCTGTAGGTCTATGGATAAAGAGACGTAATACCCGGCAATTGATTGCAACAGATCTGCTTTTGTTATATCTTTGTTTGCTTAGGAATAAACTTAAGGGTAAGGCCGGTTAGTGGAACACGACTGGTTTAATTACATGTAAAAATAAAACAGAAATGTCACTTAATTGTCACATGTCACTTTCTATAAACAGATTACGAGTGCAAGAAGCGCAAGAGGAAAAAGCTTGAGTTTTTACACCCTACATTAAAGGCGAAGAGAAAGAACAGGAGAACTCTGAGCCATAGAAGTAAAATGTGATGTCATTTTGACCAGGGGTGATAGAAGATTTGATACTGACCAATGTATGCACTCCGTAGCCACCTTGGGATACTGTATCCTTGCACTACGAATGTTACTACATGACGTCCTGCAGTCAGCAGGATATGGGCGAGAAATAAACTGCATTTAGTTTGGGGGCATTTTTTCACATTTATTAACAAAAGTTATCTACTGGGCAACAATGACATATACAGGAGTAGAGAATATTCAGACCACTAGTGTTTATTGCAGGCAAATTGTAAAAGTTATTGGGGGTCATTTACTAGTGCCGATTCGCGTTTTCCCGACGTGTTACCCGAATATTTCCGATTTGCGGATTTTCCAATGAATTTGACCGGGATTTGTGGCACTGTTTGTGAACGCGCTGGATGCACGCGCAAGGAAATAGGGGGGCGGGCGAATGATTAACCCGATGGATCGGAAAAAACCGCCGCATTAAAAAAAAAAAATGGTTGCCGCGGCCAGTACTTACACTTGCACCACGATGAAGACGTTGAACTCAGGGGCACCTCGGCGGATTCGCCCGCAGCGCCCAACTGTGGACATTGGGAAGCAACTTCATGAACGCCGAAGACCGAACGCTCTGGGAAGCCGCAGGAACGAATGGAACGGGGAAGTAAATTGCCCATTGTTTGCTCATTAATGTCTCTGCCACATTTGACAGAATAAAACTGAAATCTAAAATATTTGCTATTTATTTGAAACAGAAAAACTAAAAACATCACATGGTGATAAGTATCCAGACCTTTGTTTGACACTCATATTTACACACACATGCTGGCCATTTCCTTCTGATATTCCTTGAGATTTTCTACTCTTATCGTGTGGTTAATTAAATTAATTGGACTTGTTATAGGAGCACACTGTCTATATAAGACCTCACAGTCACAGTGTATGTAGACCAAATGAGAATATGAGGTCTAAGGAACTGCCAAGGAGCTCAGAGACAGAAGTGGCAAGAACCGATCTGGCCAAGGTTACAAAAATGATTTTGCACACCTCAAAGATCTAAGAGGTAGTAGCCTTTATAATCTTAAATGGAAGTAGTTTGGACGAACTGCAAATCCTCCTCGACTGTCGTCCAGCAACTAAAAAAAAGTTAAAGAAGAACCCCAGGATCACCGTAGTGAGCTCAGAGATTCAGATGCAGCATAATGCTTGGGGCAGGGACAGGATGACTAGTTCAACTTGAAGGAAAGATGATGCGGCCCAAGACAGAGATAGCAGGATAAATCCTCTCCCAGAGGCTCTGGACCTCAGATTGGCTGTGAAACTTCCATTAAGACAATGACCTAAGCCAAAGCTAAATAACAAAGCAACGCTGCTGTGCCCATATATACAGGATAGGAGTAGTAGTACTGTGCTGTGCTCTTATATACAGGATAGGTGTAGCAGTACTGTACCGTGCCCATATATACAGGATAGGAGGAGTAATACTGTAGTCTATCACATATACAGGATAGGAGTAGTAGTACTGGGATGTGCTGAAAAATATATACAGGATAGGAGTAGTAGTACTATGCTTTGCCCATATAGTCAGGATAGGAGTAGTAGTATACTTCTGTGCTCTTATATACAGGATAGGAGTAGTAGTACCGTACTGTGCCCATATATACAGGATAGGAGTAGTAGTACTGTGCTGTGCCCCTCTCACTTGTGAGAAACAACACATTGTGCACAGCTGCACTATACACGATGTACACGAACTTCTGCACTAGGGAGTTCCGGTGCTCGTCGTACCGTGCGCACATTTATCGCATGCACGGTCTTACAGAAGTGTGTCGGAGCATTGCCTAGTTAAAAGTTGCACAAAAAAAAGTTGGTGGGGCAGGGGTGCAGATGCATGAAGGAAGTGCGCCAGAAATACCTGAATCTGGCGCGCCCCTGCACATAAACAGGTAACTGCCACCCGTGTGACTGCCACATCATGCAATCACCACAAACAACGGCCATACTGGATGCATCACCACAACACCGGCCCATACTGGATGATGCACCACAAACCGGCCATACTGCGATGCATCACCACAACACCGGCCAACTGGATGCATCCCCAACACCGGCCCTACTGGATGCATCACCACACACACCGGCCATACTGGAGCATCACCAAAAACAACGGCCATACTGGATTGCAGCACCACAACACCGGCAATAACTGGATGCATCACCACAACACCGGCCATCACTGGTGCATCACCACAAACCACCGGACATTAACGGAGCATCACACAACCTGGCCATACTGGAATGCATATACCACAACACCGGCCCTACTGGAGCATCACACACTACACCGGACATACTGGATGCATCACCACAACACCTGCCATACTGGATGCATCACCACAACACCGGCCATACTGGATGCATCACCACAACACCGGCCATACTGGATGCATCACCACAACACCGGCCATACTGGATGCATCACACAACACCGGCCATACTGGATGCATCACCACAACACCGGCCATAACTGAGCACACCACAACACGGCCAACGGAATGCATCACCCAAACACCGGCCATACTGGATGCATCACCACAAACACCGGCCATACTGGATGCATCACCACAACACCGGCAATAACTGGATGCATCACCACAACACCGGCCATACTGGATGCATCACCACAACACCTGCCATACTGGATGCATCACCACAACACCGGCCATACTGGATGCATCACCACAACACCGGCCATACTGGATGCATCACCACAACACCGGCCATACTGGATGCATCACCACAACACCGGCATCTGGATGCAATCACCACAAACACCGGCATAATGGATGTATCACCACAAAACACCGGCCAACTGGATGCATCACCACAACACCGGCAATAGGATTGCATCACACCAACACCGGCCCATACTGGATGCATCACCACAACACCGGCCATAATGGATGATCACCACAACACCGGCCATAATGGATGCATCACCACAACAACGCCATACTGGAGGCATACCACAAACACCGGCCATACTGGATGCATCACCACAACACCGGCCATACTGGATGCATCACCACAACACCGGCCATACTGGATGTCACCCCACAAACACCGGCCCATACCTGGATGCCTCACCACAAACACCGGACATACCTGGATGCATCACCACACCACCTGCCATACTGGATGCATCCTCCACAACACGGCCATACTGGACTGAATCACCACAACACCGGCCATTACTGGAAATGCATCACCACAACACGGCCATCTGATGCATAAACCACAACACCGGCCATATGGAGACATCACCACAACACGGACATCGGATGCATCACACAACACCGCCATATGGATGCACACCAAAAAACCGGCCATAGGAGCATCACCAAAACAAAGGCCCATACTGGATGAATCACCACAAACACCGGCCATCTGGATGCATCACCCACAAACACCGGCCATACTGGATGCATCACACAACAAGGCCATACTGCTAATGCATCAACCACAACACGGCCATACGGCTGCAACTTCAACCAACCGACTAAGCCAAACGTAGTGGTGATCACATGACCTGCCCCGGGACTGATGAAGCGGCAAATAGTATTTGAATCCGTATTGCTGGGATGGCTCAGCAGAATTTTATGCTGGGGGGACAAAATTTTAAAAACAACAATTAACATATAGCTTTTGTTTAACTGACCCTTGTGTATATGATTTATGCCACATCATGGATACCCCTTTAATTATCTTCTAGCAAGTCAATTGGGGCTCATTTACTAGGGTCCGAACGCCGCACTTTCGTCGGGTTTCCCGGATATCCGATCGCCCCGGGATTATGTGCAACGCGCCAGCATCACGAGAAGAAATCGGGGCGTGGCAGCGGACAACCCGACAGATTCCTGAAAAAAATGCAGAATTTAAAAAAGCATTTGCTTGCAGGTCAGCACCAGATGCCCGGAACGAAGAAGGGACTCCGGGGACCTCGGCGCAAGCGGCGAACATGGTGGATATGGGCGCGATGGATCTTAGTGAATCCCAGCAGACCCGAATCAGCGTCGAGGGTCAACGGGCCGCAGGATCGAGGCGGATCGGGTAGTGAAATGCTGCCCAATTATGAATAACACTAAGGATTGTTTTCTTCTGAGAGGAATCGGGAAGGGAGGGGAGGTCAGGACTGCATTATTTGACTTTATTCCCTAATTTTGGGAGGGGAAAAAAACAAACTCTAAATCCCAACAGGAACAAAAAATATATATATATTCAAAAACTAACTAAGCGAATGAAAATAAATAAAACAAATCCGGAGTTCTATTTCTGGACCGATGCATTCAGATTTAATAGTGGGATGTGTTGATGGGGTGCAAAAAACCAAAAACAAAAATTTTTTCAAAAGGGTTTGGTCCCCGTCTAGGCTGCGTTTCTCCCTGGGCACGGCCAGTAATTGAGCATTTTAAGGGATGAAAATGGAAGAATAGAGAATGCAGCCACGACCAAAAGCTTTCAACTAAAATTATATTGCGTTCCCCCAGGTGATTTTTTTTTCCTACAATATAAAACAGATATAAAAGAAAATTGAAAGGAGATGAGAGAGATGGAGAATACAAGGGGCCTGACCGCCCAGCATGTTCCATCCGACTATCAAATGTATTAGTCAGCTCTTATTTTTTTTCAAGATAATCAATAGCTCTGACAAAACAAATATTCCTCGGCTGGGGAAGCAGTTTTTTTGCACCGCGTGGAATCCTTATAGCCTTAAAACCCAGATGACACTTTATTACGATCCATACAATTTTTTATTGTCAATGTTTTGTTAAATTATAGATATATTGTTTTTTTTTTTAAAGGTGTCAATATTTTAACTAATTGCAAAAAAATAAAGACTCACATAAAAAAGATTCAAAAAAAAAAGAACCATTTTAACGTCAGTAAAGATTTGAATTTTTTTCCAAACTTTTTGATTTTTTCTTTAAACGGAAAAACCCTCTACAAATCCACAACCGTAATATATTTCAGCAATAGCCTTCTCCGCATACCAGCCAGGAGGGGGTCATCTTACACCCTAGGTATTAAGCTACAAGGCAGACCCCCCTACGTGCACACATACTTTCCAGGAAATCCTAGGGCTCAGGCAGGTTAATCGCACTTGTCAAAAACTTTGTCGCGATGAACAAGACTTAAAAAAAAAAAAAAAAATCCAGAATGACCAGGTTTGACACAGAAAATTATGGTGGAGTTACGTCTGGAATGAATATCGCTGCAAGTTCCTTGAGCTGTAATTTGTATGGTTCTGCTCAAGTCGAGGGTAATGGCCCCTAGATTAACTTTTACCTACGGAACAACCTCTCAAAGAGAAATGGTTACTTACAGTTCAGTCGTTCACTTATGTGGGGAAAAGGAGTGAGGGGGCAAACCTTTTCCACCTGATCAAAGGTAAAGTACAGATAATTAAATCCATTATGATCAATTTAACTGGGGGAGGGTAACAGGCAGGAGGGGAGAGGGAAAGAAGGCAGGGGAGAGGAAAAGAAAACCCCCGCAAAAAAAAAACAAACCCAAAAACCCGGTGTTTTGGGGGGAAATAATAATACACATACCCCTTTCTGGTGCGCTTCCCACGACTCTCAGGCACTTCCACAATTTTGGGCCATTGATCCAAGGAGGGGTTCACATTACCTTTCACATTAGTGGTCTCCTAAGATAGGGGGGGTCACTTCAGTTTCCAGGGGAATTCAATTACTGTGTTAGTCCCCTGGTCCAAAGGACCACTATTGGTCGAAGCAGGTCCCCATAAACTCCCAGGACGTCCAAATCAAAAATCAAAATCGTACAGGAACCAGGAGCCAGAAAGCCATTGTGTTCCTTTTCCCCAACCACATTAATATTCCCAAAAAACCTAATACATGAGTCCCTCTTATGTTAGATTTTCCTAACCATCATACCTGCCAAGCTTGTTCCAGTAACGACCCAAACTTTTTTTATAAAGAAACTATCGAGTCTTGTGCCTTTGGTGAAAGTTAAACTAAAAAACCAGTCGCTTTACTGTTCCATCCTTGAGTAGGACTCAAAATTATAGGCAAGACACCCAAAAGCACTAACCCTCTTCAGACCATTGCATTGTAAAGACCACACCCACCTCTAGTGGATCCGTTATGGTGGACCACCAGAAGAATGTGTAGTCGCCGAAAGCAACAAAGACTTTTTGTTATATGTAGTAACACAGCAAGCCTTGAGCCTTGTTGAAGTTAAAAACTAAAAAACCAGCTCTGTTACTGTTTCCATCCTTGAGTAGGACCCAAAATTATAGGCAAAGACCACAAAAGCACTACCCTCTTACAGACCCGGGCATTGTAAAGACCAACCACCAACTTCTCAGTAGGATCAGTAATGGACTAGAAGGATGTGTCCTCCCTGACAACATGGCAATGATGCTTTCTTTGGAACCCAAGAATGGGTCAAGAAGATATACGATAAGAGCAACACGGCCCAATCCAATAAAAGATTTCAACATGCAATCAATTTCCCCTTGTTATAAATAATACTCACAATTGCAACTAATGCGGATAACGTATATGCTGTTATGTAGACATCCCTCGTTCCCTTGTTAGACTATCCCATACTATAGTAATAATATACAGCAGGAACACTTATTAAACCCGTTGTGACCCTTCCGACTGTCTTTCTATAGGCTTGGCTATCAATGTCATATTTGACCGCGGTTAAAGCAAGTTGAGTAAAGAAAAAAAAAAAAAAAAAAAAAAAAACTGAGCGGGCCTGACAACGGTATTTTTACTGAGCAAACTGTATTTGAGTCAACGTATAATGAAATGATCAGTTCTGCGGTACGGAAGAGTGAGTTATGTACAACACACTACACATCAACCGGATTTAGACCTTCTTACATGCGGTTGCACTGTCATTAGGAAAACCGGCATTTTTCCTGGAGTAAAGGACACAGAATGAAACCAGAACTTTCTCCTAAAATTTTAAAGGAATTTCTGTAACTTTAAGGAACGTATGTTCGGGGTTACCAACTTTCCGTTTCAAAGGGTTGAGATTTTCTCATTCATGTACATTGTGGTTGCACCATGGTAGCACAGTTCCGCACATTGACATTCCGGTTGTCCGTTATTCGACCCAGTTGGGTGACAAAAGAACAGGAAAACCTGGAGCCTTAGCAGGGTTATTACGTCATAGCTCCCCCATCGAGGGTTTCATGGAATCCCATTAAGATGTGTAGTCTAAGTTTGTTGTTCCTAGTAGTTGTTTAGTTTACAACTACATGGAAATCCTTAACTGCGAAGTGGGGGCCGTTGAAGCAAAGGGAGTAGCAGATGTAGAACTCAGTGCCCCATCCGGCGGACAAATGCTAATTTACAGAAGATCGCAAGTCATTGGATCCCAGTCACATGTAGATGGGGACATCTATGCTGAATGTTTGAGTACTGTTATTATTAGGGGTCCATTATAAGTTTTACCGTAAGGTGGATTCCAATTTCTGGGGCCTAAGCAAATTTATAATCGGGGCCCCTAATGCATTGCAAATCATAACTTAAAACAACAAATGTCACAAATGTAAAGCGTAGAGACAGAACAGTGCTGCCTGTGGTTCATGTGAGTCCACATATTAAAATATTCCACCGTTCATCATCCCCCAGAAATAGCCTTTATCAGCCTCCAGGCTTTTTCTGCCAGATCGCCCCCACACCCCCCCGTTCTATTAGGGCAGAGCCTGGGTCTACTGGAAGATCTTCTGGTGCATTGGTGGGACAGTCCACCTGTAGGGAGAATAACCAAAATGAATCTTCACATATTCCAAACAACTGGTGTGGGAGACGTGGATATATCCACCTACCATTAGGACCCCTGATCTTGAAACAATTGGTTAGTTGTTTGTAGTCAAATCTGTTCCTTTGCAATTGCACCTAGTTGCCAAATCATCCCCGGTCCCACAGGGCTCATAGTCGACTAAACCTTACGGTCTATTTTGGAGTTGGAGGAAAACCGGAGAGGACCGGAGGAACCATGCAAACATGTGAGAACATACAACAAGCAGAACTTGACCTGGAGAGGATATGAACCCAGCGATACAAGGCTGTACGTGCTACCACTGAGCCACCAAGCTGCCCAGACCCTTATATAAGAAACTGTGCAAGAACCCTCTTCATAGGAAAATGAATTGCAATAGGTGGGTGCATGAGTACAATAGTCATGGAAGGTGGTATTGGAATACATTATAGCAGTTTTGGGCAGTAGCCCGGGGGCCGAAGCCTTCTAGTGGGCCAGGGCCACCTAAACTACCCACCAAATTTTTATACATCCATGAAATCCTCAACTTATTTCTTCTAAATGTACACATGCGGCCATTTTCAGGACCATTTAACGTTCCTGAATCGGCAGAAGAGACGCATCCTCCATTCCCCAAGAAGCTGATTCTAGCACCAGGTTTAGGAAGTGATTTGAGAACTTGTAGGGGCAATAATATTCGTACAGCCCCAGGACCCATGTGGATGGGGTATAGCGGAACACTATATTGGGGCTGCATTTATGTGCCCCCCATATGAGTTGCCACTGGGTAATAGATTCTTAGATGAAGTGAGGAGAACACATGTGATATCGCGGGTTATTACAAATCCTTACATGACGGCTTCATGTATCAATCCTCGGCTTGGATGCAGTCCAATGCCGGTCCCGGTGCAGAGCTGTCGTGTACGCCCAACCACGACCTCTCAGTAACAGTAATTTAAACCTTCACTTTTGTAAACACAACTAAACCGTCATACCCGTCTTTTCCCATTTAGTTAACCTACAAGCACCACATACTGATTTGGCTGTGTGTGTGGCTCTCTCCGTAGCAATGTTTACCTCTCCTCGACTCCTGAAATTCTGTTTGCAATTTAAGGCCACAAATTCAGAAGCGCAAGTCATCGTTTATATAATCCCCTGTCAGGGAATGAAAACACATTTTTGAGTTGTTCTACGAGCAGTCCCGTGCAGCTCGCACATACTTTAACCAGTTCTTGCTTCTACCAGGGGGAAGCGAGGGATCAAAAGCAGAGAAATGGATGAAAACTGATACAAATAGAAGAGAAATCAAAGTGTAGGAGATACTAGGATCAAGAGCCTCTAATATTGACATTGTTATATGCTGGGGGTGGTCATGGGGCGAGTGGGTCATAGGACAACTTTTGGTTACCTTTTGTTATGATTGGCCCATCATAACTGTATTACTACCATTAGTAACAGCAGGATGTGAACAAATGGGATGACGGTTCAAAGCTTAATTAACTCCTAGATGGTCTATAGGACTACCGAATGTGATTACGACCGTCAGTGACCGCGCGAATCGTTTTAACTTGTACTTAATCAATTAACCCGATGCTTGACTCCTGAGTACGGAGGGCGAGTCTGCCTAGTAGAGCAAAGGAGTTCCCCGCACGTCCAGCACCCTGCCAAAAATAACATCTCAGCTTCACCCTCTCCGGAGCCTTTTTACGACGTTACTGTTCTGGGGTATCTTGCAAGTGAGCGAATGTTTCAGTTCAACCGGCGGAAAAAAGGATTATTGACTATGGAAAAGATAATATACAGGGAAAGGGATATTACACTCCAGAGGGTGGAACCCAGGTTAATTCCTTCAGCTTCAACGCTGCCAATCAATACCTTAGCATTAACTTTTAGTGGTCTCAACTCAGATGGGTCATGTGACGGGAGTAGACTACATGGTTTCTATTTTATTATACAGATCTTTGACACATTGTATATGTCAGTGCCAGAGCAATAAAAGGCTTTCCCTCCTTAAAGGAATCTCCCATCAGAATCCATCATCATACAGGTACAATACTCATAGATCCAGGCACCAGGATCTGTGTAATCCTCCATATAGTGTTCTCAATACCTCCATCATGCTGAAATCAACGTTAAATTATGCTGGGGGGGGGGGGGGGGTGTTACACAGAGCTACTGCATACTGTAGATTCCACAGGCTTTTACACTGAGCGGACACTTCCAATTTCCCACTGTGAGGAGCATAAATTTAAGTGTTCTCAAACTCCTTGGGTCATGTGGCTGAGTGATACACAGTTGTATTTTATTTGTGGATTCAGTCAGTCAGTACGAGCATTGATGGCATTTCTCCTTAAGAAATCTACAATCCTGATAAACCAGGGACATTCGCATAAGATTCCGGAACCGGACGTGGTATTTCCTTATATTTGTTATCAATAGCCTCCTTCCTTCTGAAAATGCAACAGTTAAATTATGCTGATACTCTTAGCTTGAAGGCTTTACATGTGCGGGAGCACTTCCCCTTCCACCCATGTGTGAGCATTAATTGTAAGTTTCTCCAACTCATGTGTCATGTGATCTAGTGATACATGGTTTTATATAGGATCTTTGACCATTTGTATATTGCATGTGAGCAATTAAAGGTATTTCGCCTTAAATTGGAATCTACCATCTGATAAACCAGGGACATTACTCATGATCCAGGCACCGTGGACTGTAGGTATATTCTTTAAATTGTTATCCATGTCCTCTTCTTCTGAAAACAACATTAAATTATTGCCAGAAAGGGGGGGGAGTGTTACACAGAGCTCCTCCATACTGTAGCTTCCACAGACTCGCTACACTATGATGAGCACTTCGCTCTTCCCATGTGTGAGATTATAGCAGCGAGAAATAGGGGGAATTGCTGAGAGCGCAGATGGTAAGGTCAGACAGTGTAAAAGCATGCAACGTACGCATGGACGGGTTCTGGTTACAATCTCATTTGGCTCATTAGCATAATTGGAAGGAAGGCGGCCAAAGTTAACAAATATAAAGGATTACCAGAGTCACTGGCAGGGATCTATCAGTAAGTTTACCATGCGAATTACCTACATAGTAATTTTATGTAAATCGGGAACTGTATCCTTACTTAACTTGTAACTCCAGACAACACTGGGACCAAGGATTATCAATAAAGCGTACAGAAACCTTAAGTTTATATAGTAAATCCAGAGAGGTCACCCTAGGTTACAGTGGGACAGAGGGGTCCACGTCTGTAAAGGGGGTTTGTAAATAGGGTGTCCTTAAGAGGGGACGTCTGGATTTTTTCTATTACCTTACAGATTACAGATTAAACTTTCCAAAGTGCAAATTGGAAAAAATTACAAATCTGATTAGACAATGTAACGGCAATACGAGTTCAGTCCTGCTCTGCAGAACTGTGAGTGCAGATAGAGATCACATCCTTTATCTTTCTAATACAGGGTTTGATGTAAAGATTAAAGTTCCTGAATGCAATTACAAAAAAAAAAAAAATAAGATAATAAATAATAACCAAGCTCTGTGCAGGAAGTATTCGCAGAATTGTGAATGCAGCTCTGGGCATAAGGCTTATTATTCTAGGATTTTTGGCTTTATGACAACAGCCAAATGACATGTACATGGAGAGCTGAGCTGCAATACCGGACTATCCCATGAAAAGGGGGGGGCTTTTCTGGGGAAATTATGGCTAAGTATATAGAAGTTTATCAAAATCCGGAAAACATATGCAATGCATTTAGGATGGAAGAGCCCGTGACCCCTGCCCGCAGGAACACATCACTGACCGCTGCTGCTCTTGTCTTATGGGTGTCATGGACCAATGATATAAAATTTCGAATATGCAGAAAACCTTGGATGTAGATTGTGAACTGGAACACAAGGACGTGGCCGTCAGGATCTCAGTGAGGTTGATGTAACCTTGTTTTTTTGATACAGTGTTATCCTGGATTTTAAAAATAACGTTCATAAGAAAATATCCACCTTGGTAATTACTGTTTAAGGCAACATTCTGTGCAGGTTTATTTCTGATATATTACATTTGGTGTCAATAGATGAAACATGTTGCAGACAGATTTCTCAGCGCCCTCTAGTGGTGGCTGAAGAGAGACAAAATATTATCCCTTTATGTTCGGGATTTGATGTCTGCTCTACCTCCCGGTATTACAGATTCTGCCACCATAGGGGAGAGGTGAGTATCAGATTTCTCTTTCAATTTAAGCACAAAAGGGGGGAGGTTAGAGGAAGGGCATTATGAAATGGGTGATAAAAGAAGGTCTAAAAACAAAAATGGGTACACGTTTGGGCCCAATCAGATCTTAGTGATGCTCCCTCAAGGAAAGTTATCATTAAAAGCCATCTGATAAACAAAGGCACATTACTCATAGATCAGGAACTGGACTGTGATAATATTCTATATTGTGTTATTCCTTGACCCCGTCCTTATAAAATCACCTTTTTAAATTACGCTATGAGCACGGGGGCATTACCAGAGTCTCTCGTGGTTGCCCAAATTCATGGGTGTTACACTGTGCACAGGAGCACTCCCCACTCCAATGTGTGCTAAAACTTCCTGTGCTGCAGTGGGATACATAGGCAGGTGGAGGGAAGAAAGTGATGAGCAGGGAACAGATGGGGGGAGGAGACAGCATGGGAAGCTAATTAGCATATAATTTAAAATTGTTGTCGAAGGAAGGAGGCCCTGGATAACAAATTAAGAGGATTACACAGTCCCGGTGCGGATCTAGTGTAATGTCCGGGTTATTTTGATGGATTTGGTGGTAGATCTACCCACAAGGATAAAGGATTGTAAACCAAGCCACTGATATACTGGGGTGCCCCCCTTTAGCAGGTCTGCTCTTCTTTTAGCTTCGAGGACCTTGTGCTTTTAAAAAAAAAAAGTTTCAAAAATCATGAAAGTGAAACGAGGGGCTCTGCGGCTCCTAGATATCAATAGAGCCGGAACTAATTGGCATATTTTGAAAAAACTTTTTTTCATTTAACAGAGGTACAAGAAGCTAAAGAGAGCGATCCCTGCCAGAGGGGAGCAAACACAGTATTATCAGTGCGCGTGGTTTACAATCTTTCATCCTGGTGGTATTCCGTAAGGGGCTGTCCAGAAGAAACAGTGCCACACCTGATCGTGGCATGCGCTGGTGTTGCAGCTTAGCGTATAGAGCTGAAGGGGAGCATGAGGAGCCATGTTTTTCGTTTCTAAAAAACTCCTTTAAAAGGACCGTTGTTCAATAGACACCATTAAAGGGCTTGTCCGAGTCTGCAAAAAAAATACAGTTGGCGGAGGGCGCTGCTTAAAAAATAAAGTCCTACTTACCTTCAGGTGCATCCGGTGTCCGCATGACTGTCACTCGGTCCGGGCGCCATGTAAAACAAACAGGGCCGCAGGAGCAGCGCTGGACTCAGCTCCGGCCGAGACCTGACAACCTTCGGCCCCATACACAATGCGGTGGTATAGGGAGACGGAAGGCGTACCCGGCACGGGCGGCCGGCAGTGAATCCAGGCGCTGCTCCGGAGGACCATGTTTGTTCTACATGGCGCCCGGACGGACGCGCCCACAGCGATGGATACTGGAGGGCACCGGAAAGGGTAAGTAGACTTATTTTTTTAAGCAGCGCCCTCCGGCTAACCTTCGTGTTTTTCAGAAACTTCAGACAACCCCTTTAAAAATCTTGAAGTTTAAGAGCTCGGCGGCATGAGGGATACGTGAGAATCCTTGGTACTGGAACTGGTCGTATCTGACTATCGACGCCTAAATCTTAAAATTCCGGAATATCCATTGACACATTTGTCGCTTGTATGTAAAATAGCGCAACCGCCTCATGTGTTGAGCTCTTCATATTGAAAGACTACTGGATTCCTTCACTTCTCCTCGTGGCTTCTCCAATGTTCAGATTCCCTGCTGCATGAAGCTTTAACCTTCCTCTACAAAGCAGATCGTCTTTCATATGCCTGTTATTCTTTCAGGTGTTTTTCTCCTCTGCCTCTAGGGATGATAATGAACTGCGAGGTCTAGTGGAGGCAGGGCTCCTCGACTGAGGTTGTCAGATACCTGCACTAAACGGCGGCTTTTCATCTTCCTCGGATGTGATTGCGGCTCTTTAGCACCGGCGCTCACGACCTCCGACCACTTCCATTTCATTGACTCATTAGCCAAACCCCTGGGTATCCCTCGCTTATTTTTGGGGTCAGTGCTTAATATTTAAAAACTAAATAGTTAAGATTTTTTCAAACAGAAAATCAAAGAATTGTCTCCTTTTCTTATTCCGGCGAAACTGAGATGTCTATGGAGACCTCAGAGGTCTATACCTTCATCTAGTGGGTGGTGGCAGGACACGACCCCCAGAGGCAAAAGGGGGGGGGGAGTCATCGTCTTGTGAGGAATTGCCCAAGATTGTCTTCAGATCTATAATATGATACATAAAATAAACCTGAAGTACAAATATTTAAATAAAAATATAGTGAATCTACATATTTGCCTAGTGGAGGGTATAATATATAATATGTTATATTGTAATAGTGTAATGTAACAGAGAGTAACACATTGGGGGAAAGTGCAAAGGTTATAAAGCTGGGAGCCCACTCCCCCCAAGCGAAAAGCTGCCATATATACAGGATAGGAGTAGTAGTAATGTGCTGTGCCCTTATATACAGGTAGGCGTAGTAGTATGTGCTGTGGCACCCCCCAACCCCCTTATATACAGGATAGGAGTAGTAGTAATGTGCGCTCCATTATATACAGGTCGGATAGTAGTAAATGTCGCTGTGCCCTTATATACAGGATAGGAGTAGTAGTACTCTGCTGTGCAAATATATACAGGATAGGAGTCGTAGTAATGTGCTGTGCCCTTAGATACAGGATAGAGTAGTAGTACTGTGCTGGGGCCCATATATTACAGGATAGGAGTAGTAGTATGTGCTGTGCCCATATATACAGATTGGAGTGGTAGTACTGTACTGTGTCCCATATATACAGACAGAGTAAGTCGTAACTGTGCTGTGCCCATATATACAGGATCGGAGTAGTAGTACTGTGCTGTGCTCTTATATACAGATAGGTGTAGCAGTACTGTACAGTGCCCATATAACAGGATAGGAGGAGTATATACTGTAGTTACACATCTTACCGGATAGGAGTAGTAGTACTGGGATGTGCTGAAAAATATATTACAGGATAGCGAAGATAGTAGTACTATGCTTGCCCATATAGTCAGGTAGGAGGTCGTAGTATACTTCTTGCGTTATTATTAACAGGATAGGAGTAGTAGTTACCGTACTGTGCCCCTATATAAGGATAGAGTAGTAGACTGTGCGTGCCAATATTCTACAGGATAGGAGTAGTAGTAATGTTTCCGGTTGCCCATAATACAGGCTAGGAGTAGTAGTACTGTTCTGTGCCCATATATACAGGATCGGAGTAGGTACTGTGCTGTGCCATATATAAAGGATAGGATAGTAGTACTGTGCTGTGCCCATATTACGGATAGGAGTAGTAGTACGGATGCTGTGCCATCAGATACAGGATGGAGTAGTAGTACTGTTCTGTGCCCATATATACAGGATAGGAGTAGTAGACTGTGCTGTGATCATATAGTACAGGATAGGAGTAGTAGGACTCTGCTGTGCCAAAATACAGGATAGGAGTAATGTACTGTGCTGTGCCCATATATACAGGATAGGATGGTGTACTGTGCGGTGATATATAGACGGATAGGAGTAGTGTACTGTGCTGTGTCAGCAGTCTTGCTGTGTCCATATATACAGGATAGGAGTAGTAGTACTGTGCTGTGTCCATATATACAGGCTAGGAGTAGTAGTACTGTGCGGTGCACATATATACAGGGTAAGAGTAGTAGTACTGGGCTGTGCCATATATACCGGATAGGGGGCAGTAGTAGTGCTGGCGGTGCCTATATATAACAGGATCGGAGTAGTAGTACTGTACTGTGCCCATATATACCGGATAGAGAGTAGTACTGTGTGTGCCCATATATACAGGGTCCCACCAGAGTAGTAGTACTGGCTGTGCCAATATATACAGGATAGAGTAGTAGTGCTGTGCTGTGCCTATATATACAGGATAGGAGTAGTAGTACGTGCTGTGCCCATATATAAGGATAGGAGTAGTAGTACTGTGTCAATAACCGGATGAAGTAGTAGTACAATTTTACTGATCCTGGTCTGTAGGTTTATTTGGTGCAGGGGTTTCCTGCTATACTAACAGTGCAGACTGTGTTACCAAGTTGGTTGGGAGCCAGGGGGGTATACTCTACTAATGGCTGTAGGTCTATGGATAAGAGACGTAATACCCCGGCAATTGATGCACAGATTTGATTTTTTGTTATATCCTGCTGTTCTGTTAGGAATAAAATCTAAGGCGTAAGGCCGGTTAGGGAACACGAGGTTCATTACATGTAAAAATAAACAAGGGAAATGTCACTTTAATTGGTAACATGTAATTTCTATAAACAGATTAAGCGATGCAAGAAGCGCAAGAGGAAAAGCTTGAGTCTCTTTACACCCATCGCATCATTAAAGGCGAAGAGAAGAACATGAGAACTCTGAGCCAAAGAAGTAAAATGTGATGTCATTTTCTGACCAGGGTGATAGAAGATTGATGTACTGACCAATGATGCACTCCGAGCCACCATGGGATACTGTACTTGCACTACGAATGTTACTACATGACGTCTGCAGTCAGCAGGATTGGCGAGAAATAAACTGCATTAGTTTGGGGGATTTTTTCACATTTTTATTAACAAAGTTAATATACTGGGCAACACATGACATATAAGAGAGTAGAGAAAAATATTCAGACCCACTAGTGTTATTGCAGGCAAACTTGGTAAGTTATTGGGGGTCATTACTAAGGGCCGATTCGCGTTTTCCGACGTGTACCCGAATATTTCCGATTGCGATGGAATTTCCACCGAATTGCCCCGGGATTTGGTGAACTCGGTTTGTGGCACATCGGCGTTCGGGTAGGCACGCTCCGGAGAAATCGGGGGGCGATATAACCCGGATGGATTGGAAAAACCAGCCGCCATTTAAAAAAAAAAAATTGGTCGCACGGGCTACTCCTTGCACCACGTGAAGACGATGAACTCGGGGCACTCGGCGGAATGCGCCCCGCAGCGACACCTGGTGCTAGACCACTTGGGCGCAAGACCTTCTGAAGCGCCAGGAGAGATGACCGCCGAGGTTGCCCCCGGAGACTCCTGTCTTAATCCTTTTTTCCACAGTTTTATTTCCGTAATGTTCGTCGTCTCGCGAGACTCAGTCACCTCGCTTCTTTCTTCCTCCGCACTGCGTATTCCCCTTACTGTCCCCCCCCCGCATCGTATTCTTTTCATGGACTTCTTTATCCCCCCCCGGCTGCTGGTCCCCCCTTCTGGTTTAAGTTAACATGGGCTTGCCCCATTGTTTGCTCCCATTAATGTGCTCTCTTGCCTCATTTTGACAGAATAAAACTGAAATTCTAAACCCCCTTTTTTTTTTTTTTTCTTTCTTTATTTTTCAGAATATTAAAATGAATGAATTAAATATTATGTGCTAAATTGATTTTTTTAAAAAACAGAAAAACTAAAATACAACATGTGGGTGTGATAGTATCCAGAACCTTTGCTTTGAACACTCATATTAACACACAGCTCTGTCCATTTCCTTTTATCTCCTTGAGATCGTTTCTACTCCTTATCTGTGTTTAATTAAATTAATTGGACTTGATATTAGGAGCACACCTGTCATATAAGACCTCACAGGTCACAGTGTAGTCAGACCAAATGAGAATCATGATGGTCTAAGGAACTGCCCAAGGAGATCAGAGACAGAACTTGTGGCAAGGCACAGATCGGGCCAAGGTTACAAAAATATTTCGCAGCACTCAAAGATCCTCTATAAGAGTGTAGTAGCCTTTATAATCTTTAAATGGAAGTGTTGGTGACGACTGCAAATCCTCCTCGACATGGTCGTACCAAACTAAAAAAAAAGTTAAAGAAGAACCCAGGATCACCGGTAGCTGAGTCAGAAGATCAGAGCAGCATAGGCTTGGGGCCAAGGGACAGGATGACTAGTTGCACTTGAAGGAAAGATGAATGCGGCCAAAAGTAAGAAGTACAGAGATATCCGGATTGAATAGATGAAATCCTCTCCCAGAGGCTCTGGACCTCAGAGGGGTGGAAACCTCCATAAGACAATGACCATAAGACCAAAGCTAAAATAACAAAGCAACGTTCAGAAACATCTCGGTGACCATTCCTGTCTGGCCCAGCCCAGAGCCAGGACCCCTAAACCCAATTGAGCATCTTGGAGAGACAGGATGACAAAATGGCATCCACTAAACTTTCACCTTCAACCTGAGAGAACGGAGAAGATCTGCAATAAAGGCAGAGGGACAGAGGGATCCCCAAATCCTGGGGGGGAGAAGAAGAAATGGTAGATTTCCCAAAGAAACTCCAGCTCCAAAGTGTGTGTGAGCTCTAAGCCAGAGTGGTGGCGAACCTATGGCACGGGTGCCAGAGGTGGCACTCAGACAACTCTCTATGGGCAACACGCCATAACCCCACCGAGAGTGCACCAGTCAGACTCAAGGCCGCTTGCAGTCCCACGGCAGCCCAGGACCCTCCTAGAAGAAGTCAATGATAACCCAAAGATTTTTCTTTTTTTTCCTTATTTCTACTGTATTGGGGTAATACACGGTGCCCTATACCATTTAATCACTGTGCAGAGCAGGGAAGGTAATAAGTACTGTTTAAAATTGTTCGTATCGGCACTTGCGAAAAATATATGTGGGTTTTGGAGTAGTTTGGGCACTCTGCGTCTAAAAGGTTTGCATCACTTCTAGGAAACTTTTCACTTGTGGCTATGAGTCTTAGGGGCTGTCAATGACCTCTACTATGGATAGGTCCGTGGTCTTGTCCCCCCCTTAACTTCTTAAATTGGTTCCCCCTAACAGTTCCGGAGCCCAGAGAGTAGATGTATTGCTTCAGTTTTGGAATGGAGCGTCTTCCCGGAGCTTCAGCCATCAGTAGGAATATTTACTGTTTAATGGCCTAAAATACATTTTCAATAAGGATATCAAGTGCAAGGTTGTTTGTATAGCACGGCCAAATCTCTGAGTTTCCTAAAAAGACGTCCTTTGACGAAAACATTTGACAAACCTAAATGAAAAGTTTTTAACGATCTTACGATTTTTTCTTGGTAGAAGAAGACAATAATATCGGAATGGTTTGCGAGTTGTAGTAGTAATTCTTCTTCTTTGGAGCAAAGGAATGCGTTATGCCCCACCAACACGTGCCCAGGGGTTTTTTTTTTTTTCGTAAAATGGTAGACAACGCTGAAGCCATGGTGCGCGTTTTAAAATTTGACCTACAAGAAAGGGACCCAGCTTTATAGGACTATGCCTATGATTGAAAAGGTGGGAAATCTTTGTCGGCCAATGTCCCAGACATCCAGATAGAACAGTGAGTTCAGTTGATTATGCTACCGAAAAACATTCTGGCTTTACACAAACGAACTCAGGCCCAGCCGATGTGTGAAGGACCCCATCAGCGCGCCAGATGAAGGGACGGAGCCTAACTACCATCAACGGATAAGTGACCGGACTCACGAGATACGAGAAGCCGCGTCACTGACGACTCCCAAACAACATCCACTCCGACAAAGCAGCGTATTAGACGTCCTGCACCTATATACTTTTACAGGGAGGATGTACCGTACTGAGCAAGCTGTCACTGCCGCTCCAAGTTCACTTCGACACAGAAGCTATATACTGTACTGTAAACTATATATATACAGGCGGGTGTACCGATTAATGAGCACGTCACTGCCGACTCCAATGATCACTTCGACACGCAGCCGTTATTTACTGTCCTGCACCTATATATATATACAGGGGGGTGTACTGATACTGAGCGTGTCACTGCCACTCCACCACATCACTCCGAAAACAGCGTATATACGCCGCACCTAGATTATATAAAGGGAGGACTGTTACCGTACGAGCGCTCACTGCCGACTCCCAATGCATCACTTCGACAACGCAGCGTAAATCTGTCCTGTACATAATATATTATATTACAGGAGGGTGTAACGTACTGCGCGTGTCAATGCCGCTCTACAATGCCATCACTCCGACACAGACGTCGTATATTATGTCCTGTACCTATTACTATATATACAGGAAGGTTGTGTACTGTTATGAGAGCGTCACGGCCACTACAACGCATACTCCGACAACAGCAGCGTATATGACTGTTCTGGACCTATATAGATATACAGGGAGGGTTGTGTACCGTACGAGCGCGTCACTGCCGCCCCAACGCATCACTCCGAAAAGCAGCGTCTATACTGTCCTGTACCTTATATATATATTACAGGGAGGGTTGTACTGTACTGAGCGCGTCATGCCACTCCAACGCATCACTCCGACAAGCGCAGCTTTATATACGTCATGCACCTATATATTATAAGGAAGGGTGTCCTGTATGAGCGCGTCACTGCCCACTCCCAACGCATATACTCCGACCAAAGCAGCGTATATACTGTCCTGCACCTATATATATATACAGGGAGGTGTACCGTACTGAGCGCGCACTGCCACTCCCAACGCATCCACTCCGACAAGCAGCGGTTATACTGTCTGCACCACCTATATATATTACAGGGAGGGTGTACTGTTACTGAGCGCGTCATGCGATCCCAACACACACCTCCGACAAACGCCAGCGTATATAGATACACATGGAGGAGGGTGCGGAGTCGGGTGTGCGCCTTATATCTTGAAACCGTACTTACAGAAAACAGCTGGCCTTGTTACTGGCACAGCTCTGCCACCTTATGGGCATTATCCTATAATCAGGTTGCGCTTATAATCCAGTTCGCCGTATATCCGGAAAGGAAAAACATACAGAATATATAAATATATACAGGGAATACTGTAATGAGCGCATCACTGCGCTGTCAACAATCCTCTGTGACAGGCAGCGATATACTGTACTGCCATCTATTCTATATCTATCAAGTATCTATATACTGTATAAATAATCATTACTACATAACGCGTGATTATGGATCTTCAAGGACTTGTGACCTCACATATACTGGAAACATCATACAGATCGTCTTTAACAGCAAATGCCACAGATGTCCATTTAAGCTGGCTGAGGGTTGGATTGGATGGAGTAAGATCAGGCCTGAGAATTCGACAGAGCCGCACAGCCCTGAGGAACGACACTGGAATTAGTTGCACATGTGGAATGGATTATTAAACAAGTACATAAAACTACATCCCAACGGGATAGTTTTATATAAATGTTTAATGGAATTTCAGGACAAACACTTCGCTAATTAACTCCAGATTATTGAATCCACCACATGAACATGGTCTTACCTTCCTGGGGACCTATAGTTCGCTAGCAGGTCGGGGAACAAAAACTATAAAGGGGTACCACTATTTAGAGAGGTTTTACAATACCTGAGGGGTTATATATAACATAGGAAGACTATTTTCACTACATTCCTAGCCTCCTTCTGACTCTATACATGCTGCCTGCAGATAGGGACACTATGGTAACAATTGCTCAGCTCATCAGGCTCTAGAACTGCTGCCTCCTTGCAGATAGGACACTATGTACGTCTTGCTCAGCTACTCCTGAATCTATAACATGCTGCCTGCAGATTAGGACACTAGGACAAATCTGCTCACTCCTCAGGCTCTATAACAATGCTGCTTGCAGATTAGGACACTAGTACAATGGGCTCAGCCCCCCCTGTTCTGTAACATGCTGCCTGCAGATAGGACCCTATGTATAATTGCTAGCCCTCTGCTCTATAACATGCTGCCTGCAGATAGGACATGTTGTTACAATCTGCTCAGCTCCTCCTGCTCAATAACATGCTGCCTGCAGATAGGACACTATGTACAATCTGCTCAGCTCCTACTGCTCTATGATATACTGCCTGCAGATAAGACTCTATGTACAATCTGCTTGGCTCCTCCTGCTCTATAACATCATGCCTGCAGATAGGACACTATGTACAATCTGTTCAGCTCCTCCTGCTTTATAACATGCTGCCTGCAGACAGGACACTTTGTACAATCTGCTTAGCTCCTCCTGTTCTATAACATGCTGCCTGCAGATATGACACTTTGTACAATGTGCTCAGCTCCCTCTGTTCTATAACATGCTGCCTGCAGATAGGACACTATGTACAATTTGCTCAGCTCCTCCTGCTCTATAACATTCTGCCTGCAGATAGGACATTATGTACAATCTGATCAGCTCATCCTGCTCTATAACATGCTGCCTGCAGATAGGACACTTTGTACAATCTGCTTAGCTCCTCCTGTTCTATAACATGCTGCCTGCAGATAGGACATTATGTACAATGTGCTCAGCCTCCCCTGTTCTATAACATGCTGCCTGCAGATAGGACACTATGTACAATCTGCTCAGCTTCTCCTGCTCTATAACATGCTGTCTGCAGATAGGACACTATGTACAATTTGCTCAGCTCCTCCTGCTCTATAACATTCTGCCTGCAGATAGGACACTATGTATAATCTGCTCAGCTGCCCCTGTTCTATAACATGCTGCCTGCAGATAGGACATTATGTACAATCTACTCAGCTCTGCCTGTTCTATAACCTGCTGCCTGCAGATAGGACACTGTGTACAATCTGCTCAGCTCCTCCTGCTCTATAACATGCTGCCTGCAGTGCCGCAGATAGAGAAACTATGTGCAATTGCTCGTCTTCGCCTGCCTCTATAATATGCTGCCTGCAGATAGGACACTATGTACAATCTGCTCAGCTCCGCTTTAAACCGTTCCTTATAATAAATGTATGTACATCACATATCCAGTATAATCCATATTTTATGGCTTGTAGAAACATTTCCTCTTGCAGGTAACCTGTCATCTTGGGGCTCTAGGGGTTCCCTCCTTTGGTGGTCAGTGGTGTAATGTGATATTGGGGGCCATTACATCCGCCAGACCATTGCTCAGGGCTCGCGCTGCCTCGTTAGAGAATTCGTGAAAACACCATGACATCAATTTCAGCTTCGCTTTAATTATTTCTTTCTCTGGAATGTTTTCAAAAATGACTCACTCCACTGGAGGGGATTCATTGGAAACTCGTAATGTGGATGTTGTATAGTGAGGCTTGGGTGGGGCGACGATGGGTCCTGGAGCACCGTTATTAAACCCAATTAAACGCAATGTTAGGGGACCCTTTGCCTAGCAACTAACTCAAACCATCTCCAGGCCGGCAAGGGTTAATACGTAATTTGTGAAACACTTGGAGTCAGTGACTGGCCGCGATCTTGGGAGAGGAAGTGATTTCATTCAGCACCGGTACTATTGGGCTCCGTAACACATCCGCGTGTAGAGCCACTCTCCGCCACTTGCAACTTTGTATTAATTATTTTGGCACGGTTACCCTGGAAACCAAACTAACGATTATGTCACGGCCTCGAAATAGAGCCGACCAACTTCTCGACCTCCCTGTCGTGCCCTACTGTCCTCTTGAGACCCTGCCCTTACCTGGTTGGCTGTGACCGGCCGGATCGCGGCCGGGATTATGCATATATACAGGATAGGAGTAGTAGTACTGTGCTGTGCTCATATATACAGGATAGGAGTAGTAGTACTCTGCTGTGCCCATATATACAGGATAGGAGTAATAGTACTGTGCTGTGCCCATATATACAGGATAGGAGTGGTAGTACTGTGCTGTGCCTATATATACAGGATAGGAGTAGTAGTACTGTGCTGTGTCCAGCAGTTCTGTGCTGTGTCCATATATACAGGATAGGAGTAGTAGTACTGTGCTGTGTCCATATATACAGGATAGGAGTAGTAGTACTGTGCTGTGCCCATATATATGAGCACTTCGCTCTTTCCCATGTGTGAGATTATAGCAGAGAGAAATAGGGGGAATTGCTGGAGAGCAGATGGTAAGGTCAGACAGTGTAAACAGCATGCAAGCTACGCATGGAGGGTCTGGTTACAATATCTCATTTGGCTCATTAGCATAATTGTTGAAAGGAAGAGGCCAAAGTTAACAAATATATAAGGATTACCAGAGTCACGTGCCGGGATCTATCAGTAAGTGTTACCTAGCGTAGATCGTACATACGTAATTTGTATGTAAATCGGAACTGTATATTTAAATTGTAACTCCGAAACACAGGGACAAGGATTATCAATAAAGTACAGACCCTTTAAGTTTACTATAGTAACATCCAGAGAGGTCACCATAGGCTACAGTGGGCAGAGGGGTCCGTCTGTAAACTAGGGGTCGTCTGTAAATAGGGGTTGTCCTAAGTAGGGGACCGTCTGTATTTTTTTCCTATTACTTACAGTTAAACAGATTAAACTTTAAAGTGCAAATTGAAAATATTACATATCTGATTAGACAATGTAACTGCAATACGATTCAGCTCCTGCTTCTGCAGAACATGTGAGTGCAGCTCTAGAGCATCACATCCTTTATCTTTTCTAATACCGGGTTTGATGTAAGATTAAAGTTCCTGAATGCAAATTACAAAAAAAAAAAAATAAGATAATAAATAATAACCAAGCTCTGTGCAGGAAGTATTCAGCAGAATGTAATGCAGCTCTGGAGCATAAGGCTATTATTTCATGTATTTTTGGCTTTATGACAACAGCAAATGACATTGTACATGGAGCTGAGCTGCAATACCGGACTTATCCCATGGAAAGGGGGGGGGGGCGTGTTTCTGGGAGAAATCTGGCTAAGTATATAGAAGTCTTATCAAAAATTCGGAATAAACATATGAAATGCATTAGATGAGAAGCGCCCGTGACCCCTGAACCGCAGAACTACATCACTGACCGCTGCTTGCTCTTGTCTTATGGGTGTCATGGACAATGATATAAAATATAGAATATGCAGAAAACTTGGATGTAGATTAGTGAACTGGCACAAGGACGTGGCCGTCAGGATCTCCGTGAGGTTGATGTAACCTTGTTTTTTTGATACAGTGTTATCCTGGATTTTTAAAAATAACGTTCATAAGAAATCTCCACATTGTTAATTACATTGGTCTAAGGCAACATTTCTGTGCAGGTTTATTTCATTGTATATATTACACTTTTGATGTCAATAATGAACATGTATTGCAGACAGATTCTCAGCGCCCTCTAGTGGTGGCTGTGAAGAGGACAAAATATTATCACTTTATTTTAGGCATTTGATGTTCTGCTCTACCTCCAGTATTACAGATTCTGCCACACTAGGGGAGAGTGAGATATCAGATTTTCTTTTCTAATTTAAGCACAAAAGGGGGGAGGTTAGAGGAAGGGAATCTATGAAAATGGGGTGTGTAAAAGAAGGTAAAAACAAATGGGGACACGTTTGGGGCCCAATCGATCTATGTTATGCTCCACTCAAAGGAAAGTTATCATTAAAATCCTCGATAAACAAGGCAAATACTCATAGATCAGGAACTGGACTGTGATAATATCTTTATTGTGTTATCCTTGACCTCCGTCCTTCTAAATCAAACTTTTTAAATTACGCTAATGAGCCCGAAGGGGGGCATTACCAGAGTCTCTCTGTGTTGCAATTCATGGGGTGTTACACTGTGCAGGAGCACTCCCCCCTCCCACTGTGTTGCTGCAACTTGTTGCTGAGGAGATTACATCAGGCAGTGTGAGGGGAGAAGTGCTGAGCAGGAACAGATGGGGGGAGGGAGACAGCCTGGTGAAGCTAATTAGCATAATTTCTAAAGTTGATTGTAGAAGGAAGGAGGCATGGATAACAAATATAAGAGGATTTCCACAGTCCCGGTGCCTGGATCTATGTGTAATGTCCGGGTTTATCTTGATGGATTTTGGTGGTAGATCTACCACCAGGATAAGGATTGTAAACCAAGCCACTGATAACTGGTGTGTGCCATTTAGCGGGATTGCTCTCTTTAGCTTATGGACCTGTGCTTTTGTTTAAAATCCTGAGTGACAGCTTGTTGTTAATAAAACAATTTGAAATTTGAAAAACTTTTTTTCATAACAGGGTACCAAGAAGCTAAAGAAGAGCAGATCCTGCCAGAGGGGAGCACCACACCAGTATATCAGTGCGCGTGGTTTACAATCTTTCATCCTGGTGGTAATGTCCGTTAAAGGGGTTGTCCAGAGAAACAGTGCCACACCTGATGTGGCATGCGCTGGTATTGCAGCTTAGCTGTATAGGTGAAGGGAGCATGAGGAGCATGTTTTTCATTTTCTAAAAACCCTTTAAAGGACGTTGTTCATAGACACAATTAAAGGGTTGTCCAAGTCTGCAAAAAAAACTACGTTGGCGGGAGGCGCTGCTTAAAAAAAAAAGTCTACTTACCTTCCGGTGCCTCGGTGTCCCGCCCTGCTGTCACTCCGGTCCGGGCGCCATGTAAACAAACATGGGCCCGAGCAGCGCTGGATCAGCTCCGCGGACCTGACAACCTTCCGGCCCCCATACACAATGCTGGTATAGGGACGGAGGCGTCCTGGCACGGCCGGCCGGAAACTGAATCACGCTGATCCGGCGGCCATGTTTGTTACATGGCGCCCGGAACGGAGCGACAGCAAGCGCGGATACTGGAGGGCACCGGAAGGTAAGTAGGACTTTATTTTTAAGCAGCGCCCTCCCGGTAACCTTCGTGTTTTTCAGAACTCTCAGACCACACTTTAAATCTTGAAGATTAAGATGCGGCGGCATGAGGGATACGTGGAACCTTAGGAACTGTCGTACTGAACAGCCGAATCTTAAAATTCCGGATATCCATGACACATTTGTAGCTTGTATGTAAAATAGCGCAACCGCCTCCTTGTGTTGAGCTCTGCATATTGAAAGACTACCGGAATCCCTTTCACTTCTCCCTGTGGCTTCTCCTAATGTGTCAGGATTCCTGCTGATGAAGCTTTTAACCTTCCTCCTACAGCAGATCTTCTTTTCATTCTCTGATTCTTTCAGGTTTTTTCTCTCTCGCTCTTAGGGATGATAATGACTGCGAGCGTTAGTGGAGGCAGCGGCCTCGCACTGAGGTGGCAGATACCTGCACTAAACGGCGGCTTTTCATCTTCTCGGATGTTGATTGCGCTCTTTAGCACCGGCGCTCAGACCTCCGACCCACTTCCATTCATGACTCCATTAGCCAAAACCCTGGTTTTATCCTCGCTTATTTTTGGGGAAATGCTTAATATTTAAAAACTAATATTAAGATTTTTCAAACAGAAAATCAAAGAATGTCTCCTTTTCTTATTCCGGAAACCTGAAGATGTCTATGGAGACCTCAGAGTCTATCACCTTCATCTAGTGGGTGGTGGAGGACACGACCCCCAAGAGCAAAAGGGGGGGGGGAGTCATCGTCTTGTGAGAATTGCCCAATATTGTCTCACGATCTATAAATATTATACATAAAATAAACCTGAAGTACAATATTTAAAGTCAAAAATAGTGAATAAAATATTTGCCTTAGTGGAGGGTATAAATAGTAAATGTTATATTATTGTAATAGTGTAATGTGTAACAGAGAGTGTACACATTGGTGGGAAAGTGCAAAGGTTATAAAGCTGGGAGCCCCACTCCCCCCAAGCGAAAGCTGCCATATAAAGTAGGAGTAGTAATAATGTGCTGTGCCCTTATATACAGGAAGGGTAGTAGTATGTGTGTGTGCCCATATATACAGGATAGGAGTAGTAGTAATGTGTGTGCCCTTAATACAGGATAGGATAAGTAATGTGCTGTGCCCTATATACGGATAGGAGTAGTAGTACTTGCTGTGCCCATATATACAGGATAGGAGTGTAGTAAGTGCTGGCCCTATATATACAGGATAGGAGTAGTAGTACTTGCTGGGCCAAATAAGGATAGGAGTAGTAGTATGTGCTGTGCCATATATACAGGATTGGAGTGGTAGTACTGTACTGTGTCCATATATACAGATAGGAGTAGTGTACTGTGACTGTGCCCATATATACAGGATAGGAGTAGTAGTACTGTGCTTGCTCTTATATAACAGGATAGGTGTGTGTGCAGTACTGAGTACGTGCCATATATACAGGATAGAGGGAGTAATACTGTAGTCTATCACATATACAGGATGGAGTAGTAGTACTGGATGCTGACAAATATATACAGGATAGGAGTAGTAAGTAGTACTAGTATTGTACTATGCTTTGCCCCATATAGTCAGGAAGGAGTAGTAGATAGATACTTCTGTGCTCTTATAACAGGATGGAGTAGTAGAGTACCGTACTGTGCCCATATACGGATCGGAGTAGTAGTTCTGGCGTGCCCATATATACAGGATAGGTAGTAGTAGTATGTACTGTGCCCATATAACAGGATAGGAGTAGTAGTATGCTCGTGCCCATATATACAGGATAGGAGTAGTAGTACTGTGCTGTGCCCATATATACAGGATAGGAGTAGTAGTACTGTGGTGTGCCATATATACAGATAGGAGTAGTAGTACTGTGCTGTGCCCATATATACAGGATAGGAGTAGTAGTATGTTCTGTGCCTATATATAAGGATAGAGTAGTAGTTTAGTACTCTGTGCTGTTGCTCATATATACAGATAGGAGTAGTAGTACTGCTGCTGTGCCCATATATACAGGATAGGAGTAATAGTACTGTGCTGTGCCCATATATAAAGGATAGGAGTAGGTGACTGTGCTGTGCCTAATATACAGGATAGGATAGTAGTACTGGCGTGCCAGAGTTCTGTGCTGTGTCCATATATACAGGATAGGGTAAGTTAGTTACTGTGCTGTGTCCTATATACAGGATAGGAGTAGTAGTACTGTGCTGCACTATATACGGGTAAAGAGTAGTGTACTGTGCTGTGGCCCATATATACAGGATAGGAGTAGTAGTGCTGTGCTGTGCCTATATATAAGGATAGGAGTAAGTAGTACTGTACTGTGCCCATATATACAGGATAGGAGTAGTAGTACTGTGCTGTGCCCATATATACAGGGTAAGAGTAGTAGTACTGTGCTGTGCCCATATATACAGGATAGGAGTAGTATACCGTACTGAGCGCGTCACTGCCACTCCCAACGCATCACTCCGACAAAGCAGCGTATATACTGTCCTGTACCTATATATATATACAGGGAGGGTGTACCGTACTGAGCGCGTCACTGCCGCTCCCAACGCATCACTCCGACAAAGCAGCGTATATACTGTCCTGTACCTATATATATATACAGGGAGGGTGTACTGTACTGAGCGCGTCACTGCCTATATATATATACAGGGAGGGTGTACTGTACTGAGCGCGTCACTGCCGCTCCCAACACATCACTCCGACAAAGCAGCGTATATATATACACATGGAGGATGGTGCGGAGTCCGGTGCGCCTTATATATGAACCGTACTTACAGACAACAGCTGCCTTGTACTGTGCACAGCTCTGCCACCTTCTGGTCATTCATCCTTATAATCAGGTGCGCCTTATAATCCAGTGCGCCTTATAATCCGGAAAATACAGAATATATAAATATATACAGGGATATACTGTACTGAGCGCATCACTGCCGCTGTCAACACATCTCTGTGACAAGGCAGCGTATATACTGTATCTGTCCATCTATTATCTATCTATCAAGTATCTATATACTGTATAAATTATCATTACATACATAACGCTGTGATTATGGATCTCTCTAGGACTTGTACCTCCCATATACTGACACATCTATATCAGATCGTCTATAACCAGCAAATGCACAGATGTCCCTTTAAATCTGGCTGAGGGTTGGATGGAGTAAGATCAGGCCTGAGAATCTCTTCCAGAGCCGCACAGCCCTGAGACCGCACTGTAATTAGTTGCACATGTGGAATTGATTATTAACAAGTACATAAAACTACATCCAAGCGTATAGTTTTATATAAAGTTTAATGGAATTTTCAGGACAAACACTTCGCTAAATTTAACTCCATTATTATTGAATCCACCACATGACCATGTCTTACCTTCCTGGGACCTATAGTTCGCTAGCAGGTCGGGGAACAAAACTATAAAGGGGTACTCCTATTTTAGAGAGTTACAATACCTTGCTGGGTTATATGATAACATAGGGAAGACTATTTTCACTACATTCCTAGCTCCTCCTGCTCTATAACATGCTGCCTGCAGATAGGACACTATGTACATGCTGCCTGCAGATAGGACACTATGTACAATCTGCTCAGCTCCTACTGCTCTATGATATACTGCCTGCAGATAAGACTCTATGTACAATCTGCTTGGCTCCTCCTGCTCTATAACATCATGCCTGCAGATAGGACACTATGTACAATCTGTTCAGCTCCTCCTGCTTTATAACATGCTGCCTGCAGACAGGACACTTTGTACAATCTGCTTAGCTCCTCCTGTTCTATAACATGCTGCCTGCAGATATGACACTTTGTACAATGTGCTCAGCTCCCTCTGTTCTATAACATGCTGCCTGCAGATAGGACACTATGTACAATTTGCTCAGCTCCTCCTGCTCTATAACATTCTGCCTGCAGATAGGACATTATGTACAATCTGATCAGCTCATCCTGCTCTATAACATGCTGCCTGCAGATAGGACACTTTGTACAATCTGCTTAGCTCCTCCTGTTCTATAACATGCTGCCTGCAGATAGGACATTATGTACAATGTGCTCAGCCTCCCCTGTTCTATAACATGCTGCCTGCAGATAGGACACTATGTACAATCTGCTCAGCTTCTCCTGCTCTATAACATGCTGTCTGCAGATAGGACACTATGTACAATTTGCTCAGCTCCTCCTGCTCTATAACATTCTGCCTGCAGATAGGACACTATGTATAATCTGCTCAGCTGCCCCTGTTCTATAACATGCTGCCTGCAGATAGGACATTATGTACAATCTACTCAGCTCTGCCTGTTCTATAACCTGCTGCCTGCAGATAGGACACTGTGTACAATCTGCTCAGCTCCTCCTGCTCTATAACATGCTGCCTGCAGGTCCTCAGCAAGTGCCAAGCAGGATTCATGCCAAACCATCGCACCACCTCTATACCCTGCACAGCCTCATCCAGGACCACGTCCACAAGGCAAAGCGGGGAAGGATGAGGTCCTGATGGTGGCACCCAGGTCTCTTTCTGAAACTGCTGGAAAGTGGATTAGGTGGGAAAACCTATGATGTCATCAAGAGCTGCTACATCGAGAACACCAGCAGCGTGGAGGTAAACCGAAGGAGAACGGCCAATTTCCAGCAGAGACGAGGGGTCAGACATGACAGTAGCCTAAGTCCAACGCTCTTCAACATCTCCATTAATGAGCTGCAGCCCCAGAGGCCTCCTCCGCACCCGGACTCACCCTACATGACACAGAGGTGACAATTCTGCTATATGTGGACGACCTGCTAATATTGTCACCTACTGAGAGAGGTCTCCAGGACAACCTGGAAATCCTGGAGAAATTTCGCACCACCTGAGCGCTTCCCATCAATCTAGATAAAACCAATATCATTGTGTTCCAGAGGAGAAGTGCTAGAGTGAGGGACACTCACTTCAGGAGACTCTCAGATCTTCTCCCAGGTTTCTTTGTTTTATTTAATCCAATTAAGAAAATCATATTTTTTTCCATGTGTTTTTTTTTTTTCCACGATTGTGATTATTGAGAAAAATGTAGATTATTCAATATAAACCCATGTGGGACTTGCACCAGTTTTCTTCAGCAGAGGCGTTTAGTAATTGGACCTTAGTGATTGGGGTGCCTGCAGGATATTGCACATGGCGGTGCCTGCAGGATATTGCACATGGCGGTGCGTCTAGATACAGCGTCGCACCTTGTGTCAGTGCTCGGCGCCGTAGCCTGCGTTACCTGGCCGTTGGATCACAGGGGTGACCTCTGGCCCCGGGATCTGGTGTTAGTAGGGCTGTAAATGGGGCCCTCTGCAATATGTTATTGTGAATATGTGTAAATATCTCTCACCTGCCGGATAATGGCTGCTCCACATCCTCTCCATAATAACCGGGGAATATCAATCACCGCTAATGACTGGAGTATATATGCGCTAAGGGAGTCATGTATAGGCAGGAATTAGAATAAATTATCAAGTTCAATGTTATTTCTGTATACAAGGAATAGTGGAGTTTTTTGTGATCATCTGGTAAGTAGTAAGTTGTTTCAGATTAAATTGAATCAAAAGACGAGGGGCACTGTCTCTGCCTGGAGAAAACAAGGTTTAATCACCAGAGTCGACAGGGCTTTTTTACTATGAGAATTGTCAATCTGTGGAATAGCCGAGCTCAGGCGCTGGTCACAGCAGGGACAGCGGAGAGCTCAGGTGCTGGTCACAGCAGGGACAGCGGAGAGCTCAGGCGCTGGTCACGCTCCTATTTCTCATATACTCTGACTTGTTGTGCCTGTTCAACTTAATTTCACCGCCATTTTCTGGAGGATCATTGCTCATTGTTACATGATTTAAAGATTTTGGTGGGGGCGTGAGCTGATCTTGAATTTTTGGTTAATGTCTGGGCTCAGGTCCTTCAGGTATGGACCCCAATATTGTGGTTCGAGTCGACTCATTACTAAATGGGACCCTTACCAAGGCTGAAAATGGGGAACCCGTGAATGAAGTGGTAGCCAATGTGCCCGCAACCCCATTCATTTCTAAGGGACTGAGTTCAGTGCTTAAAGTGAGTCCTGTAGTAGTAAAAGGGGTGGAGTCCACAAATACATGGCGACTCGGAAACCCTCATAATTAGCGGTGACCCTCAGCGATCAGGCAATGTCCCCTATATATATTTATATTCGTATTTATTATTCATAGATGACCCTATTAAAAGAGTTGTCTTCAGGGTTTGCACCTAGTGCCTTAAAGACCTCCCTGTCCACCCATAAAAGCCATAAATGAAATATAACATTGGTATATACTGTATATTATAATATATTATATATATTATTGGCTGGATATGATGTAGGGAGATCTCCTAATTCTTTGTATACTCCAGGAAGTTACGCAGCCGCCATGTAATAAATGACCACCCACATGTAGTGTCACTATGCAATACCACATTTTGCCTGTAGTGGCCGCTGCAGGAGATCAGAGCTGAACCACTGATCGCCAAGAAGCTCCTTATTTACAGAAGTCGTTGTCGGGAGGAGTAAACCCCTTCTACAGAATAGGAAAGAACCTCATACAATAAGCCTATTCAGGGATAAACGGACCTAAGGGGAAAAAAAAGTTATTGACATCATAATTTACAGGGTAAAATGTCACATTATGACAAGTCGTTTTCCGAAATGTCTCTGATGTAAAGGTTTGTAGCTAAATCCGTTTGGCACACATCAGCTATGAAAACACGATCTCCAGGTGCCTGACATATCTCAATACTCCGATGAGGAAACCGGAATCTCTTCCGCTCACCTTCCTTATTCCAGGATCCGTGGGCCGAGAGGGACGGCCGCAGTCATGGAACAGCTGGTTGTAATACAAATTACACACATTTATAAAGGTTAAACGTCAAGGTTATTCCCCAATGAGTTCTCTCTGCGGTTGCAGTGTAACCCCTGATACAGGCTGAAACCTTGTAAATAATAAGTCATTTCCTGAAAGATTAATGGATATTACATGGATATGGAGGCAAAGTGCTCGTACTAACTAGGCTGGGGGGCTGGTTTCTGGACCATTTACCCCATTGGGACTGGATTTTGGATTGGTCCAGACTTGAGGAACATGCTTTGTATGGTCTTCTAGTGTCTTTCATGATCTTACCTTCAGGGGGTCAATAACTTTTTAATAAACGTTGGATAAATTGACAAGTACAAGTGACTACAAGTAAATGATGTCTTTCTCCACTTACTTGGCTCCTCTCATGCTCCCTATTTTCCGTATCAGCTGACTTTGACTTAGAAATCTCGGCTGAATTCCAACTTGCTTACAGAGACGTTCTATGGAGAGGGAAAGGGGAGGAGAGTGGAGGAGATGAGTCGCGGCTGTTAGGTCTCCACCCAGAAAATAATATACATGGTCTGCAAAGGGGATAACTGATGGAAAGTGCAGAATGTTGAATGGTTAGAAACTATTGGGGTCATTTGAAACCCCCCACAGCACAGAACAAACAACTGTAGGGAGTCCCATTGGGAAAGTTTTTAGCAAAATAACTTTCGGCACCATTAAGGCACCAGCCAAACTTTTTCATTGCTGTTCTCAAGGGCCCATTTCTCCCTGCTGATGGCACCAGTCTGCCTGCCTATGCTGACCGCATACTCTCCCACCCGCCCACACAGCAGCCAAAACTTCCATTTGCCGGCCGACTGGTACAGCTGCCCCCCCCCCCCTTCCCCGGGAGGATGATACAGGCACCCGATCTTATCCTGCATGTATGTGTATATAGGGTTAGTCCATACTTTATGTACTTGGGCGAGTACTAGCCTGGCCGGCACTGGGAGCTAAGGCCACGCCCCAGGAGCCTCTGCAGGTAATTTACATATTACTAAAATAAAGTTTTTAACAAGTTAGGTTCCAGGATCATTAAATTACAGAATAGCACAGAGGCATCAGGAAGCATCTACCATTAGATCTACTTCTCATAGTAGATTCCTCATGGTAGGTTCCTTTAAAGAGCCTTCAGACAAGACCTGGGATATCAGCCAAATCCTTACATGTAGACAGATGTTTTTAGCTTGATGCCCCTGTAAGTGCAGAGCAGGGTGCTGTGCGGTTGTATAAATAGGGTGCCATTTTTTTTTCAGTGGGTGAATCTGGTTTGGTTAAAAACTCAGGAAATGTTTCTAGGCTTTTTAATAGGTCAAACCTTTACAGAGTAGTTATATATATGCAACACCCCTGCCAATGCAAAAGCAAGGTGGTAGTTGCGAATAGCGCCCTCTCAATGTCAGGAGCTGTTTGGAGGACTGAGCGTCTCTCTAGGAGGTCTCTAGTTACAGGAGAACTTAGTAATTGCAGCTGTAGCCCCTGCCTGGTGAGGCAAGAGTTAACACTGTGAGGTGTTACTGTCCAATTATGTTTTGGTAAAACAAGCTGGAAGCTGATTGGAGTAGTGCTACCACCTGACCAGGGAGTACATAAACCCCTGCTGGGCGGAAGCATATGGTCTTGTGTTAGAGTCTGCAGACAGAACCAGACCTCAGGGTGCTGTCTGCCACAGTCACTGTCCTAATAACAGGAACCACAAGTGTCTTAGGCCATCGCCTAGCACCCAGGGCAAGTCCAGAGACTGAAGCCCAGAACTGAGATCCACCACCGGACTCATCTCCATCTGCATCAGCCCAGCCTGAAGCTACTACCAGGCTGCGTGTAACCTTCCTGTGGATCGACTCTCCATGACTCTTCCAGCTAGTGAAGTTAATTGTTTGGCTGTTGCCTGCTGTTCAATAAAGACCCATAAGTTGATTTGTACAACGTTGCTTCCGTCTGATCCCTGGATATGGCTGTTACCACCACAGGCTTCCCGATTCATTACCTACGGACCTATCTTACAGACACTCAGGGGTTGTCCCAGGGAGAACCAGTACATCAGCCTCTCCCTCCATATTTCTTGCACACACCACCTGCTGGAGACCTGCCAGGCTGTAGGACAGCCCTCCGGTCCCCATACCAAGCACCGTGACACTAGCGTGCCTAGGCCACAACCACCAGCCACTCCGGTATTCTGGGCCCCGGCTGCCTCCAGGCCCCAAGAAAAGGCTAGGCCCCGGGTGGGGGATGTTGCATATATGTAAGTGGCAGTGAGGAGAGATTTTAAGCTTATTTTCATTCTTTTCCCAAGAAGCATTGCCTGTAAGGAAGGCGGAGTAAGGAGAGACAGAACCCCCCAAAGATATCCACGCTACAGCCGGTCTGAGGGTATCCTGTGAGTTGTAGTTTTGTAGCAGTTGATTGGAGACCATCACCTTGGACATTGATTATAAGGACAGAATACATAATAACACCCTTTGTGTGCTGAAGCTTTTTGCAGTTATAGCGGGAGGTGCCCGGTCCAGCGAGGTGCAGTCTATCAGCCTGACGCATAGTCTATAGAGCACACACCACATGAATACACTCAGTTTATTACAATTAACAATCAATGGAGACCAGAACTTTCCCGGACGGAAATATATTGTTTGTTAGTGAAACTAAAGAAATGGAGACTTCACCTTTCTCCTCTATCATAACGATGACGCGTCTTAGAGAAGGAATTATTTTTACATTGCTGGGGATTTCAGCAGCTTCTGCCAGTAACAGCGATTTACTCCTTGGGTATTTTCCGCTTTTAACAAGCTAGAGATGCAAATAGGTTCATTTTTGTCACTCATGAGACGCCTAAGCCTTAAAGGAAAGTGCAAGTCTTATTAACCTCCGGGGGCCCGGCACCTATGACACAATTACATTCGAGGCAAGGAGTCGGCTGTGATGCCTGGATGCACATCTGACATAGAAGTAAAATATCAGCATAAAGTAAGAAAACACTGGGAAATCTCGCAGGACGCAAAACCTTAGTGCATTATACTAGGTATTAGTGGGGTCCAAAGCAAAGTTATGTCTGGAGACCCCCTAGTGGTTGGCTCCACTCAGAATGGAATAGAAAACAGTCTATGGCTCTATTTACACAGCTGATTTTGTGGTCCTAAATCTGGCAGAACAAATTGCGGACAGATCACCACCACCATTGACTTCTACGACACCCGATCCTGACTCGGTGAGCACATCCATCGTGTCTCACCACAATGTCTCCTAGCCGAATGGCTGCGCCACAAAATACAGGGCATGGCTTATTCCTGCCTGGATTTGCGGTGCCATCCTTAGCTTCCAACGGAGAGAAGAGGGCGAGCAGATTACCCTCCCCTTCTCCAGTCTGCCGAAAACAAGTTCCAAACCCGAGCCTGGCATGCAGGAATTGTGACTACTCCGCCATTTATGTCGGTTGGGTGGGGAGGGGACACTGCCAGGCCATGCAGAGGTTTGGCGTAGGACGCTCTTGCCCACGCCTGTCCACTGTATATTGCCGGCACCTTATGTAGAAGTTCCCCAAACCAGGGTCGTAATTTGAGGGGGTGCAGAAGTTGCGGTCGCACCCGGGCCCAAGAGGTTTAGGGGGCCCTTATAGTGTCACTTTCCCATATGAGAAGACTATTACTATAAACCATAAATTATATTCGGGGGCCTGGCACAGACATTGCACTGGGGCCCAGCAGCTTCTAGTTACACCACTGGCCCCAACGGTGCAGTGTACCACAACTGCCCGCTGGGATTTATCAGGAGGCTGTATGATAAATGTGCCCTAAATTGTACAGATTAAACAGATTCCTGTTAAAAGAGTTTTACCAAGTTTTACTGTTTTCCCACCCCAACCACAGAAGGAGATACAAATTTGCTTGCTAGTTGTCTCATTCCCACTAATTTTCAGAGCCGGAGATCCGGCATGCGTCCTGCCGGTCCATTCAGTGTCGGAAATTGCAGAGTATCTCTGGTGCTCCTATTCACTGTCTATGAGATTTCAAGGCAACTTCTGTCCTCCCCTTAGACCATGAATGGAGCAGCAGGAAGCATTCTTGACTTGCTTCTCAATTCATTAGTGAGAACGGGACCCATATTTTCCTGATCTGTGTGGATCTCAACAATGAAACCCATCTTTAAGATTGTTATCCCGTAATCGGAGGATAGAAAGGAAATATACAAAATGACAACAGAAGAGGACGGCGCCTCGTGTGATAACGTCCGGGAGAGACTGATATCTAGGTAAGTAAATGGAGGAGCTCACCTGGGTACCACTTGCCGTATTGCATAAGACTCCTGTTCAAACTATCGGATTTTATTTTATAAAATTGACAATAAAAGGTTTCAATGGTATGAGACATGTCTCTATTCTTGATGAAGAGACCCCATACCACCTGATTACTAGCGCTCCAGCTAAGCCCCGCCTTTTCTCCTCTTGTGTAATCTGAGGATACGGTGATATCGGTACAACTTGGAGCAACCCCTGTAAGCCAAGGACACCACAAGCTCCTCATCATTGATGGACTATTTCAGGAGACCATTGATTGAACTATCCAAAAATCCCTATATATTCCAGTGTTGTTTTTTTAATTTTTTTTACCATCATTTTTGCAAAAACTATGACTGATTGTCGCCATTTTACATAAGACCCTTGTGACCGCAGTTTATCACATCACTATAGTCACATCACTTTGGTTTTGCGTTTCTAAACAGTGACGAATCCAGACAATTAAATGCCCAATATAAACATTTTTATTGGAACCATGCACCCTCCAAATATGAGGTCGCCCGCCATGCTACGTGAGGACATAAGTGGGAACTGTTCTCTTAATACCTGATTACAATCCCGGTCCCAACAGATTTGGTTTTAATTTGCAAAATAGAAACCTGATGTTCAGCTTCACTTCCATGGCTGCTATCCCCGCAGTGGATGAACAGGAATCCTGGGATGTGCTCGTGAGCCGGCGCTTTAACCCCTTCCACACAGAGGTGACCCAGCCGTCTCATGGTGACTGGCGAGTTACGACGGAGCCGACGAGACCTGCCAAGTTCAATATGAAAAACGGAGAATATTGAAATAATAAATCAGATTAAAATCTACGATGAAACATAAAAATGGAGATTTAGACTTTTAGAGCGACTTTGTTATTTCAAATCATAAGAAACGTATGTACTTAAAGGAAAAGTCGTTCTGATTAAAAATTTATATATATAAATATCAAAATTAGAAAAACCTTTGCCAGTCACTGATTGTTTCCCTATTGGAAGACGACCAGTTGACTTTCTTGAGTAGCAGGAAACCTTTGACTTTTCTCCCCCCATTACCTGTATGATAGATACAGGATCATCTCATAGAGCAGTGATGGCAAACCTTTTAGACACCGAGTGCCCAAACTACAACCAAAAACCACATATTTTTCGCAAAGCGCCAATGCGACAATTTAAGCAGTAACTTATTACTCACAGGATTAAATTGTATAGGCACCTGAGGACACCAAAACAGTAGAAAGCAGAAGAAGAAGTTTGGATTATCATTGTAGCTTCCTTCTAGGGTCCTGGGCTTCCCTGGACTGCCAGAGGCCTTGAGTCCTGTCTGGTGAACTCTTCCCTGGGGTGATGGTGCAGGTGCCCATATAGAGGGCTCCGAGTGCCACCTCTGGCACCCGTGCCATAGGTTTGCCATCACTGTCATAGAGGATAACACAGATGGGGGTCATTCTCCAACATTAGACAGACTGTTCTAAAATAGCGTGACTGCTGATTTTTCATTGGTTTTGGATGCATATTTTCCCGTCAAAGATTATTGTATTCAAAGACGTCTCGAATGATCACAGACATAAGGGTAAGACCTCACAAATTGGATTGGAGGGAGAAGAACGGCACCAATTTTACTAGTTTAACAGTGTCTTAAATTGGCCATACAGCTGGGCGTTCCCCAAACACATAGACGCTTGGCTCAGCTGAGCATGCATGTGTTCTCAATGGGAAGAGAATGTGGTTTACCATCTATAACATCTAGAAGGTTGGTTATGATTGACATTTGCTAGTTGGGAAGTTGGGAAAGTTTCTTAAACATTAATGGTTGTAGAGCGAATCTATTCATTGGTTCTTTTAGATTAGGTAATAATCTGGCATTTTTCAAGCATTGAAACAAATCCAAAACTTAGGGATGAATGGACCTGATCGATACCCAAACCCGAACACTCATCCCCAACGGTAACACCTGTGAACGGGTTGGCACTGATCACGGATGTTATCCTTTAAACGCCGCAACATGATTGGGGAGTGACAGGAAAGGTCACCTGGCAGACTGTATTTTGAGGGATTACACCCGTGATTGGTACCAGCACCGATTGTGGGGGTTACGGTCGGGGGTTACCAAAACATTGCAAGATCGATTCTGTGCATCCCTACTTGAAAGGGAGGGGTTAGGGAGATTTTAAAAAGTCATAATACATGGAGCTTCCTATGAAAAATCTGTGTTTTTGAGGACTGGATGGGGTTATATATTTACTTCCAGGACAATTGGGCTAAAGATCCGTTTGGACTGATTCTGTTTGGACACAAACCGATTCTTTCAGCAAAGCCTCTATGAAATGTATCTTGGACGATTGTCTCATCTCTATTGGCCGACATATTTCTAGGTATCACAAAACCAAAGATGTAGGATTCTGAAGTGACACCACCTGCATCCCATGTGAAAATAGGATGAGAAGAGACATATTTACCTGAATTTGGGGAGATTTTTTACAGGTAAAAAGGTGACATTTTACATAAAAGAGAGAATTTTAGAAAGAACATTCCATCCCCTAACCTGAGGAGGCTGTTAGTTTAGAGGGGTAAAACCCAGGGACAAGTTCACTTTAAGAAAAATTAGGGAAGGGAAGCAAAAACTTTCTGTCAATACAAATCCTATTACACATATCACCGAAACTGAGCGTCTCGGCCAAATTATTTCACACACGTGAAGACATGTGACACGTTCCGATTTACTAGAGACTTCTAGAAGCATCTGTCTCTCTGAAGCTACAAAACATTTGCGTTGAATTCTTTGCATAGTGAATCCCATCGTATGTACCATCCCCCCCCCCTCCAGGAACCTTCCCTCCATATTCTGGACTTTGGTCTCCAGCCAAAGTTTTGGTTAAAGTGCATTACACCACCAATGAGTTCTCTGCTGTCCCCGCAACCTTTCTCCCACGTCTCGAAAGTTAAAACTGTTGCCCCATAATAACCCACGTTCTCAGCGCAGCCCAATAACTGATGTCCCGTCCAAGGAAAATACATTTTGTCATACTTAGGGAATGCTACCTTTAACACAAGTGCGGTGTTTCAACTCAGCAGAGAACCTAAGTCAACATTATCTATTATTACACAATGTTAAGACCAGAGAGGAAGGTGGGTGGTGGATTTTAATAACAACTTTAGCTATTTTTGAAAAAAAAAAATAGAAGGAAAAAAAAAAACACAGAGGTCGATGGAGAAGTATAAAACCAGAAGTTTTAGTGTTTTTTTTTTGTCTCGTTCTGCTGCATCAGCAACCTGAGGATTACCACAAACACAAGACCGTTCTCCTTCTGACCCAAATATAGTTCTCCTTTCAGTTCTGGTAAACACTATGTTGTGGTGCAGACGTGTTCAGATTTTTGTCCTAGCGAGGAAATGCTTCTCTGTCACATCATGTCCTGCACCTGCATGGTATAAGATCACGTCCCCGGCATCTGTAGAGCGCTCATTTTGTGGCTACAGCAATAAAGACAAGAATTTGGTCTGCAATTTGGGTGTGGACTGGTGTCATTCCGAAGAGATGGGCAGCGGTAATCTCATCACATGGTAGAACTTGATGCCACCGGTGGGAAACTTTTAGAGGACTTCCCCCACAACCTCTTACTCCGTCTCCATCTCCTTGCATCTTTTGCTCTACTGATTCTTAAGCAGTTGGAATTTTTTCTGTAGCCCCCCGTTATTCCCGAGCAATCAACGTCAATATTTTGGGTTACACGGCCCAACGGGATGACCTGCTTAATTTATTATCACTGTTATATTGTGGAAAATTTCATAGAAATACTATTTTTAAAAAAATCTATATATTTTGGGCTACCTACTGATTGGTGGGGCCAGTTTACATGCTCCAGCCCAGGAATACCCATCTGACAGTAGAAAGTTATTTTAAGTACTGTCAGATAGTTGTGCTTGACCTGGAGCACACGACCCACCCCTCCAACGGCAGAGAATCAATAATGAAGACATTGATTTTTCGGGGAAGTAGGAGACAAGAAGTAAAATTCTACCAATCCCAGGACCAGTGGTGTGGTCCCTATTTAAGGAGTTGGAGTCGATGGAGGTGGTGAAAGGTCTTCTTTAATGTATATGCCATATAAGAATACACTTGAGGAGATTGGGTCTACCACGATCTTTAAGATGTCCTCCTGAGACAAACATGGACTTCCTGGTGCTTTTTGAGGGTGATGCCATCACTAAGGGGTGAATTGTCTATGAGGAGTGACCCTTTCTTTAGTGGTGGCCCTACCATTGGGAAAGTAGCCCATCGGTTTTTTCAAGGACTTCATAGTAGCTTCTTAGGCTCTCTCTATGGTGTTTAAAGCTTCCTGACCTGCTTGGTTGAGGCATAAAACTCAAGAAATTGAAAATGAAAAAGATTCTCACCATGTTCCATTCATAAGACTTGTGTTGAGGGGCCTTTGGTTTCCTCCGTATACTATGGCTTGGCTATGACTGCTACCAGATAGAAGAGCTCCAATTTTACCAAATGAATGCCTCATAAGTATTTAGAAGATAAAGTGGGGACAGGAGACAAGAAAAAAGGGCGCTGGATGTGTAGGTTAACTCAGGATAGCTGGATATCAATAATTTGTATAGGTGTACACTCACCTTGTTGAGTTGCGCAAAATGGCACAACACATATAGCAGGTATTGTTAAAATTGGAGCGGTCTGCAGCCTCTTGGGGTTCCTGTGGGTTTACCCGTCCGGTGTGGGAACAGTGAGTTTCTCCGATATGGGTTTCTATTGGATATCCCCAATTCGATCAAAGAAAGTTTGGCGCGGTCCGTTCCGTTAGTATTTTTTATTATATATAAAATCAAAATATAATAAAAACATAAAAAGCAAAACGCGTTTCGAACCCGAACCCAGTTGCAACTGACGAAGAACCCGTTACGGGTTCGAAACGCGTTTTGCTTTTTATGTTTTTATTATAATTTTGATTTATATATAATAAAAACTTTACTTAAAGGAAACTGACAGCTGCCAAAACTTTCTTTGATCGATTGGGGGATATCAATAGAAAAACCATGTAATAAGATTAGGTCATATGTGGCCACCCCCACCTGAAAGGCAGGGATTAGATACTAATGATTGGGACTGATTATTTCATGTATTTATTTAGTAGGATATCCACAAGAAATTTGGGGTCCCACAAAGCATAACTTACTGAAGGAGGCATTTTAGCTGGAACTAGTGACTTATTCATGCCAAAAAAAGAAATCATGATTCATCCCACACTTCTCTAATTTTACCACGTAATTTGCATCCTGTAGCACTCGTGATTTTATGGATACCAGATTTGTGTTAGTTATTTGTGACTCAACAAGTAAAATCGGCATTGCGCCCGCTGTCAATGACCCTCCCAAGACATGTCGGCTCTGGAAGCAAAAAAGCAATAATAGTAACATCCATTGACTTGAGGTTTTATCTCAGCTAGAAACGTGAAGACAACCATGGCAAGTCTGTACCATAATGTCTACTACCATTCAATATCGATATAGAGATATGGATATTCTGGGCAAATACGGCCATAACCATAGACATTGATAGGACTGGCTAAACACCTAATAACGATGGAGTTGTCTCAACAAAGTTGAGGAAAAAAGAATCAGACGTGTTTAATTTCTTTCCTTTCGAACATGTGCTTGTTTGGTCTACCAGGTGGGCATTTACATGGAATCAAGAGAAGAGTTGAGCAGACCCAAAGTTTAGGTTCAGCAGGTCAGCCTAACCTGGATATGTTGCTTGATTGGCTGCAGCCAATCAAACAGCTTTATGTCCCTAGCAACTAGGCATGGCTGTGATTGGCCAGTTGTGTCTACCAGGTGTCCATCTGGCCAATGACAGCCATACCTAACGGAGGATGCTGAACCTTAAGTTCGGCTCCACTCATCTGTAGTCAAGACTATTGTTGATTGGTCCCAAACTGCAAAGTTCAGCTCCATGCTGATTTCACCATAGGCATTTGAACAGTTAACTTGTGGGGGGTAGCCAGGTTTTTAAAAATTCGAATTTTAACAGGTCTGCTCATCACTAATCAAGTGGCAGTACGGCCATTTTTACTGTATGTGTACCTTAAGACCACCAATAAATCAACCATTGACCCTTTCCTACAAAAACTACCAAGAACCTCAGAAGAGCTAGACTGTCTGATAATAGCGTACAAAGACCTATCCAGTTCTCCAAAACTAAAAAGTGATTGTCCACTGGGGTGACATGCATCAATATAGTAAACCAACCTACCGTAGGTCATTTATACACAGCAACACTGGAACAATTGTGTGTATTTTATAAATTCTATTTATTTGCAAATAAGTGGGATTTGAAGTTTTTACGTCAATCCCTTGTATGTCATAAAAATATTCATGCACATCTCATCAGTCCAATTATTCTTCATTCCCAACGGTACCTGGTACCCCGCCACTAGGTGAGTCCTGCTCAGGCAGTGATAGGGTTTGTGATTATTATAGCCCATCCTTGACTGAAGGGGGTCATCATGCGGAACGGTGGGGGACTAGATATCATCAAGAACCGAGTGGTGGGGAATCCATCCGACGAGTATGGAATTTTTTATTTCCATACAAGTGCTTTATCACTTTATTTTTTTCATTTCTAACTGGAAAACCCCTTAAATTTTATCGACTCTTCCCATCAATTTCATGACATCTGCCAATAGAACGTAACTACATTAATATAAGATGAAATCTGAAAAATGGGAGCTTTCATGTGAAGCAGTAGAAGCCAGGAGGGTGCGCCACGCCACTCAAAGCTGTGTTTAAATGTAAACAGCACGATGGTGTCGGATGTGCTGCCAGATGGAGCCACGGTAGAAATGTTGGTTCCATATGACGTTTCCATGTGTGTGTGTTTTTTTAAACAATGCTCATTTCCAGGCCAAATCTTGAAGGTCTAAATTATGGAGCGTGTTTCTCACCTGAACCAGCTGCCCATGTTACCACACAGCAGGTCTCGCCATCCAGGCACACTGTCAGCATGGAAGAAGAATAATGAGGCTCAGAAATTTGCCTACTGGAAAAGGCCAACAAATTCACATTTCCACCGGGAGGAGAGTTCAATAAAGGACTAAAAGATATGCTCCTTTGTCTCAAAAATAGCTCCACACCTTGTCCATGGTAATAACCGAACATGGATCTCCAGCAACCAAGAAAAGCTCCGCAACATGACCACCACAGAACATGAACCATTCTTCTCCTTCATTGTAGAGATCCTTTTAGTACTAGGTCCCAGCTGCAACTGCCCTGTGCACCTATAGTTACGCACCTGGAATTCGGACCCTGCTTTCGCTTGCAGAACGAAGAAGCTTCAGATCGAAGATCTAAACGTTTAAGCAGTACTTAGATACATTTATGGTCAAAGTTGTGAGTTCATAGGACCATTGTCAATGGAATGTCTTGCTTGGCGACGTAAGTGACAGACTGCCATCTTTTACGTAACCACTTGGAATTTCTTGCTGTGGGTTTGTGGGCATCCTTTTTTCCCGCTAAGTATTATGCTCATTAGGTCCCACGCTGTTCATAAATCCTGACTCATCTACCATATGCAATAAGTTCAACACAAAACTTAACATACTCACAACTGAGTTATGACCATGTCTACGTCCAACTCATCGAAAACATGTAGGTCACCTACACTCTTTGTACCTCCATGCTGTACGCTGGTGGAAACTTCAATCTCTCCTACCGCTTGCAATTTTACGAGAATTTCCAAAATCTGAAAGTTAAAAGAGGAATAGACCTCAGTTTTCCTTGAGTGAGCATCTGGGGTACAAAGGAACTCACTATGATGGAATGGCAGAGCAGGGGACAATGGCTTATTGTGCCATTCAGAGTGGAGCTATGAATTAAACCTGCAAACACGTCTGAGGTTTAGGGTCCCAAACCTTTCTAAGGTCTCAAAGTGTCAGTGGTCCCAATTTCTAGGGGGCAATTTGAGGAAAGGTTTCCAGGAACACCCAGAAGCTACTATTGATCTCTTTACTGCCCGAAGGTTTTCCTACAGTAAACATTTGATTAATGACATCTGAAACCATCGATTTTGGTAGGACTGGCCAAACATCTAGTGCAGCTGGAGGTGTCCCAACCCTTTCTGATAGATGATGGTGGAGGACAATAGAATATCTCATGTTGGATTTCATTTACCAATCCTTTTGTTCTCAGCTGTCAAGCATGGTGTCTGGGAATGGCTTACTCCCCTCTCTCCATCCAGAATATACATTGTGCCTGAAATTTTAGGTCGGAAAGGTGACGGTGGACTTTTGACTCGTCTGTGCATAGGGAAGCCAAGGTCAGTACACCTTGTTTACTGCACATGAGCCAGATGTTCAGAGCAAGAGGTGTACTGGGGCCTGCAGTGTGCATGCCCTGGGGACCTGTGACTCAAACCCAACCCCAGACCTCTGGCGCATGCGCACTGTAGATAGGGATTCCTGGCTCATGTGCACTACATGTGGACATGAGTTGCCTCAAGTACACCTCAGCCACTAACATCTCATGCTCCTCCATGTGGTAAGCAAGCTCAGAAGACCTCACTTTACTGCCGGCATTGCCTCAGGTGCTATGACCGCAAGTAAAAGTGAGGTCTTCTGAGCTTGGCTTAACCACATGCAGGAGCATGAGATGTAGTGACTGAGGTGTACTGAGGCAACTCATGTCCCGGGGGTCCGGTAACTTCACCCAGCTACCATGAATAACAGTGACCATACCACGTGCTCTCATGGCCAATGGGGTACAAGTTTGTAGAGGACCATGACAGGTAAGAATAGGGGGGTGAAACCGACTAAATGGGGGGACAGAGATATTGTATTTGCCGATGCTGGGACACGTCTCACCGATACTATGTATACGGATAGTTTCCTATAAATGGTTTGCAGGAATTAACAAGACAACCGGGGACAAAAAGCAGATAAGTTTGAGGGTTAAGGTAAAAAAATAGACTTCTCAGGCCGGTATCTTTGAAGTCGCTGGAGGGGAGAGCCTTGGACGTTCTGTTTAGTCATAACTATGTCATATCATACAGCATGTTTTCCTTGTAGATAGTAGAGGTGAACCACACAAAAGGAAACATTACTGAACCAGAAGTCATGTTAATATAAATAATCCTCGCAGAAAATCTGCAGGAAGTGTCATTTAGCGCAGTGACCAGAGAGACCACATGGAGCCTTAACCCTTCACATACCCTGGGATAGTCCTGGGCAGCTGCAGCATTATATACAGGACATCAGTATCCTAATCTTCATGTACCTTTTATCGTACACTGTAGTACACCGCAGACCCTTCCCACCTAGTATTGGGACTATCGGGGCTCTCCTGGTAAACAGGAAGATAAAAACGAGCCCCTTTTTGGGTTCCTTGTGACACACATCTCTCCCCTATGCACAGAATAAGCCATTAATACCTCTAGGACCCAAACCTCCTGAATCATGTTCCCCTGACCTCCGCCCTGGGTGGTTAACAAATTGAGACACCTAAAGGGATGTGTCCGCTAAGGACTATCCACTGGATAGGGTGCAATAGTCTTATCATTGGGGACCTGACCACTGATACCTCCAACATTGGAGTCCTCTGAGGTCCCTTGGTCCAAATTAAGTGGTGGCAGGGGTCTATTTACCTCTATGGAGCAATGAAGGATATTCATCCTACAAGTCTGATAGAAGTGCGAGGAGCACAGGTTAAATAAGCTCCGTGGTGGTCAACTCATATGAGCATGTCGGGGGCCCTAGTTCTTGTTAGAACTGGGGATCCAGGGATCAGTTCCAGTCATCTGTCCCCTATGATGTGGATAAGGGATAAGGGTCTTTGGCAGTAAAACCCCTTTAAACTAAACAATGGGAACATCCACAGAAGGACTGGGGTCACATAAGCCCTGCCACTTTTTGAGAACCTCCTGACAAGGAAGACTGTTGGCATTGATGCCCCCTAGGGGGCAGAGAATAGACAGAGGTGGCTGTGGGTGTCTGCATGTCCTTTCCCTTAAAGGAAATCTACCATCAAATCCATCAAGATAAACCATTACTAGGGACACAGTCAAGGCACAAAGACTGTAGTAATCTTCTTATATTTATTATTCGTGGCCACCTTCCTTCTCAACTTTTAAAATGATACTATTTAGCCAGAGGGTCCCTGTGGTACGTTCCTAGAGCTGCTCTGGCTTTACAGGTTGCTACACTGCCCACGCCTGCTCCCTCAACACTTCCTGCTCCCTCTGACTGCTGTAATCTCCAACAGTGGGAGGATGAAGCGCTCCCATATAACAGCCTGTGAAGCTACAGCACGGAAGGACTTGGTTAATGCTCCCAGGGCCCTTCTGGCTCATTAGCATAATTTTAAAAGTTGATTTGAGAAGGAAGGAGGCCATGGATAACACATATAAGAAGATACCACAGTCCCGGTGCCTGGATCTATGAGTGATGTCCCTGGTTTATCAGGATGGATTTAGATTTCACAAGTTTAAAAGAACTTCACAAGTGCGGACACCCCCTGTATTCACCCAATACCTGGATGTGCTGTAGACACCACAATGGGCCCACCAGTGGTTAGGAAACCCCAATTATAGTCAAAGATACAAGTCCCAACGATGAGTCTTGCACTATTTTCCAAAAAGTTTCTGTTCTCTGTGTAGTACAAGGGGTTCCGGTGCAGGGGCCCCTTTGTTTAGGTGCATTCTGGGAAACAGCTATGGTGAATATTACTTTGAGATAGTCCTTTGGCATCTCAATAGACTTGATATTTGAGATAAATGTACATTTTTGAGTAATATACTTTTGAAAAAAAATGTTTACAACATTTTTGAATTTTTTTTAATACAATGAAATAATAAATATATAACACATAATAACAATCAGACTCATTTGTATTTTCCTCACTAGATCCTAATTCTTGTATACGATCCTCCCCCGCAGCCTCTTAGTAGGGGCCATTTGTAACGCGGCGGAGTAAGGAACACGTCTAGTTTTGTCTTTAATGCAGCAGATAAACTTCTCCCACGTCATGTGTCACTCGTGGTTTCCTGAAGAATTTCTCGCAGATAACGTATCACGTCTGTCCAGGCAAAGCATCAAACAGTGGGAGGTTGTGCAGGTACGTGGAGCGCTGAGTACAATGTGCTGGGTAGTAGATTACATGAGAACATGACTACAGGGGGGAGGGGACCCAACAGCTGAGTGTATAGAAAATGCCCCGAATAAATACCCGGGTAATTATAATATGTATCTACACAGCTCCCGTCACTGTACTAAGGCTCCTCATCAGATTTTTCCAAAAAGTTTACTCTTAATTCTCCCAGGATCAGAGATAATGGAGCATCGCCGTCCTAATGTGGGTCACTGATCCAGGTCAGGAAGTAATGGGGCTCATTTACTAAGGGTCCGCGATTCTGTGGGGTTTCCCGAATATTTTTGTTTTGCGCCGAATTCCCCCGAGTTTATTGCGCAAGCGATCGGATTGTGGCGCATCAGGGCCGTCTTGCATAAGTCAGAAATCGGGAGGAGTGGCCGTTGAACAACCTGGCGGATTTGGGCAAACCGCGTAATTTAAAAACAAAATTGTGTCACAAGATCAGCACTTACATGCACCGGGAAGAAGATGGTGAACTCTGGTGGACCTGAGCGGGGAAGCGACGGATGCAGGAAATTGGACGCACTACCTTAGTGAAACGCGCCGGACCCCAATCCTCCTCGGACAACGCACCGTGGGAACGCAACGGGACTGGGTAAGTAAATCCGCCCCAATATGTTGCCTTTCTTCTAGAAACAGTGCCACAGGCTGTGTGGGGTACTGCACTTCATCCTCTTTTATATGAATGACGTTGACCCGCAGTACCAGACACTATGGTGGTGCTGGTCCTGGAAGCCGAGATCCATGTTTTTCTAATTATCATCTGTCCACGGGTTGAAAAACATGTGCTGTCTTTCACAAACAGCGCCACACTTGACCATGGTTTTTGACGGTATAGCAGCTCAGGTGAATGGAAATGAGTGGATCTAATTTGCAATACATTACACTACCTATAGTCAGGGGTGAGAGGTATTACCAGAGCCCCTCCATGCTCATCAGGAAGAGGCAGGGGAAGTGCTGAGTGAGCAGGTGGAGGGGAGACAGTGTAACAGGCTGTGAAGCTACAGCCCAGAGGGGCTCTGATTACACCCCCAAAGCCCATCTGACATTAGTATGTTAAAAGTTGATTTTAGAGGGAAGGAGTCATCCCTTCATCAGTAGGATCTCAATAAGTGGTAGGATTTATGCACGCCCAGTCTTTTTGAGGGTCTTGCCATGAGAAAAACCTTGAGAAGTTTTAGTGCTAACGAACCTCATCTCCTATCCACATCCTAGGGGATAGATGTCAGTTACTCATGAGTATATTAGAAATCAGCTCTTCATAAACTGGCTTCATGGCCTAAGACTATACATAGAAGCAAGCAGAGCTGTAGTGTAAAGCATGGAGGAGGGAGAGAGTCTCTTCTAAGAGAGGTAGTGGATTTCAGACTAAATCTAGACTCTACCAGGCTATGCAGTCTGAGACTGGGTGTTTCCTTCCCTCTCTAGCACCCCGTGTGGTCAAAGCTTAGCATTGCCCTTGGCCTCTTTGGTCACCCCTTATCTACCTTGCTCAGTTATTACGGATACACGCAGGGTTCTCAACCTTTGTAATACTGTGACCCCGCAATACAGTTCCTCATGTTGCGGTGATCCAAAACCATGTGTTTCTCTGCAAAAACGCTATAAAATCATGGCTTTAGGTGACCCCTGTGTTTTGGTCATTCGACCCCCGCTGGGGTCGCGACCCACAGGTTGAGAACCACTGATCTACTACATCGCTATATTGTAACCTCTCACCTCTGTGATGGATGATAATACATGAATACGTGGATGAACTTTTCTTCTCATAAACATACAATTTTTTTTTGCCACGTAGATAAAATTACTGTAAAAATGTCTTATTCACTCCCATGGAATAGGAAACTTTGGTTCCTCAAACCAGAGGTCATTGATGCAATGCACCTCCTGACCAGTCATCACCCACCTTCACTGCACATTACACAATAATGGAAAGAACACACAGCTGTGTATCTGCGGGAAACAGATACAATGTAGCAGGACTTACTGGATTGTATACAGGACCAGTCATAAGAACGACCTCATGGCCATGCTAAACACGGCGGAGGCCAACACCCTCATAGTACTGGGTCTCACCCCAGGGTGCACCATCCATGAGGCAAGTTGAGCCTCTTGCCTCAGGCACTTGCGGTAAAATGGGGTGCAACATCAGATGTGCAATCACTTGCTAATAGTGTAAGCACAGGTGTGAGACATGGAGAACCTTCATGCTAAAAACAAGGACCTGATATATTGGGGCAGATTTACTTACCCGGTCCTGACGCGATCCCGCGGTGCGTTGTCCGATGAGGATTCGGGTCTTCTGCGATTCACTAAGATCGTACGCCTGAGTTCCTGCAGGTGCTGCTGCTGCACCGAGGTCCGCTGGAGTTCACCATCTTCTTCCCGGTGCATGTAAGTGCTTGATCTTGCGACACAATTCGTTTTTTAAATTCTGCGTTTTTTCCAAATCCGTCAGGTTTTCTGATGGCCACACCCCCGATTTCTGTCGCTTGCAAGCCGACACCGATGCGCCACAATCCGATATGTGCGCCAAAAACCCTGGGCAATTCGGCGCAAAACCGAAGTATTGAGGAAATCCAACAAAAGTGCAGCGTTTGGACCCTTAGTAGTAGCTTCACAGGCTGCTACACTGTTCAGGAGATGAAACGGGGAAGTGTGGAGGGAGCAGAGTAGGGGGAGACAATGTAACAGCATGTGAAGCTACAGCACAGAGGAGCTCTGGCAAAACTTACCAGCAGGAGGCGTAACGATCGTGGTCACAGGGTGTGGGACCTCTGCCCCTTCTTCCTGCAGAGAGACCCTGAAGCAGGATCCTGGCTCGTCTGCTGCTGAAGATAACTAGATTCAAGACCTGCTACTTGATTGGGAAATAATAATAATAATGGGAGAGATGGAAATTAGGATTGTTGGAATCAGGGCCGGCTCCAGGTTTCAGTGGGCCCCTGGGCGATAGAGCCTCAGTGGGCCCCTTAACAGTGAACTTATGTAGCGACATTAAAAAACAGACATTTAAAATACCAAAACACATACGCACAGATATACAGCATATATACACACACGCATCCAGTATATACAGCATACACACACACATATACAGCATATATACACACACATCCAGTATATACAACATGTATGCAGATATACAGCATATACACACACACATCCAGTATATACAACACATACGCACAGATATACAGCATATACACACACGCATCCAGTATATACAACACATACGCACAGATATACAGCATATATACACACACATCCAGTATATACAACACGTACGCACAGATATACAGCATATATACACACACATCCAGTATATACAACATGTATGCAGATATACAGCATATATACACACACATCCAGTATATACAGCACATACGCACAGATATACAGCATATATACACACGCATCCAGTATATACAACACATACACACAGATATACAGCATATATACACACCCATCCAGTATATACATCATACACACAGATATACAGCATATATACACACCCATCCAGTAAATACATCATACACACAGATATACAGTATATATACACCATACACAGCATATATACACACCCATCCAGTAAATACATCATACACACAGATATACAGCATATATACACATGCATCCAGTATATACAACACGTACGCACAGATATACAACATATATACAACACATACGCACAGATATACAGCATATATACACTATACACAGCATACATACACACATCCAGTATATACAACAGTATACATACACACAAATATACATGTATTTACATATGTTCAATCATACTCACCCCAGCTGGATGTCACTCGGTCAGGACAGGGTGGCAGGTGGACCGCATAGGAGAGGGCGGCCGGGCTGGACATTCGGCGCTGAGGCCTGGCTGGACATTCGGCGCTGAGGCCGGGCTGGACATTCGGCGCTGAGGCCGGGCTGGACATTCGGCGCTGAGGCCGGGCTGGACATCGGGCGCGCAGGCCGGGCTGGACATCGGGCGCGCAGGCCGGGCTGGACATCCGGCGCCCTGGCCTGGCGCGAGCCGCTCGGCCGGAAGGCGCACGGGCCGATCCGCAGGTGAAGTGGGCGGGCCAGGAGTGATGGGTGTGCCGGGGAGCGGAGGGCTGGGCAGCAACATGTGAGGTGGGTAGGGCAGGGCGGGGCTGCTACGGGAGTGGGATGCCGAATTATACTTTGCTCCCGGGCCGATCCCACTACCTCTCCGCCCACCTCCTATGCGGCCTGCAATCAGCGGCGAACCTGGGCCCCGTAATACGGTGCCACATCGTCGTGGTGGGCCCCTTTGGAGCTGTGGGGCCCCGGCACTTGCCCGGGTCAGCCGGGTGCTGACGCCGGGCCTGGTTGGAATGACCTGGGCAAGAAAGGGTGCACAGAACCACCATGTAGCCAAATCCACAGGACACAGAATTGCTCATTTGCATTTGAAAATAGTTTATTTGCATATTAGTTTAAGAGCCCTGAAGCTCCGCCTCCAAGGTTCTAGGTTTATTTGATATATGACCAGAGAGAAGTCCGGATTCCTTTAAATGAGCAAAGGTTTTTGGAAGAAACTATTTAATAAATAATTCCAAAAATAAATAAATAAATAAAATTCCTCTATAAATCACCCAAAGGTTCTGCCCAAACATTGGCGCCTCCTCAGATCTCTTCACAATGTTTGGGGTCGGGGTTAAAAATCGAATTTTGAATTTTTTTTGCTACAATTTGCCTCGTTCCATTTTTTTCCCTGAAGATTCGGTAACATAAAAAAGGGGATTTTTGATGAAGTTTCTACATGTCCAGCAGCTGTTTTCTTTTTCCCTCTAAGGAGACTCCCCGGTCATATTTATCACCGCGACTGTGACTGAGAAAAAACAGGAAGTTCTCATCAGCCGCCTCCTGCCTGCGCTGCACAAGGCAGATACAAAGGTAGAGGCAGAGAGGAAACAGAGACAAACTTGTGTAACCTATGATATCAGGAGACAGATTATACCCCCCCCCCCCTGCCCCCATCCAGGATAACACAGACCATCCTGGCTCTATGCGGCTCTCCAGATTGGAAAGGGCCGTGAACAGCAGACTTTGTGTCTTTGTGTTGCTTTTTCATGAATTCACATCTTTTTTTTGTTTGTTTTTTGTTTTTTAAAAAATTTAGAGCAGTGAATGTAAAAGTTGCGGATGCCGAGAGACCTCCCTCCCCCAAAATCCCACTCTTCGTATTTAAAAGAAAGTGTTGCTTCTCCATAGAATTGATACATTGTATCAATATTATATCAAATGGTTTTAACTTATTTATCTGTTTTTCTTAGCTGGTGCCGACTTCCTATTAAAGGTCCACAACACTTGATGTCTAACGGAAACCAAGTACAGATTTTATCTCATTAACCCCCCCCCTCCCCCCAGTCCTTCAGATAGGATCTGAAATGTCCTTTCTAGAATTCCCTATTTCACATGAAACCTATAAAAAAAAAAATATCCACCAAAGTCGTGTGATAATGAACAGAGAAGAGTGATATTTGCCTAAGATGAGTCAAGTTTACAGGCTGGGGGGAGTGTCACTTCAGTTCTTCAGTTCTATAGCACCAAGTCACATGATGCTGGTGTCATATTAAAGATAAGAATCTCATCCCATAGATCACTAGTGTTTTGTGAGCCACAGAACTAGAGATACAGACCATTAAATAAATATGCAAGAAACTGCATTTCTATTTATGTCTTTAAATGCTGGTGCCATATTAAAGGCAATCTCAGCTTTCAGGTTTGTGATTCTGTAAGCTACAAACAGTTAAAGGGAACCTACCACCACGATTCTACCTATAAAGGTAGAACGGGTGGTAGGTGGATGAATGGGACGTGAGGATAGCCCTTTTTTGGGCTAATCCTCACGTCCTGGCTATCTTTTAGAAAACTTTAATCCGCTGATATGTAAAAATTTTTAAGCGGCTATTGGGACGTGGAGTAGCCAGACATAGCCTACAAGTCGCGGCTACTCCACTCCCCAGTAGCCTATTTTCGCCTCCTACTATTTCATCTTCGCCATGCAGCTCCTCGTTGCTGCGCACACCCTCGTCTGAGTACCCAACATCTGGTGCGTTCTGCGAATGCGCAGTAGCTCCGGCCTCGGAGATGTGGCTGCGCAGCCGCAGGCTGAAGATGAAATGGTAGGAGGAGAAAAGAGGCTACTGGGGTGTGGGGTAGCCGCGACGTGTAGCCTCAGCTCCAGCTTCTCCACGTCCCAGTAGCCGCTTAAAAAAAATGTACATATCAGCAGATTAAAGTCTTCTAAAAGATAGCCGGGATGTGAGGATTAGCCCAAAAAAGGGCTGTCCTCACTTCCTATTCATCCACCTACCACCTGTTCTACCTTTATAGGTAGGTTCCCTTTAAAGATATTGTTGAAAATGTGGGTTCCCACATATTTTTTTTAAACTGTCTGTATTTCTGGTTCTGTAGCTAACAGCACAACAAGACTTAAACCTGAAAGATGGGATTCTTATCTTTCAAATGACATCAGCTGCATGTTTCTAGTTGCTATAGAACTGAAGATAAAGACATATAAATTGCCAATCCCCTGCAACCTTTAAACTTGACTCATCTCAGCAAAAATATGACTCTTTTGCGTTCATTATCAAATGATTCACAAAACACGTCACTGCTCTTTATCAGATGATTCTGTGGGCCATGTTTATAGGTAAATAGGTGAGATTTCACATAAATAAGGGTCTCCATACCCTCAATTAAAAGGAATCCCCAAATACAGATCTTATTGATAGTAAACAACTATTGTATTCAAAGTAAAGGCAATAATTTCCTCCATAGAAAAGTAGGGACTATACAGCAAAAAACAAAACATGTCACCAATATGACACCAGGTATTGCCACCTGGGCCAGCAGAGTTCTGTGTTCCTATGTCCTTCCCATGACCCTACCACGCAGCCTCTCCTGAGAGGGTTGCACAGGGTCTCACACCCAATAGTGTAGGAAGCAGGAGAAATGGAGCAGCCCCAAAATAATGGGCACCTCAGCTACTCAACAAGATGAAGACACAGACATGCATCCTGGTTCTAATACTATAGTCATGGGGCAGTATAGTAACTGGGTCAGAACATCTCCAGTATGGCAGGACTTATGGAATGTCACTGATATTCAGTGGTTGGTACCTACCCAAAGAGATCCAAAGATGGATGACCATCATGGTCATGGGCCACGCAGAGCGGAGGGAAGCACATTTGAGCCTAAGGTACTGCTGGGAGTCTTAATACAGACTATATAGCTGTATATAGCACTGCAGAGCCATGGACAACACAGTATACAGCTGGTGACTGACCGATGGATGAGAAGGGAACTGTACATGACCTCTGTGCAGCCAAAACTGCCTGGAACACAACGCAGGTTTCACAACGGAACAGATAGCGGAGCCGGAATATTACAAAATGAATAAATGTAACAAATTAAACCGACCAGAAGAACAGATCCAGGTCCACCCTGAACTGTTCCAGTTCCCAACAAAGAACATACCCGCAATTCTGCACACCACACCCTGGTCACCCGCGTGCCACCCTCTGCCCTTGTGCATCCATAAGCTATAGAAAAACTGTTGTTTCCTCCTCTTGTACATTCCTCTATGTGCCAATAATAACGCAGATGAACCAAGATAAATGGAAGGACAGAACCTTTAGGACTCCAATTCAGGGTTTAAGAGAAGAGATAAAGGGGCTCATTTACTTACCCGGCCGCTGGAGTTCACAGAAAGTGCATTGTCCGTTTATAATGCGCTGTGCCGTGATTCACTAAGATCATGCGCCCGATATCCTGCATGTGTCGCTTCCCCGCTCAGGTCCCCGGAGTTCACCTTCTTCTTCCTGTTGCCTGTAAGGCATTGTCCGTTATAATGCGCTGTGCGGAGTCACTAAGATCGTGCGCCCGATATCCTGCATGTGTCGCTTCCCCGCTCAGGTCCCTGGAGTTCACCTTCTTCTTCCTGGTGCATGTAATTGCATTGTCCGTGTATAATGCCCTGTCCCGCGATTCACTAAGATCGTGCGCCCGATATCCTGCATGTGTTTGCTTCCCCGCTCAGTCCCGGAGTTCACCCTTCTTCTTTCCTGGTGTCATGTAAGTGCATTATCCGTGTATAATTCGGCTGTGCGGGGAGTCACTAATCGTGCACCCTTATCCTGCAGTGTCGCTTCCTTCCCCGCTCAGTGTCCCGGGTGTTCCGTCTTCTCTTCCTGGAGCATGTAAGTGCATTGTCCATGTATAATGCACTTTGCTCTGATTCACTAAGATCCTGCGCCCGATATCCTGCATGTGTCGCTTCCCCGCTCAGGTCCCCGGAGTTCACCACAATCCGATCGCCTTCGGCACAATCCCAGCACAGAAACCTGTTAAATCCCAGAAAAAGGCGAACATACCAACAAAAGTGAGTAGCACGACCCTTAATCAATGAGCCGCCAAGTTTCCTATTGCTATAAAATTAATAGAAGTCATTCAATCAACCAGGATGACACAGGAAAAGACACCAACTGTTGGCTAAGGCGGATCCTATCATCCACTGGAACTGCCAAACCTTTAAAGGCTTTCCCAGGATAATAATATTGCTGACCTATCCATATCTATATCACATTTGTGGCCTCTACAGATCATCTGACTCTCCCAGTCTCCAGGTGCCAGGATGACAAGAGAGAACGGTGGTGATGGGCTCCTATAAAGGGAATAAATGGTCAACTGCAGTTCCTGACACTGGCCACTACACAGAAAACGGAGCTGGACTTCTGCCTTCATTCTTTGACGGGTCTCTGGCACACACTAATCAGGTATTGATGACTTTTTCATCAATGATGAAAACCCCCTTTAATATAGGTCCTATTTTTTATGATAGGGCGGGGCATTAATAGAAGATTGCACGGGGGCAAACATCCAATTTTGGAGTATCAATTCTGTCATTTTAGGATTTTCAAGTGTCACCAGTTCCTTGTTCCCAGTAGCTACTCTTAAAGGAAATCTACCATCAAAATCCATTATGATAAACTAGGGACACTTATCCATGGCCTCCTTCCTGCTAAAATCAACTTTTACAGTTATTCTGTGTAGCCAGAAGGGCTACCCTAGGCCCTCGGTGATCTGGCTTTACTGACTGATACACTAAGATTCACTAAGATCGTGCGCCCGATATCTTTCCCGCTCAGGTCCGCCGGAGTTTCGCTTCTTCTTCCTGGTGCCTGTAAGTGCTTGGATTTGCGTCACAATTTGAAAGTTAAATCCCGCGCTCAGTCCGAATCAGCCGGATCGTCTGACGGCACGACCCCTAAATCGTGTCACATGGAAGCAGCGCTGCTGCGCCAAAATCCGATTGAGTGCGCCAAAATCCCAGAGAAGACACTTACTAAATACCTGTCCAAGCCGTGTAAGCCCTGAAAAAGGCGCACAGTCCGACGAAAGTGCAGTGCGTGACCCTTAGTAAATGAGCCCCACTGTCCTCTTGCGCAGTGGGCACTTCCTCCTGTATTCTCAGTGCTGAGGCAGAGACAGTATAACAGTCTGTAAAGCCAGATCACAGAGTGGTTACGGTGGCCCCTCAGGCTCATTAGCATAGTTGTAAAAGTTGATTTTAGAAAGGATTTTACGGGATTTTTTGGTAATTGTTGGGAAGCATCAATAAACACCTTTACTTGTATCTATATAATATTCCGATGGTTTTCCGTGCCCCAGTTTTCACACACGACTTTCTCCAAGATAAAAGCGAAGCTCAAGTAGACGGAAGATGTATCTCGCCTTGTACCAATTAACCCCTCCATTTCACTTCCCCGGCGTTATCGCATCCCCGGCTCGTAATAGTTTCTCAGGACTAGAGATTTGGTAATTACAAGCAGATGCCGGAGCCTTTGAGTTGTGTGCACTACCTGGAGGAAGTCTGGGATGGCAAAACATACAATTTCCTGCACAGACAGTTGTTGGGTCAAGATTTTCTTCTTTTATGTATTAATTAACTCTCAAGGCAGCGGAGGTCATTTCCAAACTACTGAGGGTCCGCAGCGCTGGGGGAACATCGAATATCTGGCGGATGCTCTGGGGGGGGGGGGGTTGTAGTGTAGGAGGTAAATCTGTGATTGGAGATGGATTATGGTCTGGATTTCAAGGTTTTCTGTAAGTCTCATCGCCCTGGAAGTTACATAAACCCCTATATCTGCACCACATCATAGACAACTGAGCAGAGGGTTTGTTACTGTGTATAAGTCTAGAAAATCTTCAACATCAGCTCAACCTGAACTCAAACCTTCCTTATGTCTCTGAAGGCTGATCAATCTTCTGGTATATTGAAACAAACCCTCAGCTCTGGCTGGTCCAGAGTTTGATCCAAATGTTTTCTCCTTGGAGCTCTGTATACCTTTATGTATTATGTATATCCTATGACTGTAAAACTAAAAACATTTATAGTTTCTACAGGTCCTCACACTGCTGTGCGCTTAGCTCTCTGCTCTGTGCTTCTCAACAGCTCAGCTGCTCCAATCTTCTCTGAGTAGATGCTGATATATTAAACCAGATACAATTTTACTCGCAACATACAGCATGGGGATCTCGAGCAGTTCATTGTGGAGAGATAAGAGCGCAGCAGTGTGAGGACATGCCCCCATTGCACATATCCCGGGGGGGTTGCTTATACTGGATACTACTAAACCTAATTTGCAGTATTAAGTAGCATTAGAAGGTTTCCGCTTCCTGACAACAATCCATGAAAGGGGAAACTCTGGATAACATTTGTTTACACAACGTATATAACATCCCGGGAATACATTATATTATAATATCCTTATACGCTGTGACTTCTATAGCTGCCTGTCCCTGTACAAAAATAATAACACCAAAAACACCACAATAATGGGAATCACTGTGTATGGGCAGAGTAATCAGGACTCTCACTGTCAAACACTGTGTATGAGCGGAGTAATCAGGACTCTCACTGTCATTCACTGTATCATAGTATCATAGTATATAAGGCTGGAAGGAGACGCAAGTCCATCAAGTCCAACCTTTAAGAATTAAATAAATGTTTTATCCCCATAACCCGTGATATTTTTTCTCTCCAGAAAGTCATCCAGGCCTCTCCTGAACATGTACATAGAGTCCGCCATAACAACCTCCTGCGGCAGAGAGTTCTACTGTGTGTGGGTGGAGTAATCAGGTCTCACTGTCAGTCACTGTGTGTGGGCAAAGTAATCAGGACTCTCACTGTCAAACACTGTGCATGGGCGGAGTAATCAGGAGTCCTACTGTCAATCACTGTGGGTGGGTGGGGTAATCAGGACTCTCATTTTCAATCATTGTGTGTGGGCGGTGTAATCAGGACTCTCATTGTCAATCATTGTGTGTGGGAGGGGTGATCAGGACTCTCACTGTCAATTACTGTGTGTGGGTGGAGTAATCAGAACTCTCACTGTCAATCACTTTATGTGGGAGGAGTTATCAGGACTCTCACTGTCAATCACTGTGTGTGGGCGGAGTAAACAGGATTCTCATTGTCAATCACTGTGTGTGAACAGAGTAATCAGGACTCTCACTGTCAATCACTGTGTGTGGGCGGGGTAATCAGGACTCTCTCTGTCAATCACTGTGTGTGGGTGGAGTAATCAGGACTCTCGCTGTCAATCACTGTGTGTGGGCAGAGTAATCAGGGCTCTCACTGCCAATCACTGTGTGTGGGCGGGGTAATCAGGACTCTCACTGTCAATCACTGTGTGTGGGCGGGGTGATCAGGACTCTCTCTGTCAATCACTGTGTGTGGGTGGAGTAATCAGGACTCTCGCTGTCAATCACTGTGTGTGGGTGGAGTAATCAGGACTCTCGCTGTCAATCACTGTGTGTGGGTGGAGTAATCAGGACTCTCACTGTCAATCACTGTGTGTGGGTGGAGTAATCAGGACTCTCACTGTCAATCACTGTGTGTGGGTGGAGTAATCAGGCCTCTCACTGTCTTCCAAGAGTCCTGTCTGGATATACTCCATTAGTGAAAACACTGGCACATGGGGATTTACATGGTGTTGCCCAAATGTCCTGCTGACAATACTGGAAACTTTAACTACCTTATTCTTCACAGACCAAATCGGAGAAGTCAATAAATTATACCCGACAGCAGGAATGGCACAAGATTGGAGAGTGACTATGAAAGCATTTATGGTCAAAATATTTACAGCCCCAAAAAGGGCTATTTATAAAAACCACACATTAAAAAAAAAAAAACTTATTGTCAAAAACATAAATTCCTTCCCAATGATCAAAGGCAAAAAATAAATAAATTAAAAAAATAAAGAATACAACAAAAATCGACTAATTCGCTACAAGAGTTTTCACGAGCGAATTGTAACGTTCTCAGAACGCAGAACAATGGGACGTCTTGAAAGAAAAGCTCTGGAAGTTTCTGTGAAGTTCCAAGGTAGTTAGAGAATATCCTTCTTTTTTTTTTTATTTTTCCTTTGAAAAGCATGGATCACCTTATCGCTTCCTCAGGACGGCTAAACCGCGTTTCCTGAGTGGTATTTTTGAGGTAAAAAAACCTGAGGTGGTGAAAAACTGGAGGCAGCTGAGACGTCCAATCTGTCAAGCTCCATTTTTCGAAGAAAGGAAAAGGCTCAGGAGTAGAACGTATTTAACAGGAGCCGTTTCCTGCACTATTAGGAGGAGGGGGGGAAGAAAAGAAAGAGGGAATGTTACTAAGTGTGTACATGAGGAGATCTGTGCTACTGTTATCGCTGACCTGCAGCTTAGCCCTTGTGTCTCAGCTGCCAAAAAGCTCCCATTCAACCTTAATGCTGAGTTCATCAGTGTTGCACATGTCAGGATTCTAAGCGGAGAATTCAGGACAGACAAGTCATTCTATTCAACCGCCTGGGGACACCGTGACAACCGAAATCCCCTCGCAGACTGTCCGTATCAACCTATGACAGGTCACAACACATAACCCTTCTAGAACCACAAGGCTCCGTCCCCCTGTTGTCACTTAAACAGAACAGGGAGTCTTATCACCAAACCTGACGTGAGGCTGACAATTAAGATGAATTGCAAAATACTTCTGGTGCCACAGCATCCAACAATAACTTGGCACCGGATCGCACGCGCTAACCGTTGGGTGGTAGAGAGGAAAAACTTCATCCCTGCTTAGACATGAAATTTGCATTTTTAGGAGCCCGGAAGAGACATCATTCCAAAAGACAAGACTGTTTCTGGGTTTTTTTTTTTTTAAATCTATTAAGTGAAATTTCTGTTATTGTTGTGCTCTGGCGATAGCTAAAAATGCCGCAATTGGGCATTAAAAAAAAAAAAAAAAAAAAAAAACAATGTATCAGAGGTGCCAAGATATTCTGTTACAATTGATACAAATTGATACAAATTCTTTCATTTACATATAAAAAATACATTTATGTTTTTAATATTGTTTATATTATTAGTATTAGTAGCAGCATTATTTTATAATAATAATAATTCTTTATGTATATAGCGCACACAGATTACGCAGCGCTGCACAGAGTTTGCCCAATCAGTCCTTGCCCCCAATGGGACTCACATTCTAATCAGCCTACCAGTATGTTTTGGAGTGTGGGAGGAAACTGGAGGACCCGGAGGAAACCCAAGCAAACGCAGAGAGAACATACAAACTGTTTGCAGATGTTGACTTATACCCAGGTCCCCAGCGCTGCAAGGTTGTAATGCAAACCACTAAGCCATCGTGCTGCTTATAATTAATAGTAGTACTAGTATTACTGTTGTTGGTATCAGAGGTGTAATTAGGAGATACAGGGGCCCCATAGCAGACATCTGATTGGCCCTTAAAATATACATGTTTAAATTACATGTGAGGTTCAACCACATTTATCTACTCATGAATACACACACAATTATATACTTATATACATACAGTATATACACACCATATACACAAATACAACATAAATATACATATAAGTTTATACACACACCATATATACATACTTACAGCATATACACACACAAGCAGTGTATACATACCACACATACAGCATATATACACCAAATACACACCCTATACACCAGATTATGGGGCTCCTGATGCTGTGGGCCCTGTAGCAGCTGCTAAGGCTGCTATCCCTGTGGTTTCACCCCTGGTTGTTATGTTATTGTCATTGTTATTATTTGTCCTATTTTATTTTGTAAATAAAAGTTAAACAATAATTCTAATGTTGGATGGTTCCCAGTGCAGAACCTCCACCTGGCATTGGGTCCATAAGATGGGGCGTCTTTGGCAAACTACTTGTGGGGAAAGTCCAACAAGTGCTTTCTGCAGGTCCCTATTTGGGACTTGGTCAGCGCCTGCATCACATATGTCCTTGTATGTGGAGGTTGTTGAGAAAATCTAGGGCCAGAATGCAGAGAAATCTTCACTTTTTTTATATGCAATTGAGAATTTAGGTGCACTATGGGAGTGGTCATGACTTTGGGTGCACCCTCTTTTGCCCAATATTACAGATATGGCAGAGCCCTACTGAGTGGGAGCCACGATACCGTAATACTGGGCAAGAAATATTCCATCAGATTTCGTAGCCTCACCTATATTGCACCAAAAAATTCATTAACATCTAAAACAAATTCCTAGGAATGCTGGGAAGTTTACTTACCGGACTGTGCAGTGATGTATGATGGAAGCTCCGCCCCTTCGGAATGCTCCTGTCTTCTGATGTATCCAATTATACCATTCTGAGGCAGCGCTACCTAGCGTAGCATTGGGATATTATTATCGACCATTCAGGCTTTAATGGTCACGGGTTATAGCAAGTGAGCAGGTATGGGGCGGGCCCACTCCACCACCAGCCACGCCCTCTTCATACCTCACCACGCCCACTTGCCAAGAACATAAACATGCATAGTGCTTGTTTGGATAAACCATGGACCCTCAAGATCAGCACCCCTGTTGGATCCAATGTGCTCTGGTGTGAAACTACATAGCATTAACCCTTTCAATTAAAGGTGTCAGGTGTCAGACTCCCTACCAAGGATAGTTTATCAATATCCTGAACGTGTAGAACCCTTTTAAAATAATAGATGGATACAAAAAAAAAAGTCAATCCGGCCAGTAGACTTGGTAATTCCTAAGCCACGGACAGCAGGTATCACCGGACTACAACAAACAGTTTGATTGGCTGAGATATTTCAAATCAGGTAGAAAAACTGATCACCTGATCATGACTTAAAGGACATTTACCACCAGGATGAAGGATTGTAAACCAAGCACACTGACATACTGGTGTGTGCCCCCTCTGGCAGGGTCTGCTCTTCTTTAAGCTTCCTATGCCCTTGTTTTAAAGAAAATAAGGCTTTAAAAAATATGCAAATGAGCCTGAGGGGCTCCATGCTACATTAACACCTTTTAAAAGCTTTCTTTTGTAAAAACCAGAGCACATGAAGCTAAATCATGAGCGGAACTGCCAGTGGGGGCACACACCAGTATGTCAGTGTGCTTGGTTTACAATACTTCATCCTGGTGGTAGATGTCCTTTAAGGGGACAGTAATGGGGGCAATGGCGGTCCATTGTCTAATCAGAAAATATATGTCAATGGGTAAAAAATAGGAAATAATTAATGTATCTTTTATTTATGCTTTATCATGCTTTTAGATTTTTACGTATAGGCATGCATACATGGAAACGGTTAACGGCAGCTGATCCCTCCGGCATACATCAGGTCAGAAGGTATGAAAAATAAAGTGACTTATCCTGAGCCGTTCTGCAGCCCTATCTCAGGGTTTTAGTTCTGGTTATGCTACAAATGTGTGCTTATAATCCCCTGTGAAAATAAAATATTTTCTGTGACAGCTAAGGCATTGTCCTGCGTGACATCTGTGTTTTTCTGTTGAGGATTTCCTGCCAAATGCAATAAGACAACTGCGTGACCCACCTTGAGAGACGGACAGCACTAACTGATTATAGCACAGCAGGCCTAGGTACTTTTCCTAATAACGTCTCAAGATCCGCCAAACCTATCCCTCTCTTTAAGTACATAAAAATTGTAATTTTCGGTCGAGGGCGGGCGCGCCATCCGCCGTAGGAGAGCTGCTAGGAGATAGATTCTGAAAGGCGGGTGGAGGGAAAAAAAAAATAATAAAGTCCTTCTTTATGGTACCAGCTGGATTAAGCCACCTGTCAACCTTGGCAACCGGCTCGAAATGTTAAGTGTGACAAAAGAAAACAGGTGGACAGGTACTGGAAATGCTATCCCCCACCCCCACCCCTTTTGACAAAAAAGAAAAAAAATAATTTTTTCCCCCCTCGTCCCTTACAGAGGAATGTATGGACAGGTGCAGAAGTTCATGTTACACGCGTGAAAACGGCAAATAGATACACAGCGTTCGTATGTGCCGTGCTCCGGGAGCGCGCAGGGATGTTAATAACTGGCAAGGTACACTAATCTCTGATTGCAACATTTGGTTTACCTTAATCTAGAGGGACAGATGTATTAAAGAGGGAATTACACTAATCAGTTCAAGGCCCTTGCATATAAAACTTCCCATTAGGCTTAAAGTACAACAGCTTACGCTTAGTCTCTCCGAGCCTACATCTGGTTTGGAACAAGGCAAGCTCTCATTTGCAAGGTACAAAAAAAAAACTAAAAAACAAGGGAAGAGGAGAAGGAGGAGGAGGAGGATTGGAGGACAGTTGCTGGGTGAGGGCGATAAAACGAGTAACCTACCAAGACAATCCAACCACCGATGTCTTGGAGGCATCTCGATACATAAAAGGAACTTGTTGTGTTATCAACCTCGTTACTACGAAATAAAATTGATGATGTCAGGCAAAACCCGTCCCCGGCTAAGCAGAAGACTCTGTTATCTCTAGGTACGATACTCCAGGACCATATGTCTATAATCCCTTGATGGCTCCAAGTACCTACAGACAATCTCCGTAGAAGAAGACCACGATGACCTTATCCGCTCAGGTTGTGCTCGGCCTCAGGCATTCATGGCTCGGTCTCTGCTGTTATATCCGAAAGGTTTATGTTGATTTTTTTTTTTTTTTCGGGGGCTTTGCAAAGTATAAATCCAACTGATTACTCTGCACTCTTTTGCTTCACTGGGCCTTTACAATCAGACATCGCCGTTAACAATAAGCTCTTAATGAATCAAACATCTACAGAATTAGTTTCACCTAGCTGCCTCGTTCCCAGGCAGAACAAGTCTTTGTCAGACCTGGTTTGATGGGAAAAGCTAGTGACACATGGTGCACCTATTGATAAACAATTTCGTAATGAGGGACAGGACAAAAAATTACCTAAAACAACCTGATTAGAAATGACAGGGTTTCCCCCCGACGCTCCGTGATTACCCGAATTGTTTCAACTTAAAATTAAAAAATAATTAGGCAAAAGTGCAATCGAATTTTTGATGTAGAGGTCTGGTTTAGGCGTCACATTTACGAAAAACGAGACTCGATCTTCTGCCAAATAGGATTTTTTTTTTTTTTTTTTTTTTAAAGAAAAAAGGAGCCGGAGGTGATTTTCTGACAAGTCCTGGTGAAAGGGAATAAATACGACTTGCACATGTGGATGACTTGTCAGGAGGCTCTATGAACAGATGTATTGTATCAGCCATCCCATGAGCGCATGGGAACCTGTAGCTCGGAGTGACTGACCGCATGTTTGTCTCTCCCTCCGAGGCTCCATAATTTGTGTGAAAACAGTAGACGCTATATAATGACATCGATGTGTAAAAAAGAAAGTGCAGATTATTAAGTGGAGTCATTAGCCGCTCTTCTGGAATGTCCTCTCTGAAGAAGGGATAGGCTCTGGGAGTCTTCAAGTCGACTTATATTATTTGTCATTTTACTGATTACACTATAGGCAGGTATTTCTTGGAGATTAAGTACAATGGGGCTCATTTACTAAGGGTCCATGGACGGCACAAACGTTGGATATTCCGACGATTACCAATTTGCGCTGCATTTAAAAGGGTATGTGCATGTGATCAGATTTTGGCTTTATGCGACACAAATTGGGGAGCGGTCTGTCGGATTCAGACTGAGCGCGGGATTGAACATTTAAATTGTGTCGCAAGACAATGCACTTACATGCATCAGGAAGAAGGTGAACTCCGGGGACCTGAGTGGGGAAGTGACACATGCAGGATATCGGGCGCACGATCTTAGTGATTCCCTGCACAGCACATTATACACGGACAATGCACTTACATGCACCAGGAAGAAGAAGGTGAACTCCGGGGACCTGAGCGGGGAAGCGACATATGCAGGATATCAGGCGCACGATCTTAGTGACTCCCCGCACAGCGCATTATACACGGACAATGCACTTACATGCACCAGGAAGAAGAAGGTGAACTCCAGGGACCTGAGCGGGGAAGCGACACATGCAGGATATCGGGTGCACAATCTTAGTGACTCCCCGCACAGCGCATTATACAAGGACAATGCACTTACATACACCAGGAAGAAGAAGGTGAACTCCTGGGACCTGAGCAGGGAAGCGACACATGCAGGATATCAGGCGCACGATCTTAGTGACTCCCCGCACAGCACATTATACACGGACAATGCACTTACATGCACCAGGAAGAAGAAGGTGAATTCCGGCGGACCTGAGCGGGGAAGCGACACATGCAGGATATCAGGCAAACGATCTTAGTGACTCCCTGCACATTATTCACGGACAATGCACTTACATGCACCAGGAAGAAGAAGGTGAACTCCAGGGACCTGAGCGGGGAAGCGACATATGCAGGATATCGGGGGCACAATCTTAGTGACTCCCCGCACAGCCCAAACATTCTAGCAATGCTTCCCATATTAGTAGTCCAATTAAGGTGGATAGGATGCAGTGGGCAGAGATCTAGATGTCTGAACTATTGGTGTAAGAACAGTAATTTCCATTTTCTGTTTAGTGTCCCACCGAATCATAACAAGTGGTCCACACAAAGGTTCCCAGAGGCCCAAGTTGGAACCCAAACCAAATAATAACAGAATAGTTGAACATCCTGCAAATTACTTGTAATGTAGTCCTATATGGTCCTACGATATTCTCCCTCCTTGAGTGATGACAAGTGGACCACTCAACATTAGGACCCTTGCTTCTGTTCCCTTAATGGGTGACAAATGACACATCATGGGTCATAGTATCCTAAAGGAGTAGTGCTGCCGATATCTTCTTAAAGGGCAGCATCAATGAGGAAAGGGTGCTGTGTGAAGGTAGAGATCCAGCACCCTGGATCAATCACCCACCATCTTACAGGTGGGCCACTGCACCATCGGTAGCTAAGATTCTGATGCCAGAAACAATTACTGGCAGAAGCTACTGACTTATAATGAGGTTCCTTCATACCTCCTATGGTGTCCATTATCATGCCATGAACAAAGTAGTTCCATGCTGTGCTATTCTTCACTCCATACTCAGCAAAATCTGTACAGGAAGCTCCTGTTGGACCCTCCTACATAGATGTGAACATGACCTAAGCTTTTCTTGACTTTCTATACCTTCTACATGTTTGGAAGTTCTACATATTTGTACTTTTTTGACACAGGTGGAGATCCAAGTGACTGACAGTGTTCCTACAAACCAGTTGGCATTGTGTGAGAAAAATATGATAGGTGGTAAGACCAGTAGGATATCAACAAGAGACTTCTAGATCTTTTTGCTATAGAAATGGCAATTTTGGTTGCAAACCACATGGAAGTTCCAAAGGTCATGCCCATTCTTTGTAAAAGAGAAACCCCAAATTAATAGTACCTTATATACTCGAGTATAAGCCTAGTTTTTCAGCACAAAATTTGTGCTCAAAAACCCTAACTCGGCTTATACTCGAGTCAACTAAAAACATAAAGACAAAACTCACCTTTCTGACTTCACCCATAGATCCTCTTCTGTCTGAGACAGTCTGAGACAGAAGAGGACCTATGGGGGACGTCGGAAAGATGAGTACAGTGTTATTTTTTTTCTTACTACAGGGGTTGGGCAGGCTGTATGCTACAGGGGCTGGCAGACTATATACTGGGAGGCTGTAACCAATGCATTTCCCACCCTCGGCTTATACTCGAGTCAATAGGTTTTCCCAGTTTTTTTGTGTTGAAATTAGGGGTCTCGGCTTATACTCGGGTCGGCTTATACTCGAGTATATACGGTACATGGAAAGAAATGTGATACATTTTTGGACCATACCACTGCACCATTGCACCATTTTGCATTACACGTATCCTGTACTTTTTGCCAGCCTATTAACCCATAACTTGCTGTAGACATCACTTCATCCAAGATGAAGACGCTTTAATCTTGTGCTCTTCTTTCTATAGTAATAAACCCTGAGGACAGGCAGTGGGTGCAGAGGTCAGGTTCAGATGGTCCCACCAGAGAACCAGAGCAACGTCCATTGAACGTAAACTATGATGCAATATTGGCTCCCTCGGTGGTCCACATAAAAGTTGTGGACCTCCATAATCATTTTGTATGATGGGTCCTAGTTTGACGCTTTCGAGAGGTATAAGTGAAACCTTGGCATTAGGTCCTGAAGAGGAAAAAGATTGACTTATATCACATTAGGGGAGTTGTAGAGAGGAAAAAGTTGATGCCAGACACCTCTGATATTGGCTTATATTCCAGAGAATAATAATAATAATCCCTGAGGACAGGGTGCAGAGGTCAGGCTCAGATTGGCCCACCAGAGAACCAGAGCAACGTAAACTATAATGCAATATTGGGTCCCTCGGAGGTCTAGATAAAAAAGTTAGGGTACTTTTTCCTAAGTTGTGGACCTCCAGAATCATTTTGTATGATGGGTCCTAGGTTGACACTGTCCAGAGGTATAAGTGATACCTTGGCATTAGGTCCTGAAGAGGAAATAAATGGACTTATATCACATTAGGGGATTTGTAGAGAGGAAAAAGATGATGCCAGACACCTCTGATATTGTCTTCTATTCCAGAGAATAATAATCCCTGAGGACAGGCAGAATGTTAGTGGGTGCAGAGGTCAGGTTCAGAGACGAGAGAACCAGAGCAACGTCCATTGAACGTAAACTCTAATGAAATATTGGGTCCCTCAGAGTTCTAGATTAAAAAGTTAAGGTTCTTTAGGCTACTAAGTTGTGGACCTCCAGAATCTTTTTATATAATGGGTCCTAGTTTGATACCATCAGAGGCGTAAGTGAAACCTTGGCATTTCCAACATTTTTTTAAGGTTTACCTGTATCACATTAGGGGAGTCGAAGAGGGCACAAAGCTGATGCCATTGGATTATATTCCATAGTATAAAATGTTTCCATCCATCCACCTGATCTTTATCTCCCTCGTTAACCTACCATCCAGGGAACGTACATACTGGTCGGGTTTTTTGACAAACCTTTCTAAATTGGTTGGTTGTGCCAATACATATCAAAAGTATCTGACCAACTTTAGGAGCCACGTTACCCCTCTGCTGGTGAGTCCAATGGTCCGGCTTCCACCGGTCTTGGACTATTTCCTAAAGGCAAAAAAAAACTGAACTGTGAATTTAAAAAATCTTTTTAAAAAAATCCTTAAAAATCAAACAAGTTTTCTTTTGTCTAATATGAAAATCTTAAATATCTTTGCATACATTGCAACCAATGACGGTTCCTCATAATTCATGAGAAAAAATTGTGCCAAATCTGTGCCAAATGGCGAGAAAATTTGTGCCAAATCCTACTGGCAACCCTGATCAATATCCATGAACTGGTTAAATCTTCTTTTGTTCCTTCGGATACTTTAATGGTTCACTTTCAAAGCAAAGGAAGGGCTGGAAGCCATAATACAAATGTAGTAGATGTTATAGACAGTAAGTGCTGCCTCCCTCGCTGCAGATCGCTCACTAATTTGCTGAAAGCTTAGAGTCATTTGTTACACGAGTTCTGCAAGAAGACAACACAAACAAGTGACCATTGTTCTGGCCAGTTACGGATCGTGTGGTGGGAGCTTTGACAGGGGATACATGACACTCAGGAGACTGGGAAGAAGGGGGGAGCTGACACAGAACAGAGGAGGAAGGAACAATGTGGCAAAAACGAGAAGAAAAAAAATTCTACAAGTTTCCAGAATCCGAAAAAAATCGACAAAAACAACAGGTTTTCATATGAAAAATGCAAATAAACGGCAGGAAATAACTAAACTAATACAAGAATATTAATCAGCTGCTATGGGGTCATTTATCAGGGCCCTGAGGGATGGTGGCCTTATACCTGGTGAGAATTTCAACAAATTTACAAAATTTGAAAAATAGTGTCATAGGGGCCAATGGGGCCATACAAGGACATTATCACAGAGAGTGCAGGGGTAGTTGTCACACTCAGGTCAACATACCCACAGGACAAGCAAAGTTAAAGTCGGGCGAGCGAATGTTGATAAATGCATTTGCATTCATAAGATTCAGTGTAGAAGTGAGAACTCTTCTCTAACACTTCCTAAAGCTTTCCTGGGGTCCTAAAGGGTCAAGGGCACAAGCCCCCAGGCATCAGCCTCACTGCTGCATACAAAAGGCTGTTTTTCCAGACTTAAGATATTGATAACCAATAGAGATGAGCGAACATGCTCGTCCGAGCTTGATGCTCGGTCGAGCATGTAGGGTTATTCGAAACTGCTCGTTGCTCGACGAATACTTCGCCCGCTCGGAGAGAAATGGCAGCTCCGCCGTTTTGCGTTTTGGCGGCCAGAAACAGAGCCAATCACAAGCCAGGAGACTCTGCCCCACCCAGCATGACTGTGGTCCCTTACACGTCGATAGCAGTCGTTGGCTGGCCAGATCAGGTGACCCTGGGATAGACTAGCCGTCCCGCGACTGCTCGGATCATCTGTGTCTGGATGCCGCTAGGGAGAGAGCTGCTGCAGGTCAGGGAAAGCGTTACGGTGTTTCTATAGCTACTGTTAGGCAGGAGTGATCTCAAAGAACCCAACGCCCTTCTAGGGCTACAATAACGTTCTACTTTTTTTATTTAATTTGCATCTAGTACCCTTTGTGAGGAATTAGCAGGGGACTTGCTAACGTTTGTGTTTAGCTCTTAGTGGCAACATATCCATAGCAAAGACCGAAGTGGGAAAATTTAGTAGGGGTTGGATTCCAATAGGCCACTAACTCAGTGTCATCTCATATGCTCATAGTAGTGTGCTTTGATACTTGGCTAGTCTAGAAAATAGCCAATAGGAATACAAAGAGCTACTTACGCATACAGTAGCGTTCTAAATATTTGATTTCTGGTTGATCTGCTGGTGGCTTGTACTTTCTGCAGTGCATGAACTAGCCAATTCTGAGCATTTGTGTGGACTGCGACCGCTGTGTTCTGCGCTTAGGTGACGCACATATCATAGCAACAGACGAAGTGGGAAAATTTAGTAGGGTGGGATTTCAATTAGGCACTAACTCAGTGTCACTCAATCTGGCATAGTAGTGTGCTTTGATACTGGCTAGAAAAAGCCATGAGAATACAAAGAGCTTACTTACGAACAGTAGCGTATATATTTGATTTCTGGTTTGATCTGCTGGTGCTGTACTTTCTGCAGTGCATGTACTAGCCAATTCTGAGCAATTTGTAGTGAGATTGCGACCGCTGTGTTCTGCGCTCTAGGGCACATATCCATAGCAAAGACCGAAGTGGAAATTTAGTAGGGGTTGGTTTATTAGGCACTAACTCAGTGTGCATCTCAACTGGCTAGTAGTGTGCTTTGATACTTGGCTAGAAAATAGCATAGGAGAAACAAGAGCTTACTAGCCTACAGTACGTTTTTATTTTTCTGGTTGAATGCTGTGGCTGTACTTTCTCAGTGCATGTATAGCCTGCGGCAATTTGTAGTGAGACTTGCGACGCGTGTTCTGCGCTTAGTGACGCATATCCATAGCAAAGACCAATGGGAACATTAGTAGGGGTTGGATTTCAATTAGCACTACTCATGTCATCTCATCTGGCAAGTAGTGTGCTTTGATATGGTGAAAATAGCATAGCATAGGATGCACTTGTTTGGTTTTAAAAACTCAAAAAAAAAAAAAAAACAAAAAAAAACAAAAAACACAAAAAAAAACAAAAAAAGTTAAAAAAAAAATAAGTTGATACTCTCATTTTAATTAAATGTTTTAAAAACCCGAGGGCTAGGGGTAGAGGCGAGGGCGGGACGTGGGCGTCCAACTACGGGGGTCATAGGCCTGGGTCCTGGGGGGGAGACACCACCTGCTGATGAGGGAGCAGGGGAACGCCGCAGAGCTACACTCCCTAGTTCATGTCTGAAGTTACTGGACTCGTGTAGAGACTGTGAGGCCAGAACAGTGCGCAACAGTGATGTCGTGAGTTGCTGACAATGCTTCGAGCAATTTGTCCACACCAGTCAGTCTTTCCACGCAGTCCACCCATGTCACCGAAATCGCCACTCTCTAACTCCTGCACCTCAGCCCCTTCCCCCCCAGTCTGTGCCCACTCAGGAAAATTTGGCATTTGAACAGGGCATCTCTGAGGAACTGTTTTTGGACCCTTCCACAGTCACAAACCACTTGTCCGGTTGCTGCTGAGCAATTTTCCGATGCCCAGGTTTTCACACCAGTCACAGTCTGTGGGGTGATGAGGATGACCTTCTTGACGTAGTGGAAGTGTGTAAAGAGGTGTCCGACGATAGGGACACGGTTGTCAGACACAGGGGAAGTTGTTGTCAGGGCAGGAAGTCCGAGGGGGGAGCAGACTGAGGATCGGAGGTGATGAGGGTGACAGACCCAAGCTGGGTTGAGAGCCGGGTGAACACAGTGCTTCTGAGAACGGAGAGAGTCCTCGACCAGAACAGGTTGAAGAGGCGTGGTGGGGCCAGAACGGAGAGGCAGGGCCACAGAGTCTGGTGCATCAGCGCAAAGTGTCACTAGTGAAGCTCCCGTGGCGAGGGCTCCTGCGGCGAGGCTAGATCTTCAGAAGTCTGGCGGTTCTTTAGGAAAAACACCGGATGACCACGGGACTGTGGTGTGCAACATTTGCCAAAACCAGGCTCAGCAGGGGGTTCCACCACTACTAGCTAACTACCACCGTATGCGCAGGCATATGAATGCTAAACACCCATCAGTGGCAACAAGCCCGTCACCTCCGGCCGTGCACACCACTGCTCCCATCCCGTGTCAGCTGCTAGTACAGCCCCCTGTCCGGACCCTGCCACAAAAACCCATCGTCGCCTCCACGATCTCCCCAGCATTCCACCAGCGTTCAGCTCTCCATACCCCAAGCCTGGAGCGGAAACGCAAATATAGTGCAACCCACCCGGCACCCCAAGCCCTTAATGTGCACATCTCCAGATTGCTTAGCCTGGAGATGATGCCCCTATAGGCTAGTAGAGACCGAGGCCTTTCGCAACCTCATGGCGGCGGCCGCCCCTCGGCTTATTCGGTCCCCTGCGCCACTACTTTTCCCGTTGCGTCCATCCCTGCACCAGCACGTGTCAGACAACATCTCCGTGCCCTGACAACGCGTTTCTGACAAGGTCCACCTGACACGGACAACGTGGACGAGTGCTGCCGGCAGGGCACACTATATATCGCTGACGGCAAATTGGGTGTTAACTTGGTGGAGGCTGGGACCGAGTTCTGACCCTGGGGCTGCTCAAATACGTCCGACGCCGAGGATTGCGGGGCCTACCTAGGTCCAGGTGTTTAGGCCACTATGCCTCCTCCTCCTCCCCACCCTCCTCACCTCCTCCTCCGAACTACCATCCGTGGGCACGGCGCCATCAGTCGGTAGCTCTAGGCACAGCAGCAGTGCTGTCGCTAAGCGACAGCAGGCGGTGCTCAAACTGCTGGCCTAGCGACAAAAGCACACCGACCCCAAGAGCTATTACAGGGCATCACGGCGCAGATTGATCTGGGCTGGCACCGCTGAACCTAAGACGGGAATGGTTGTGTGTGACAACGGCCGTAACAGGTGGCGGCTCTGCAACTCGGCAGACTGACTCTGTGCCATGCTGGCCCATGTGTTAAATCTGATAGTTCAGCGTTTCCTCAAGACTACCCCAATCTGTCTGATTTGCTCCACGAAGGTGCGCCGATATCTGCGAGTTTCAGGAAGTCCAGCCCAGATGCTGCCACTCTCAGGGCAGCGCAGCGCCGCCTCCAACGCCCGCCATACCGACTGTTGTGCGACGTGCCCACGAGTGGAATTCAACACTGCCATGTTATCCAGAGTTTACCACCAGCGCAGAGCGATTGTAGACTGCCAGTGTCACCTTCCTCAGAACTGGTAGTCAGGTCAGTCAGCTTCCTCAAGTCTACAATGAGGAGTGGACGTGGATGTCTTATATCTGTCAGGTTGGAGTACTTTGAGAGTCAAACAGATGTGAGTGGCGATGTCGCCATCACCGCCTCACCATCCCGCTGCTTGCCTGTTGAAAAACTCTCTGGTCACATGAAGTCGGAAGCTTTGCGCTCGTCACAAGGACATGGGAGAATAATTCCCTTGTTGATAGCCAAAGCACCCTCAGGTCGTTTCTCAGCGCATATCGAGGGTGGAGGTGGAGGAGGATGAGGAGAAGAGGAGGAGAATGGTTGGCGAGACACAAGAGGGGACCATTGTTGAGTCCTTTATTGTTCAGCGTGTATGGCAGAGAAGAGGAGTTGAGAGAGTTGGAGGAGGAGAAATGGACAGTCAGGCCAGTGAGGGAGTGAATTCTTACGATTGGTACTCTGGCGCATATGGCAGATTTCATCAGGCTGCCTATCCCGTGACCCCGCGTTCAAAGATTTATTCCAGCACCGATTACTGGGTTGTTCACTCTCTGGACCCACGGTAACAGCAAAATTTTTCCACTCTCATCCCTGCAGAGGAAAGGGTGTGAGAATGCGATGAATACCAGCAGGCCCTGGTGCACAAGCTGAAACAGTATTTCCCTTCTGACAGCGCTGCGGCAAGTGCGTAGTTCTGCGGCAAGTAGCGAGGGAGAGTAGGCGAGAGGCAGCTTGTCAGCACTGGCAAGGGTACGTTTACAAGGCTTTTGCCAGCTTTATGTCACCCAGCAAGACACTGTCACCTGTCCCCAGTCTCGGCAGAGTAGGGCTGATCTTTACAGAAAGATGGTGAGGGAGTACGTACTGACCATACCATCGTCCTAAATGATCACACAGCTCCCTACAAACACGGGTTTCAAAGATGGAACATGTGGCACGAACTGGCGCTGTACGCCTTGGAGGTTCTTGCCTGCCCTGCCGCTAGGTCTTGTCCGAGCGGGGTTTCAGTGGCAGCTGGTGGCATCATCACCGTAAGCGACACGCCTGTCGACTGACAGCGCTGACAGGCTGACGCATTAAAATGAATAAAGGCTGGATTTCAGAATTTCCAATCTCCACCAGGTGAAGGAGCTCAACCTGAATAATTGATCCACTCCTCCCTCTCTCATTTTCCTCCTTCTCTCTCCTTTGTACAGTAAGCAGAGGAAAATGGCGATTTTTGACAGGGCCCACTGGCTCTTGCTATAGTACTTCATGCATTTAATTTTTCTGAGGGCCACCTACCCGGCCTCTTTGTTGAAACAATTTTTGTGAGTGCCAAATACAGGCACTCAATCTATTCCATTTTACTGCAGGCCACCTACCTGCTCTCTCTGGTTTGAAACATTTTTGGGACTGCCACATACAGGCATCAATTCATTCCATTTTACTGGGGGCCACCTACCTGCTCCCTCTGGTTTGAAAATTTTTGGGAAATGCCACAGTACAGGCACTCAATCTATTCCATTTACTGCAGGGCCACCTACCTGCTCCTCTGGTTTGAAACATTTTGGGAGCCTACATAAAGGCACTCAATCTATTCCATTTTAATGGAGGGCCACCTACCTGCTCCCTCTGGTTTGAAAAATTTGGGACGCCACTACAGGCACTCAATCTATTCCATTTACTGCAGGGCCACCACCTGCTCCTCTGGTTTGAAACATTTTGGGAATGCCACAGTCAGGCACTCAATCTATTCCATTTAATGGAGGGCCACCTACCTGCTCCTCTGGTTTGAAAATTTTTGGACTGCCACATAAGCATCAATCCTATTCCTTTTACTGCAGGGCACCTACCTGCTCCTTCTGGTTTGAAACATTTTTGGGACTGCCACTACAGCACTCAATCTATTCCCTTTACTGGAGGGCCACCTACCTGTCTCCTCTGGGTTTGAAAAATTTTTGGGACTGCACATACAGGCACTCAATCTATTCCATTTTTTGAGGGGCCCACTACCTGATCCTCTGGTTGAAAAATTTTTGGGACTGCCACAACAGGCACTCAATCTCTTCATTTTACTGCAGGCCACCTACCTGCTCCTCTGGTTTGAAAATGTTTGGGACGTGCCCATACAGGATATCCCAAATTAAATTGTCTCCATAGCAGGACTCCACAGTTTGTATCATGCTACCTCAAAAAGTCGTCCATATAGCTGCCTCCTATACATCGTCCCTTATCAAAAGGGTGGTGTCAGGCAGAATATTGGTTGTTTTCATGGATCCACATCAAAGTTGTTAACTTTGTCGCCACCCTGCTGTAGTTACACAAAATATACTGGCAACTTTTACCATTTAGGATTATCTTCAGCGTTCTTGGATCTGTTACATTCCCCTCACCGCCACATACCTAAACTTATAAGAACGCTACTACACTTGATCTTATACAAAGGTCTTAGAAAGTGCTGTTTGGGAGTAGCCTAGAGACAGGGGCTGGATTGGCGAAAGCTCGCCTGGCTGCAGGCGCCAGCTCATCCAAGATCCAACTAACATAGTTGCAGCACCTTTCATATCTACTACTAGTTCACTGCCTCCATAATAATAATAAATAATCTTTATATTAGCGATCATATTTGTAGCGCTTTACAATCATAGAACAATACAAATGTAATGTAACAGAGCACAAATTGTATGGAACAACAGGAGTGAGGTCCTGCTCGCCAGAGCTTACGGTTTATGAGATGATGGTGGTACAGCACGGTTAAAAGAAATAATGGTCAAGCCATTCTTCTGGTAGGGAATAGAAAAAAAATTAATAAATGGAATGTGCTGTCGCTTGAACCACTCAGCCGTCAATTATATACCAGGTCCAGGGTGAATGGGACTGCAGTGAGAAGCTGGTGCGTTGGTTGCTGGATAACGAGAGGAGGACGAACAGGACGGGTTGTAGAAGAGTTAAAACTTCATGCATTTAATGAGTGTGTATAGGCTGCCTAAAGAAATGGGTTTAAGAGCACGTTTGAAACTTTGGAGGGTTAGGTATTCGTCTGATAGTCCGGGGCAGAGCATTCCATAGAATTGGTGCAGCTCTAGAGAAGTTTGGAGACGCGATGGGGGAGGTCCGCACTAGGGTAGAGGTTATCTAAGATCACTGGCGGACTAACACGAGCACGGGTTGGGCGATAGACTGAGATAAGAGAGGAGAGGTAGGGGGGTGCAGCATTATACAGAGCTTTATGGATGAGGGTTATTATTATTTTAAAACTGTATTCGAAAGGAGACTGGCACCAGTGCAGCGACTGGCATGAACTGTAAGCATACATGGTCCCCTTATCAAACGAGCGTGTCAGGCAGAATTTGGGTTGTTTTCATGGCTTCCATGTAACTTTGTCGCCACCCTGTGTGTAATCCACAAAATATACTGGCAAACTTTATCAATTTGTACCGATATTATTGAGCGCTCTTGCTCACCTCCTTGGTTCCTCCCCTGCCCAACCCTGGTTTGAAGCCGGTCATTTAGCGTATGTCGCCATGCCACTCTCTGCCTTCCGTGCTGGCCGCTGCCCTCTGCATGCCTCCCCTATAGTGTCAGGTTCATTATTGGATGTTTTAGATGCCTACTCTAGCTTCATTCTGTCACTCTGTCATGGCCATGCTGTTGCCCTAAATTTTGAAGTAATGGTGCGATTATGCAGCCTCAGAGGCATCCATGAGATGCTCCCCTGCTGTTTCCTGTCCATTTCCGTGGTGTTTCCATCTTTTCTGAGGTTCCCGGTGTTTGGCCAAGCTTCCCTGTGCAGAGCCTTGGTCCCTTGAAAAATGCTCGAGTCTCCATTGACTTCAATGGGGCCGTTAACTCGAAAACGAGCATCGAGCATCGGGAAAAGTTGTCTAGAATAAAGGTACCGAGCATTTTAGTGTTCGCTCATCTCTAATAACCAATCCTTTCGACGGCTCATCAATATCAGATTGGTGGCGGTCTGACCCTTAGTAATCACCCATCAGCTCTGAGTAGTTCTTACATAGAATGATAGGAGATAGGAGATAGAGCCATTCTCTTTCTAGTGTCCACATTGAGTATTCTCAGTTCAGCTACTATTTAAAGGGGTGTCACCACTTTGAGAGCTTTAGCCTTTCCCTATTCTCGCCATACTGACCTCTGTATATATACACAACTTCCCCTCTCACTGCTCTGGGCCATCCTCATGGCATCACCCACTGTGTCTCTCTTTTCATTGTTCATCCTCACTGACAGAGACAGAAAAAGAGGGAGGGAGCAGGATGAGTCATAGCTCTGCTGCTGCAGCTCCTACTATTCATCAGAGCTCAGACACGTAAACAAAGAAGCATGGAGAGTCTGTACACAGTGAAAAAGTCAGTAAAAGGACTGCTAAATCACTTGATGAACATTCAGGGATTATCTACAAGGCAGTAAAGGCACATGGGAAACGTATGTAAAAGAGTGGCCAAACCCTTTAAGTAAAAGGGAGCTGATCTCTAGTAGCCAGGTCTGGCCATTACACAGAGACTGGTGCTGTCTGGTTCATGTTACAATTTCTGTGTATTAATTGATCAATAAAGCTGATTAGTGGGATTGTTAGAGATCAAACCCCCAACAAAGTGATATCGATGAGCTATTGTAAAGATCACTCATCAATGTATTTATCCCAGATAACCCCTTTAATTAAAACCCTTATAACTAGGATGGAATGTACATAACAGATACATACAAATACCAATGTTATCAGTACTGCCGCTATACAAGGCTCCGATAATACCGCCACCCCATCACGGCTACCAATACCGCTACATAGCGACTTAATATCATACTGAAGAGCCACAATTCAGGGACCAGAATTCACATTGGACCTATGTGACATATGAATATGAATGTAGGAGGGTTCTGGTGCATTTGCCTCTGGTGGTTATGTTGGACTAGAGAGCTTTAAAAGATATCTACCACCAGGATGAAGGATTGTAAAACACTGACATACTGGTGTGTGCCCCTCTGGTGGGACCATCTTTTCTTTTAGCTTCTGGTTGCCTTGTTTTTATTAAAAAAAAACAGGCTTAAGAATTATGCAAATGAGCCTGAGGGGCTCCAGGCCCATGGAGCACGGAGCCCCTCAGGATTATTTGCATCATTTTCAACATTTTTTTTTTTTTAAACAAGGGTATAAGAAGCTAAAAGAAGAGCAGATCCTGCCAGAGGGGGCTCACAGCGGTATGTCAGTGTGCTTGGTTTACAATCCTTCATCCTGGTGGTAGATGTCCTTTAATGTGCTGATATTGTATAAAAATAATAATAATAATAATGCCGCATCTCATGGCTTCGCTCTATAGTTGCTTTCACTTATGTAGATTGAGGGACAGTCGCATTGTATATCTTATAATATAGAGCAACTTAAAGGAGCAGCTTCACACAAGTTTCCAGATACTTTCCCTGCTCCGTTCACGGCCGGATAATCTTTCCATTGTAGTGATATGAAAGGCAGGTCAACACCTGGCGCACATCTGACCCCGTCTACAATCAAGTATTTGACGCACATTTGTCCGGTGAAGGGTCTATACATTGAAGCCAAAATATTCGACATTCATGTGATTGAAAGTGTAAATATCCCATAGAAACCCACGGAGAAGGTGTCGCTCCCGGACTCCAGTGGAAATCACAGTCACGTCTCTAAATTCACTGTTTTAGTTTTCATTTTATTTTCTTTAGTTCTTTTTTCTCTTTGCTGTGTATTAGATGTGTTTTACAGAAACTGTCAGCAAGTAGGCTGCCGGCCGCTGACAGATCTTACCGTATCAAAATAGTCTAAATACCAGATTAATTCCTAATACTCGGGTTGGTCGTTCACTAATGAGCAGCAAACACTGGCTGATACATTGTAGCTCAGAGCGGCTCTACATAGATACATGCAGTGCAGAAAACGCACCATAGAGCGGCCGCTTTGGATAAGATTCCCAGGAGGTTTACACATAATTTTATCATTTTCTCTTGCACCATTACTTATTCTAGTGGACACCCTACAAAGCACTGCTCTTTTCTCTCCCTATATATGCTGTGCCTCCTTGTACATCCTATTGGCACAGATAGCACTGCCAATCATGTTGTTACAGATAGTACTGCCTCTTTGTACATCACGCTGGCACAGATAGTACTGCCTCTTTGTACATCACGCTGGCACAGATAGTACTGCCTCCTTCGTAATCATGTTGTTACAGATAGCACTGCCTCCTTGTACATCCTGTTGGCACAGATAGTACTGCCTCCTTGGTAATCATGTTGTTACAGATAGTACTGCCTCCTTGTACACCACACTGGCACAGAAAGTATTGCCTCCTTGTACATCCTATTGGCACAGATAGCATTGCCAATCATGTTGTTACAGATAGTACTGCCTCCTTGTACATCACGCTGGCACAGATAGTACTGACTCCTTGGAAATCATGTTGTTACAGATAGTAGTGCCTACTTGTACATCACGCTGGCACAGAAAGTATTGCCACCGTGGAAATCCTGTTGTTACAGACAGTACTGCCTTCTTGTATATCATGCTGACACAGATTGTACTGCCTCCTTGGACATCATGTTGTTACAGATAGTGCCGCCTTCTTGTAAATCACACTGGCACAGATAGTACTACCTCCTTGGAAATCTTGTTGTTACAGAAAGTGCTGCCTTCTTGTACATCACGCTGGCACAGATTGTACTGCCTCTTTGGAAATCATGTTGTTACAGATAGTACTGCCTTCTTGTATATCATGCTGACAAGGATAGTACTGCCTCCTTGTAAATCACATTGGCACAGATAGTACTGCCTACTTGTAAATCATGGTGGCACAGATAGTACTGCCTCCTTGTAAACCATGTAAGCAAAAAGGTTACTTCCTCCTTGTGAACAAGAAAGATACAGATAGTACTGCCTTCTTGTAAGCCATGTTCATACAGATAGCACTGCCTAATTGTAAACCATTTAGGCACAGATAACACTACCTCCTTGTAAACCATGTTGGCACAGATAGTGCACACTCCTCAAAAATCATGTAGGCACAGCAGTGGCATTTAAATTTCAGTGTTGGCATTTAAATGGGTATGCCGGCACTTACAGGTGTTTGCACCAATCGTAGGTGTTACTGTGGGATTCGGGTATGCGTGCGGGACCCAATTTCATTATTTTAGTTGGGGTTCGGCCCATCACTAGCTTTAACTAAGCTCTTCCTGCTTGCTCCAAAGTGCTCTACTAAAGATGCTTCCGACTCTATTCAACCAATCACAGAGCGCGCAGCTCCAGGCATTTCCTGTGTAATTGGAGAATACAGGAAGTGGAAATAGCAGGCAGGATCGGGGAAAGAGAAATTTAATTTTTTTAACTCATTAGGCTTCCCGTGCTTAACCGCTTTGAGACTATTATCCTTCCCCAAAATTACCACTTCACCTTTGCAAAAAAAAATCAATAATTATTTTTTTCCAATTTTCCATTAAAACAGTTAAAAATAAACTATTTGAAGAAAATTCTAGATAATTTTTTACTGCCTCACGTAAGTGATCGGCAGCAGTTTTTCAGGGTGTTCTCTTCCTGCTGCTGATTATCACTGATTGGTTTCCATCTCAACAATAACCGAAGACAAGATAACGCTGGCACGGGGGGTGATAAGGCTCCACGGTCCAAACCGTCACTGCTAATCGGAGACAGGTTTGTCAAAACTCTGATAACTTTTTGTACAAAAATTCATGTATTTTCAAAGATTTTACAGATACTGAACCAAGTGACTGATGACTGAAATAAAACAAACAATTCTGACTACTGAGGGGGGGGGGGCATGATGTATGAGAATGGGGAAGATGGTGGCTCCACTCGTGGTTGAGAAGGAGCCAAAATTCATTAGCAGCCAGCCGTGAGAAAAAAGCATTAAAAACTTTTGAAGACCAAGATTTTTTTCCTTATTTTGCTGTCCGTGGCCACTGAGAACCTACAAATAGTGGCCCTATAGAGTAAAACGGAACAATATTGGTTCCCCTGGTTTGCCAATTTTCTCCTGACCTTAGAAGGAAGGTGTTGAATTTCTATACCTGATCCTTTTAGTGGAAGATACCTTGTCCCCACAGAAGGCTTATTCTATCTACCGTGGCTTATTCTATCATAACCATTGATACAACCAACTGAATAGAGCCAATATAAAGTATATGGTATAGGTCATGGGGTGTAGTTTAGGCAGGGCCCCAGACTTCAGAATTTGGACCCCCTTAAAAAATATACATATTTATATACTCACCCATGTGAGTTACAATCAAACAGTATATACACACCATATACACATACATACAGCACATACACACCAAATATACATACATACATACAATACACACATACATACAATGCCATATACAGACATACAGCATATACACATCAAATATACACACATACATACATGCACACATACCTACAATGCCTATATACAGACATACAGCATATACACATCAAATATACACACATATATACAATATGCACATACATACAATACCATATACAAACATACAGCATATACACACATACAAATACAGTATATACACCAAACACACACATACACAATATTCACACCAAACGCCCTACATGCCAGGGCCCTCTGACACTGGGGGTCCAATTGCAGCTTCTATGGTTGTCTCCCCTCTAATTATGCCCCTGGTGCGGTTCAGATCAAAATGTTAAATTTCTGTGGATTTTAAAGACAAAAAAATTACATAAATCTGGCATTAGATTATCTTAAAGGAAATAATTATGTAAAGGATCAGTTGTTGATCATGGACCTAAGCTCATTGGGTGTAGAGGGTATGATTGTGATTGCACCTAGGCCCATTAGCCAGAAGGATACCAGAACTATATGATCCATTATAATTGGGGCCCCAGGACCAGATTTTAAATAGTCTCCAGCTTGTCCAAAGAGCAGCCAATAGTTTATTATTAGGAATGGACACTCTTATGGACACTCCTAGGTCTTATGGACTTCATACAGTCCCTGCTGAGGATCCTCTTTTATGAGCAAGAATAGAAAACTGCTCTTGTGGGCCCATGACCTATACCAGGAAATAAAAATTTACCATGTAATTCCACACCTCACCCATAGGGGCCGCTGCAGGGAGAATGTACAGCCAGAGACTTTAGGAAAAGAGGGACCCTGAGTGACTGCTGGAATATACATTAATGATGAGACCAGAAAAATCTCTTTATTTTTGCATCCAATAATTCAAAAACACCGATAATGCGGCACTTGTTTCCAGTATTTAGAGGACCCAAAACCGGGGTATAAATATTTTTCAAAGCAGTTTTATTTATTTTTTGTACATTTTTTTCCTTGCTCTTCACACGGACAGGATGCGCCGGCATCTGAGCAGTAAAACGCATTAATGACTGACCCTGTAAGAGCACTTGAAGAGCGCTGTTTATGGGCCACGGTAAATAAAGTAAAGCCATTGACTCCCAGAGCCGTCAGTCACACTTCAAGCTTCTGTGGGTAGAAATTTAAACACCAATAAGTGTTCATTGCTATCACATTACAGGCGAGCGGCCGGGCCGGGAGCGGGATTTAATAGGACAGCACAATGCTCTTAACCAGCATCAATTTGTCAGTATTTGCTATTGCTGATAAGGAGGACGCGGGTCTATGTTTACTCCTGCTGGGGTTACACTGACGTGACTGGAGCCATGGGAGCGTCCTACGCACAGAAGATTGTAAAAGTCATCGATCCTGCAGATCGCCAATGAAATAAGTTATCATTAGGGATGAACGGACCCATTCAGGTACAGGGTACAGAACCCGAACTCAAACACTCACCGCTCTGTAACGACCACAAACGGTACCGGTGCAAGTGTGTCCCTTTAGCCACCATTTCCCCGAGAACCGTTGCTCCTAATGACATCATCGGAGAGCGATGATCCTGGAGTACATGCTAATGTGCATTTAAAGAGTTAACCCCTATGATTGGTTCCGGTGCCTATTGCGGCTGTTACCGAACCATAACTTGACCCAGACCAAAACTTGAGGCTGGATTATAACTATTGATGAGCAAATCCGAACCACAATGTCCAGCACCGATCCAAACATTCCAGTTAGGTTCTGCTAATCCACTAGTTATTATTAGTGCAGAGAAGAACCGAACTGCAAAGTTCCGGTTTATACCTAACTTTGTGAGTTCGGGTCCCCCAGCCCATTTTAAATTCAGGGCTTGGTTGGGCTCAAAATTTTCCCACAATTAACGTCTGCGATCGGTGCTGGTGCCGGTTGCGGGTATTAACTCTTTAAATGTTGATGTCAAAGTCGCCAGTGACATTTAAATGGCTGCGTCCACACACTGGCAATAACCAGGACATTATTGGGAGCGATGACCCTCCCCTAAATGGCAGCATACAGGCAAAGTTGTTTACATGCCACTTGTGACTTTGCCAGCAGCATTGTAACAATACACACCCAAAGTCATTGCCAGGACTGATCATGGGTGCTACTGGTTGGGGTCCTGAACAAGATTTCAACATTTTGACGGGTCCCCTCATCACTAGTTGTGCCGTTAAATGGGTTGTGACATCTCAAGTAATTATGACATATCCATGAAGTCCCACCTCTGAGGCTGGTAGAGCTATTTATGGTGCCCTCACTGATTGGAATGGAGAACATGCATTAAACCTCGATTTTCCCGATAGGTGGGGGCCAGAGTGCTGGGACCTGTACTCGATAGGCAATGTCATAAATACTTGAGATGTTCTGTTGAAAATTCTGGATAATTGGACTTTCATAGAGACAAATTGAAAATTCAAGTGCAGTCCTAGTTAAGGGGTCTCAAGAGGGTGGCAACTTTTTGTACCCAGTAAACTATTTTTTTGTCACTAAACATGAATATTTGGCATCTCAATTTCCTCTGTTTAGACAACGAGATCATCAAAGGTCTTGGAGAAAAGAGTTGGAGAACTCTAGATGGTTGAGACCCTTAGGTTATAGCGTTGGACTCTGTTTCGGAGTACCAAAGGATCCAATGGTGGGCCCAAGCTCTAACCCAATGCTAGACCGCAAAGGTACAGCAGAAGACAATCCAATTTGGAGGAGACTTAGGACTATTTCATATGGGTTGATGGATGGTGGAACAATCAACAATTAGCTGGTGAGCCCCACGAACCCCATTCCCAAGCTGGTGGAAAATACCTCGGAATTTATTCATCCTCCACTTGGGGAACGTAATATTTTTTTTACTTGCTCCACATCTAAAGCGTGAAGTAAAGATAGAGTGGCTTCCTGGCACCCGGCAGAATCCAGCACCCGGGGCACTTAGCAATTTAAAGTCACATCTAGATTTAGATTTTACATATATTACATATCTGACGTCACGTTGACACCCATATACTGTTTTTTTTTAATCCCAGATGACCTCATTGATACACAAAATGATCTCTCACAGGCTTAATGCACTTGAATACGAGGGGTCCTGCTTATGCGATAAGAGTATTATGTCATTTGCATTATACTTTAGATGCCAAAACTGCTTAACGTGGCTTAGCACGCGGAACACCGGCCATTCACACGGGAGGGGTGACCAAAAAAAAAAAAAAATCACAGCCGCTCTCTTATCTTTTCTTCACGTCTGTTTTTGAAAATTTATTTTTTTATTAGATTTATTTTATTTTTATTTTTTTTTTACGGTGAAATATTTTCCTAATCATTGTGACAACAGCGCGGAGCGGTCGTAGATCTCCTGCAACAACATTATTCGAGAATTTGTTCACTAAACATTTTATGCTAATCCCGCAGAAAAGGATTGACTGATGTGATAAAGGACACATTCCTTGGGCTAATCTGCGCATATTGGTCGTCTCATCTGATTAATAGGAGACATTTTGGCTGTAAATGGCTCTTAGTGCGTGTCACGGATCCACACCTTCGCAGAGATTCCGCTTTTATTGGGTGAAATATGCGCTTCATTTCGGTTTTCGCAGGGTTTCTTATGTCGGCTGAAGAGAAGACATTTACGCATAATTCTAGATGGAAAGAGCTTTGTCTCCTATATTTAGAGTCTCCGATATTAAGAGTATAATTTTCTCTTGGATTCATAAACACTCCATCAGAAATTTCCATCAAAGTGAATGTTTGTTTCAATCGAGGGAAACATTTTTTTAATCCTCCCACCTGCCGCAGATACAAGGGGAAAATATAAGGTAGGACCATGGAGAAGTAAATCTGGGAGGTCCGTATATCTGGAGATGTCAACCAGTGGCCGCGACAAGGACATAGTTGCCAATTCTCAGTTGAGGGAAACATTTTTTGCGATGACTCCTTCCTGCCTGAGATACGAGAGAAGAAACAGATATAAGGCCGGCATGGGACCAGATGATAGATCTCCAAGGATGGGCAGAACACTCTTGGTTACGTATCACATAGAAACATTGTGGCAGATTTACTAAGGGCTCCGCAGCCGCACTTTCGTCGGGTTCCCTGACTTTTTCTCCATTTTGGACCGAATTCCGCCGGGATTTTGCCACACACGATCGGATTTCGGTGCAATAGCGCTGGCTTTCATGCAACAGAAATCGGGTGTGGCCGTCGGAAAAACCGACAGATTCGGAAAAACCGTGGAATTTAAAAAACGAATTGTGTCACAAAATCAATCACTCACTTGCACCAGGAATAGGATGGTGAACTCCAGCGGACTTCGGCGCAGCAGCGATACCTGGTGGACATCGGGCGCACAACCTTAGTGAATCGCCGGAAGACCCGAATCCTCAACGGAGAACGCTCTACTGGATCGTCATAGGACCGGGTAAGTAAATGAGCCCCATTGTATGAGCATCGAAGCTTAATTAGTAAACTGAGTGTCCATAATGCGGTAAGGAGTGTGCAACAAGGGAGCTTTGCATCCATAGAATCGCTGTGGTCACCTCAAGAATCTTTACCTTCCTCCTGCTAC
>CM033648.1:94807293-94994793 GCA_019512145.1 Engystomops pustulosus | reverse complement strand
TTCCATCATCATCTCTAAAGGAGAACCTCGTCTGGTAACCCTAGGACAAGGGCTCATACTAGAGCCTGTAATGTCTGTATTCCTGATATATGGAGGTTCTAAGCATTTTTGAGAACAGATGCTCCGCCCATATCTACTAATGCCCCTCCCCAAAAAATGTCCTCTCCTAATCCAAAATGTTCACGTAGTACCATATGACCCCGTTCAATTGCAACCCCAAATGTACATGAATGCAGAGATGAAACAGACCCCAGACAACCCCTAAATTCGAAACTTACAAACGATTGTAAATCAGAGAGGGGCCAACTGGAGGGGTGCAGATGGTTTTAGGTGGCGCTTGTAAAGGTTTTATTTGCAGTTAACCAAGAACATGATCTATTGTACGGACAAAAGCTGTAAAAAAGTTTATGACTCTGACCCCAGACACAAACTTCAAAATCACAACATATACATCAGAAAAGACCTCCAAAAGTACTCAGACACCAAAATTTTTGTTACTTTTTTTCTGTAAATTATCAAAGAACACAATACACCAAAACATTACCACAACCCCAGCAGAATCCTAGAATTACCACAGGCCCAAGCCAGACCTTGATATTACACAGACCCCAGACCCCACGAAACCTGGAGTTGTACTTTTAGCTCTGTACATTAATAAGCGCTCGTAGTAGACCACTAGTTAGACATTGGGGTCATTTACTAAGGGGCCGATCGCATTTTCCCGACGTGTTACCACAGCGAATATTTCCAATTTGCGCCGATTGTACCTGAATTGCCCCGGATTTTGGCGCCAAACGCTCTACGATTGTGGCGCATCGGCGCCGGCATGCGCGCAACGGAAAATCGGGGCGCGTTGTGCCGGAACAAACCCCACGTATTCGGAAAAACCGCGCATTTAAAAACCGAAAATGTGTCGCTTGGAATCGCTTAACCTTCACCTGGTCCACGCGGTGTATTCCGCGCTTCAGATATGAGTTTCAAGCCACCTGTGGACGCGGAGGACTGCCTTCATAAATCCCTCCGGACCCGAATCCTGTGCAGAGAACCGCCGCGGGATCGCGAATGGGCCGGTAAGTAATCTGGCCCCATTGGTTCACACACTATTGGGAATGTATATAGATTGGGCACAAGTAAATTGGACAAGAGACAGGGATTTTGGGTAACGGTTTTTTTTCCGCATTTATAATTGGAATTTTGGGCGCTTCAGCACCGGCTTTTTATGCGACAGAAATGTTGTGGGTCGTGGCCGTGACAGCCAAACTGATTCGGCCTTCGAGTGCAGTATTTAAAGTCTATTGGTGTCTTAGACAAACACTCCATGGCACCGGGAAGAATGAAGGTAAACTGGGAACGCCGGAGGACCTAGGGGCGGAATGACACATACAGGATATCGGTCGCATGATCTTAGTGAATCGTGGTTCAGACTCAATCCTCGCTCGGGCCAACACACCTTGGGGAGCGCCGCAGAGACTGGGTGAGTAAATGTGCCCCAATGTCCTATTCTGGACAACCCTTTAAGTTATGTTTGTGAATCGGCAACTATATTTGGGACTCCTAACCTTGAGTGCAAGATGTGACTCCTATACCAATAAGTATCACTGGACTGCAAATGCAGCTACCATTAGGCCCCCAACCGATCAGACAGTGTGTCTATCCCGGCAACCCCGTTAGTAATTCAATGGCTTGTGACCCCCAATATGCTTGAGAGTGCCACCTTGGGTGCAAGATGTTCCTGTCCCTATGAACCCCAGAGATCAGACACTGTGTCCATCCTGGACCAACCCTTTAAGAAATATTGTTGACTCTGACCAATATGCGTTAGATGCCAACCCAGACTGCAAATCCGACATTGATGCCTACCCTGACCAACCCCTTTAAGTCATTCTGGTGACGCGCCATGTCGTGCGATCCCCAGTAGTGCGTAATATTTCCACCCCGTGACATCAGATACACGGTAGGAGGTTGTATCGCGTCCTCCTAAATAATCATCCTCCCTTTACAAGGCGCGTCGTTGCAAATCATAATGACTATACAGTACATTGGAAGGAGTAAGTATGTAACATTTCCGGAGGATAATAACCCAGTAATAGGGGGGGGGTTACCTCTGACCGTCCCTCTCATCACTCACTGACTGCAAATCACCTTCCAGTGGACATAGGCCCCGCCGTGTCTTTTTATGATTCTGTCTGCTTTTCACATGTTAATGGGGATTGTAGACCGTCTGCAGGATTTTTTTTTCTTCCCTTACCAAACACAACTGTGTTTTACAGCCAGACCTCGAGGAGAATGGTTTTTTTTATTTTTTTTATTCGAGGACTGACATGTAATTCACTCTAAGTGCTCCACGTTAAGACTCTGATCATCCCCGAAGTGTCGCAGTCAAGTGTAGCCAACAGACTCTTCAATCCCGAGCACTGTGACACAAGCCGAGATCAAAGAAGGATCAACTCTTTGCAATGTCCCTGGGTTTGGAATCTGAAATAAAAAAAAAATAAAAAAAAATAAATAGAAATAAAACACAGAGCAAGGTGAAACCAAATATGGTGCAACTTTATTTATAAAAACCAAGAAGCGGTGGCCTATGGTGGGCGTCAAACGATTCAAGGAACATCAATCCATTAAATAATGTATCAGACCCACAATATACAACGGTATCCTTGCTTGCCAATTTGTATGTTAAAAAAAAATAATGTTTAAAAACTTTTTTTGTAAATTAATTTACCCATGAAAATCCACCATGATATACGGGACATTACTACTCGTAGATCCCGGCACTTTGACTGACGACTTGTGGTATCTTCTTATTTTGTTATCCACTGGCCTCTTCCTCTACTAAAATCAATGTTTAAAATTATGCTAATGAGTCCAGGAAACTACAGGTGTTATTAGAATCTACTGTGCTGTAGCTTTTAGACTGGTTGCACTGTGCAGGCAGCACTTTCCCCTTTGCACAGGTGAGCTACATTCAGGAAGAAGGAAGGTGGATGCCTGGGGGGGAGATAGATAGTGAAACCGCCTTGAAGCTGCAGCATGGAGGGGCTCTAATTGATCTCTTATGGTTCACTAGCCTAATTTTCCAAAGTTGATTGTTAGAAGGAAGAGGCATGGATAACACATATAGGAACATGAACGTCCCCGGTGACTGGATCTGTAAGTAATGTCCCTGATTTATCATAAGGAATTTTTATAGTAATAAAAAACATGTCTCGCCAAAAAAAATTGCTACTCAAATTTACACGAGTTGCCACATTTACTGTCTCCCTCCTGCACTTGAAATTAATACCAGTTTTAAACCACAGTCCCAGGAAGAATAGACTTCGGTTTTGAGGTCAGGTTCCGTCCACACGACCAGTACAACTTGCCAGATTGGTGATGGGACGCCCAATCCAACAAACTGATTTCCCCTAGCAACTATCCCAATTCACAACACCATAATATATCAGCTCGTCACTGGGTGCACTACCAAGGGACACGTCCTCCCTGTGTCCCTCAAAATACATTAACACACTCAGTATGAAAGGTCAGCGCTCCAATGTCTTGACAAAATCGGCATCCGCTTATTTGTCAGATGACGGCTTAAAAGTAGCTCAAAGCAAGCGACATCATGGTCCTAATTCTAGAGGTCACATTTCCTTAATTAATCAAAATGAATTGCCCTTAAACCAGCCCAAGCATAGGGGTGGTCCCCCTGGCCAACCATAACCATGGCCTAGTAGCAGGGGCATCAATGATGCCTGTTTCATCTGGGGTGCACACGTGCCGAACCCAAAAGCCTTAACCCCATCCCCAACCTCAGGTCCCCACTACCCCAACCTATTGCTCTGCCTGTGTCCATGCTACAAATAAGCTACCCCATATTCGTATTTGTTGGAGCTCCTCCAATCACAGATTATTGTTTATCAAATTATTTTTAAAGGGATTTTCGAACATTGAACTAAAAACATTTGGGACATTTTTGATAAAGAAGCAAAAAAATGTTCTCATACTAGCTTAGTTCAGCTTCAGCTCTCAGGTCTGCAAAGCTTCTGCTTCCATAACCAATCACTGGCCTCAATGGTCAATGGGAATGAATGTCCGTGACCACTGAGACCAGTAACTGGCCGTCTGGTCACTTTCCTCAATGAATGTAATCGGTGCCTCTTGAAATTGAATATACAGTAATTTTTTTTTCTTCAATTTTTACTCAGTCGCTGAAAATACTTGAGTCATTCCCACCGTATATATCATGTTTAATACCTGAAAACATTAAGATACCCCCCTGCTCTACTCAGATATTCGACATTCTTCCAGAAACTACCACAAATTAATTCAAGAAAGAATGCAAAATAATCTCCATTCCATTATAATGTGGAGATTCTTGTCAACTTAGCAAAAACCACAACAGTCCTTAAATTTCCCCCCTAGTTTTTTGTTTTCTCATAGTTTTGATCCAGTGCTGTTTTCACAGAAGTGAAAACTATATACGCGAGGCATGGACCCATAGCTACTATTTCCTTTGGGAAAAGGTCAGATTCTTGGGGTTTTTCCCTTTGGCGCACAACCGGATAAGACACACCCTATGGCCGCACAATAAACTCGTAAAAAGCCAACCGCGGATCCCATAAATAAGACCCTCACTTTATGGCAACTTGATCTAACACTCGCAGAATGTGGTGGTTTCATCAAAGACACCCCGAAGAAGGAAGAAATTAAAATGATTCCTTTAAAATAATCTGCACCTTTAAACATGAAGTTTGTGGATCACAGTAAATCATTTTGTAATAAACCTCATAGAGTTTTCAGGTCCTCTGCTTCATAAATTTAAGTGGTTTTCCGGAAATTTGCTTGGGCTACTTTAGTTTTTCACGTTGTTCCAACCATAACTTACAGTGGGTTACGAGACCTACTTTGCCAAGTAGTGGCCAAACCCAACTTGATGAAAAGAAGTGCCCAAAGGTGGTTAGAAGTAACAAAAACTTGGTCAGAGGAAGTGATGTCCATGCTCAGAGAAACAAATACCCATATTTTAAGGAAGTTACGTTTCGTGGTCCAAAGTACGTGAAATCCGATGGACATTAGGAAGTGATGCCCTCATGGTCAGAGGATTAATTGTTCCTGTGGTCAGAGAATTAATGTCCCATGCTTCAGAGGAAACAAATACCCAAGGTCTACGGCGTGGGAAGCTTTTGTGGTCAAAAAGTAGTGAAATCCGATGGACAGAGGAAGTGATGTCCCCATGGTCAGAAGAAGTGATGTCCCGTGGTCCAAGGAAGTTACATCCTATGGTCAGAGGAGTGATTCCTGTGCTCAGAGAAGTGAGTTTCCTTGGTCAGAAGAAGGATGGCCAGTGTCCAAGGAATTTACATCCTATGGTCAGAGGAAGTGAGGTCCTGTGGGCCTCAGAGGAAGGAGGTCCATGGGTCAGAATAAGTGTATGTCCAGTGGTCCAAGGAATTACATCCTATGTCAGAGAATTGAGTGTCCTGTGCTCAGATTAAGTGAATGCCCTGGTCAAAGAAAGTGATGTCCCAGTGGTCCAAGGAAGTTACATCCTAGTCAGAGTAAGTGATGTCCCTGTTGCTCAGAGGAAACAATACCCAAGGTCTAAGGAAGGTGAATTTCGTTGTCAAAGGAATGAAATCCGATGGGCAGAGTTAGTGATGTCTGTTTCAGAGAATGATTTCCCATGGATCAGAAGAAGTGATGTCCTCTTCTGAGGACTGGAGCTCATCGAGCTAATAGACACAAGAGCAATGGGGCAAAGCGTCCAACTTCAAAAACTTGTGTCACTCCAGTAAAGGCTATGACTATGGAGCGGTAAAGGGTTTTTTCCTCGGAGAATAAATTACAAATGAAGGGCATCATCATCTAATTGTGTTCACTAAGAACCAGATGGTGGAAGTGCCCCACTCTGTCCCCAGGAAGATTTTGCATACAAGCTTCTTCCGCCATAGCAATGAGCTATCATTATGCCATAGACAACTAACATCAATCCTATTAACACTATAGCCTAGAACCCTGGTATTGTAAAAATGTTCACAGCTTTAGTCGGAGTTGCTCATTTAGACCCTCCTTAGCAGTCTCATTGACAAAAAAGCAGTATGGGAGTGGAATGGTGTCCATACATGTTCATGCCCACCAAGCCCTTCGTTGCCGATGTCGGTCGATCGAGGGGGATAAGCTGGACATATCTATTGTCAGTAGTGATAGTAATGATGGGGTCCATGTTATATATATAGAGGTCATTGTACAGGGAGGGGCGGACGTACCTGGACCCTCCTCTAGCATGTGTGTCGTAGTGGTCATCTATGATACTGTGGGTGGAAGATAACTTGCCTATAGTGTAGGAGGTCGTCAGTGTATCTATGGAGCGTCCTTGTACCGAGGCGGGGAGCTAGCCTTGCCACCTATCTATTGTCGTGTGCTGTAAGAGGGTCGTATCTATATAGAGTCCATTGTAAGGAGGAGGAGGGGAGATAAGCTGTGACATCATATTTGTCAGTGTGATGAAAGAGTGGGTCAGTGTTATCTATATAGAGGAAAGCCAGTGACAGGGAGGTGGAGGAGATAAATGCTGACAATCATTATTGTCAGTAGTGAATTGTAATGATTGGTCAGTGATTTAACTATGGTAGAGTACGGGATGTACAGGAGGGGAGATCAAGCTGGACATCATCTATTGTCGAGTAGTGGATGTAATGTGGGGGTCAGTGTTATCTAATAGAGGTATTGTACAGGAGGAGGAGGAGATAAGCTGGTGACAACATCATCTATTGAGTAGTGAGTAAGAGGTCAGTGATATCTAATAGAGGTCAGTTGTACAGGGAGGGGAGGAGATAAGCTGTGCATATCTATTGTGTCAGTATGATGTAATTGATGGGTCAGTGTTATCTATATTAGGTCATTGCATGGGAGGGGGGAGCAAGCTGTGACATCATCTATTGTCGTAGTTGATGTAAGATGGGTCAGTGTTATCTATTAAGGTCATTGGTACAGGGAGGGGAGGAGATAACTGTGACATCATCTATGGTCGTAGTTAGTAGATGTAATGAATGGGTCAGTGTTATCTATATATAGGTCATTGTACAGGGAACGGGGGAGGAGATAGTCTTTGTACATCATCTATTGTCAGTCAGTATTAATGATGGGTCGTGTTATCATATAGGTCAGTGTACAGGGATGGGAGGAGATAAGCTGTGACTCATTATGTGCAGTAGTGATTAATGATGGGTTCATGTGTTATTTATATGAGGTCATTGTAAACAGAGGGCGGGCGGAGGAATAAGCTGTGACATCCATCTAATTGTCTAGTAGTGATGTAATGAATGGGTCAGTGTTATATAATAGAGATCATTGTACATGGAGGAGGAGGGAGATACAGCTGTGACAATCATCTATTGTAGTATGATGTAAATGATGGGTCTCAGTGTTTACTCTATATAGAGTATTGTACAGGAGGGAGGAGGAGATAAGCGTGACATCATCTGATTTACAGTATGATGTATGAGGTCAGTGAGATCATGAATCTAGTTAGGTCATTGTAAAGGAGGGGGGAGAGATAAGCTTGACATCATCTATTGGCAGTAGTGGTGTAATGATGGGTCAGTGTTATCTATATAGAGGTCATTGTAACAGGGAGGGGGAGGAGTAAGCTGTGAATCATCTATTCAGTAGTGATGTAATGATGGGTCAGTGTTATCTATAGAGAGGTCCATTGTACAGGGGAGGGGGGAGGAATAAGCTGTGCATCAATCTTGTCAGTAGTGATGTAAAAGAGTGTGGTCAGTTGTTTATTATAGAGGTCATTGTAAAGGGAGGGGGAGGAGATAAGCTGTGACTCATCTAGTCAGTAGGATGTAAGATGGTCAGTGTTTCTATATAGAGGTCATTGTACAGGGAGGGGGGAGATAAGCTGTGACATCTCTATGTCAGTAGTGATGTACTGTGTTCAGTGTATCTATATATGAGTCATGTGTACGGGAGGGGGAGGAGATAAGCTGTGACATCATCTATTGTCAGTAGTGATGTAATGATGGGTCAGTGTTATCTTATAGAGGTCTTGTACAGGAGGGGGAGGAGATAACTGTGACATCATCTATTGTCAGTAGTGATGTAATGATGGGTCAGTGTTATCTATATAGAGGGTCATTGTACATGGGAGGGGAGGAGATAAGCTGTGACATCATCTATTGTCAGTAGTGATTAATGAGTGGGTCATTGTTATCTATATAGAGGTCATTGTACAGGGAGGGGAGGAGATAAGCTTGAATCATATCTATGTCAGTAGTGATGTAATATGGTCAGTGTTATCTATTAGAGGTCATTGTACAGGGAGGGGGGAGGAGATAAGCTGTGACATCATCTATTGTCAGTAGTGATGTAATGATGGTCAGTTGTTATCTATATAGAGGCATTGTACAGGGAGGAGGGAGGAGATAAACTGTGACATCATCTATGTCAGTAGTGATGTAATGATGGGTCAGTTGTTATCTATATAGAGTCATTGTACGGAGGGGGAGGAGAAAGCTGTGACATCATTATTGTCATAGTGAGTAATGATGGGTCAGTGTTATCTATTAGAGGTCATGACAGGGAGGGGAGGAGATAAGCTGTGACATCATCTATTGTCAGTGATGATTATGATGGGTCAGTGTTATCTATATAGAGGTCATTGTACAGGGAGAGGGAGGAGATAACTGGTGACATCATCTATTGTCAGTATGATTAATGATGGGTTCAGTGTTATCTATATAGAGGTCATTGTACAGGGAGGGGAGGAGAAAGCTTGTGACATCATCTATTGTCAGTAGTGATGTAATGATGGGGTGCAGTGTTATCTATATAGGGTCATTGTACAGGAGGGGGAGGGATAAGCTGTGACTCATCTATTGTCAGTAGTGATGTAATGATGGTCAGTGTATCTATAGAGTCATTGTACAGGAGGAGGAGGATATAGCTGTGACATCATCTATTGTCAGTAGTGATTAAGATGGGTCAGTGTTCTCTATATAGAGGTCATTGTACAGGAGGGGAGGAGATAAGCTGTGACATCATCTATTGTCAGTAGTGATGTAATGATGGGTCGTGTTATCCATATAGAGGTCATTGTACAGGGAGGGGAGGGAATAGCTGTGACATCATCTATTGTCAGTAGTTGATGTAATGGGGGTCAGTGTCCTATATAGAGTCATTTGTACAAGGGAGGGGGAGGAGATAGCTGTGACATCATCTATGTCAGTAGTGATGTAATGATGGTCAGTGTTATCTTATATAGAGGTGTCATGTACAGGGAGGAGGAGAGATAACTGGACATCATCTATGTCAGTATATGATGTAATAGGGGTCAGTGTTCTTTATAGGGTCAATTGGACATGGAGGGGAGACGATAGCTGGACATCATCTATTGTCAGTGAGGGTGAAAGGAGGTCAGTGTTATCTATATAGAGGTCATTGTACAGAGGGGGAGGAGATAAGCTGTGACATCATCTATTGTCAGTAGTGATGTAATGAGGTCAGTGTTATCTATATAGGTCATTGTAAGGGAGGGGGAGGATAATCTGTGACATCATCATTGTCAGGTGATTAATATGGTCATGTTATTATATGAGGTCATGTACGGGAGGGAGGAGATAACTGTGACTCATCTATTGTCAGTAGTGATGTAATGATGGGTCAGTGTATCTATATAGAGGATCTTGTACAAGGGAGGGGGAGGAGATAAGCTTGACATCATCTATGTCAGTAGTGATGTATGATGGGTCAGTGTTATCTTATAGAGGTCATTGTACAGGGAGGGGAGAGATAGCTGTGACATCATCTATTGTCAGTAGTGATGTTAATGAGGGTCAGTGTTATCTATATAGAGGTCATTGTACAGGGAGGGGGGGGGGATAAGCTGTGACATCATCTATTGTCAGTAGTGATGTAATGATGGGTCAGTGTTATCTATATAGAGGTCATTGTACAGGGAGGGGGAGGATATAAGCTGTGACATCATCTATGTGTCAGTAGTGATGTAAATGAGTGGTCAGTGGTATCTATATAAGGTCATTGTAACAGGGAGGGGGAGGGGATAGCGGGACATATCTATTGTCATAGTGATGTAATGATGGGTCAGTGTTATCTATATAGAGGTCATGTACAGGGAGGGGGAGGAGATAAGCTGTGACATCATCCTTTGTCAGTAGTGATGTAATGAGGGTCAGTGTTACTCTAGAGAGGATAGTTGTACAGGGAGTGGAGGAGAAAGTGTGAACATCATCTAGCTGTTAGTAGTGATTGTTAATGATAGGTCGTGTTATCATATATAGAGGTCATGTACAGGGAGGGGAGGGGATCAAGCTGTGACAATCATCTATGTTCAGTAGGTGATGTAATGATGTGGTCAGTGTTTATCTATATAGAGGTCATTTTACAGGGAGGGTGAGGGATAACTTGTGAACTATTATGTTCAGTAGTGAGGTAATGATAGGTCAGTGTTATCTTATAAAGGTCATTGTACAGGAGGGGGGAGAACTGTGACATCATCTATTGTCAGTAGTGATGTAATGATGGGTCAGTGTTATCTATATAGAGGTCATTGTACAGGGAGGGGGAGGAGATAAGCTGTGACATCATCTATTGTCAGTAGTGATGTAATGATAGGTCAGTGTTATCTATATAGAGGTCACTATATTTTATGTGAATCCAGTGACAGCTACAGAGCTGAATTCCGTCCACTTGCTCACGTTAGATTGCAAGCTCTGTGGGCCATAAAGCTACAATAAAACATGAAACAACCGCCATTCTCCCCAAATGAAGATTAGCGCGGGGGTTTGCATTAAAGTGTTGCTCACGATTATGCAAAAAGGAAAGTGTTTGGCTCCATTTTGGGAGTAAGTAAGTTCATTATTTATGCCTCCGACTGCAGCAAATGAATCTTTATGGGATGGGATAAGGCATTGGCAATGTATAAAGCGAAATAAAGAATCAAATACAAAAGATCACATCACTCAAGCTGAAGCCCTTAAACTGTTAGGAATTAATAACGGCAGGCTTTTGTGGCAATTATACCGAACCATTAATTCCTGTCCCTCTATAATTAATGAAGACAAGCTTTTACTTGGGTCTTGATAAACATGTAGACAATTAAACGTCTGATACATGTGTATATTTGCTTTATGGCCCCGATGATCTATCCCGCATGAAGTTATGTGATGTTTGCAGTCAGTTAATTTATAAACAAGCCTTCTCCTCGACTCGAGATGGGCCCGGAGCCAGGACAGACTTATATCATCCGAAACGCTCAATGTCATCTCCACCGGCTCCTCTTCATCTTGATATATGGTCACAATTGTAACAAATATCATCGAGAATTTAGAAGAATTCTACAATTTGTCCTCCAAGAAGGAAGATATTGAAGTGAGAGCCCATCTTACCCCTCCAAGTAGCAGCCGTTCCCGAGTCCTGGTGTTTTGGAGACACAAAGGTCCCTCTGAGCCATAGATTTGGTTTTGGGATGAAGAAGCTTTGAGTGATCCAGGATTTGGTTTGGTAGTTTTATTGTGAATTGATCTTTCGTAAATGGATGTTCTAGCTGAAGACTTATCCTTAAAGAGAACCGGTTACCTGGTTTTACGCCACTGTGCTACTTACCCCCATAGTTAGCAGTCCTACCCGAGTCCTGGTGTTTTGGAGGCACAAAGTTCCCTGTGATCCATAGATTTGGATGAAGAAGCTTTGAGTTATCCGTGATTTGATTTGGTTGATTTATTGTGATATGATCTTTCTTAAATGGATGTTCTGGCTAAAAGACTTGATCACCCTAAGAATTGGCTCAAAAGTCCCTCACCACTGCTCTGAGTAACTGCTGTAAAATTCAGTCAGAAGCCTTCTACAGCTTTTACAAAAAGCTAAGTATGTGGCATTATGAGGACATTCCACAGTGCAGTTGGAAAGGCTAAAATCATGGAAAATTAATAATTTTTCACAGTTCTGCTGCTAACAACACACAATAATTGCATACCTCTCACAGCGGTGTCCGGACATGCTCGCAGTACAATGCTGGAATAAAAAATAAATTTTTCACAGTCCTGCTGCTACTAACACATAAAAAAGTAAGATTATACTTCTCTCCAGGGACAGTACCTGTCATTGGCTGCAGAGAGAACAGAACACAGAGGTGTGAGAACATGCCCCTTAGTACAGTCCTGGGACAGAAATCCATAAATCCATTTTTCAAAGTCCAGCTGCTACAAACGCACAAAAAGTATCATTATACATGTCTCCAGGGACAGACCGAAGCACTGGCTGCAGAGAGAACAGAACACAGTGGTGTGAGAACATGCCCCTTTGTACAGTCCTGGGATATAAATCCATTTTTCACAACCCAGCTGCTACAAACACACAAAAAGTGAGGACCTGCCCCCAGTACAATTTTAAAATACAAATCAATTTTTCACAGTCCTGCTGCTATTAATAATGCACATAAAAGTATGAAGACACATCTCTCCACTGATGGTACCTGTAACTGGCTACAGAGAGCACAGAGCACAGCGGTGTTAGGACATGCCCTACTGTTCAATCCTGGAATATAAATCAATTTTTCACAGTCCTGCTGCTATTAAAAATGCACATAAAAGTATGAAGACACATCTCTCCACTGATGGTACCTGCAGCTGGCTACAGAGAGCGCAGAGCACAGCGGTGTTAGGACATGCCCTACTGTTCAATCCTGGAATGTAAATCAATTTTTCACAGTCCTGCTGCTACTAACACATAAAAAGGATGATTATGCATTTCTCCAGGGACAATACTGACTGCAGTACTGCGTGGTCATAACTGCTGACCTATCCCTTTAAATGCAGGGTTAGGTCAATATCAAGATGGGGTCTCTCTAAGGCTACATTCACACTGCCGTTACTTGCCGTTCCATAGTACAGCGGGCACACAACGGCGTCGAGGTGAGGAAAATATCCATTTTAGTAGAATATTCGATAGTCGCACCATCCAAGTCCCCGCCCCACAACGCATTACACCACTATAGAAGGCAAACATTGTATGTGTGGGGCCAAACTAACGTTACATTGTAAAAGATGAAACAGAAACATTTACTAATGATTGTTTTCCCAAAACTTTTATTTTTTTTTTCTCTCTACTTTTTTTTTTTACTGTATTTTATGCAAGGCAGAGAATTTGGTATTTGGCACCGGCAGAGCACACGAAACTAACGGCTTTACAAAACCACACACTTGGAAACACAATTATTTCCCTGAAACATAGTTTTGGTTTTCAAACTTACAAAGAGCTTGGAAATGGTTGTTTGATTTGTAAGTTGCCAGCACTTCAATCACATTAAGCAGATTTTTGGACGCCAAGTCCGGGCTCAATAGTAAAACGTAAGGTTACAGCTATGATACGTGTGCACTCAGAGCAGGGATATGTTACCAGTGTTCCCTGTAAGTAGGATTGGACTTTATGCACAGTTCTTGCATAATCCGGACTTCATAATCAAGAAGTTATAGGGACATATAGGGGCTCATTTACTGAGGGTCCGCGGACCGCACTATCGTCGGAATATCCCATGATTTCCGGTTTGCGCCACATTTAGAAGCGCTTTCTGTTGCACCTGATCGGATTTTGGCGCATCTGCGCTGGCTTTCACGCGACACAAATCGGGGGTTGGGGGTTTAGGCCGTCGGATGATCCGATGGATTAGGACAACACGGAGGATTTAACATTCAAAATTGTGTTGCAAGACAATGCACTTACATGCACCAGGAAGAAGAAGGTGAACTCCGGGGACCTGAGCGGGGAAGTGACACATGCAGGATATCGGGTGCAGGATCTTAGTGACTCCCCGCACAGCACATTATACACGGACAATGCACTTAGATGCACCAGGAAGAAGAAGGTGAACTCCAGGGACCTGAGCGGGGAAGTGACACATGCAGGATATCGGGCGCACGATCTTAGTGACTCCCCGCACAGCGCATTATACATGGACAATGCACTTACATGCACCAGGAAGAAGAAGGTGAACTCCGGGGACCTGAGCGGGGAAGTGACACATGCAGGATATAGGGCGCACGATCTTAGTGACTCCCCACACAGCGCATTATACACGGACAATGCACTTACATGCACCAGGAAGAAGAAGGTGAACTCCGGGGACCTGAGCGGGGAAGCGACACATGCAGGATATCAGACACACGATCTTAGTGACTCCCCGCACAGCGCATTATACACGGACAATGCACTTACATGCACCAGGAAGAAGAAGGTGAACTCCAGGGACCTGAGCGGGGAAGCGACACATTCAGAAAAAAAAAAACCAGAATATCGGGCGCACGATCTTAGGGTCTTGTATGTTTTTAAGGATATATGTTTTATGTATATATATATATGAATCATATTTTTGCAGTATAAGGTGTACTCTTTAGCAAGAAAAAATGTTGCTATGTCTTATAGGGGCACAATTACTTACCCGGTCCCTGCACAATCCTCGATCCGGAATGTCCGACGAGGATTAACTCTGCCACGATTCATGAAGATCGTGCGCTCGATATCCTGCATGTGTCGCTTCCCCAATCAGGTCCGCCCGAGTTCACCTTAATCTTCCCGATGCATGTAAGCATGGCTTGGGACACAAAATGTTAAATCCTGCGCGTAGTCCTAATCCGTCGGATTGTGCAACAGCCCGCCCCCTGATTTGTGCCGCGTGAAAGCCGGCGCGATTGACACACAATCCGATTGCGTGCGACACAATCCCCGGTGTGATCCCCGGGAAACCCGACAAAAATGCAGCCGTGGGACCCTTAGTAAATAAGCCCCATAGTCTGAAAGTCAGGATAATCCAGCACTGACCACTGTCCTGGAGATTGGGTGAAGTGCTGACAAAGCAGTTTACCCAATTTCTGAGAGAGCAGAACCTCTGCACTGCTCTATCCCTCTCCCAGCTGGATGTAGCGGGGCTGTGTGTGAGTGAATGGATGTAGTGGGGCTGTGTGTGAGTGAATGGTTGTAGCAGAGCTGTGTGTGAGTTAATGGATGTAGCAGAGCTGTGTGTGAGTTAATGGTTGTAGCAGAGCTGTATGTGAGTGAACTTAAACTATTCAAAGGGAGAGTAATATGAGAGAGAATGGTAGATAAGAAAGATGTTAGGGGTAGGATATACTGTATATATGAGATAGATAGATAGATAGATGTTTCATGCTTTAGAGATAAAACATTGGGGGGGTTTATCAGGAGGGGCTTGAAGGGGGCACAGCAGGGGGTTGTTCCTGTCCCACACTACCCGTAGCGTGCACCGGGAAATGGCGCAATCTAAGGTTCAATTCTAACACAGACTAGAGCCTCCTTAAAGATCCGACGGTGCCAGGGGGTGGGGTTTGTACCAACCGCTGGCACACTAGGTGCCGACATATGACAAATCTGACCCATTGTGAGTAAAGTTACCCCTGTATTTTAGGGAGTTGCAGATTTTATTACTTTGGCTTCTATTGGGATTGAGGCATGCACATGGCCAGGAATTGCAATTATTTTCCCACCTATGCCCCATCGACGCCAAGTAGGAGCAGTGGTGCATGAACAGGGGCATGCCAGGGCTCCCTGCATCTGTACCCTATCTGTATTCTTAGGTTATAATGCATAAGGCAGGACATGGCACAGAATTGCCAGCCGCACATACGGGCACTGGATATATCGACCAGACCAGAACCTCCGGCCGGAGGGGCAGAGATGACATCGAGCTCCGGATCACGATTCACCCCAGATCAGAAGAAAGCTTCTATAAAATATTCTCAGCTGAACATAAGATTCTACATTAAATGTTACATATTTGCATAATTACAACAACAAGGAAAGCCGCTACAGATACATATACACGGAGTAGGAGAGGTAATCTCTATTTAAGAACAGCGCTAATTAGACGTCATGAAACCTGCGGCTCTCGCTTCTCCCGGCAGGTTATGTCAAACTTTAGTCAACACATTGTTATTAGCGGAAAGCCAGAAAAGCACAAGAACCGGGATAATTGGAGGCGATATCTGAAATCACTTGAGCTCAATAAACAGGTGTCAGGGCTCGCGGTGGTTACAGAAGCAACATGGAGGCACGGACCCTCCGCAGACCCCCATCATCTGAAGGGTGTGAATGTGTCCGTACCTGATTCCTGGAATTACCAGGGAATATCATCAAATTTTATAGTTGAGCAAAAACAAAAATGGTCATTGAATAACAAGGTAAAGAACGGGGGAAATTATCTGGTAACTAAGGGGGTCCAAAGACTCTGTGATAAGTGGTAGAGGGTCCGGCCACTTACACCAGTTTTCCTCCTATAACGTTTTAAAAAAACAGAGAGGTGGGTTGCAACTCTTGTATCTCTTCATCGAAACTTGTGAGCGGTGAATGGAAGAAGAAGAAGGATCATGTTACAGTCTCTCTATCCCAGCCTATACGTGAGAAGAAACAAGGATGCAACTGCAGCGTCTTTCCATCAGTGTCTCCTTGAGAATCCAGTTTTAAACTTGGAGGGTGGGGAGGGGGACATGCAGCTGCAGGATATCTCCCTCAGTTTCTGGGTGAGTCTCATAATATGCAAAGCAGGGGGTGCGTTGAGGCTGCAATATCTCTCCCCCCAGTGCATCATGGGGGATAATGTAAGGAGGGGATTCAGAAAACGGTCTCTCTATTCAGTGAACGTAAAATGTAAAAGTTGAAGAGAAAGAGAGGGATCCTGTTACAGTCTCTCTATTTTAGACTATAAGTGAAAAGAAACAAGGATGCAACTGGGGAGGGGACATGCGGCTGCAGGATATCTCCCTCAGTTTCTGGATGGGTCTCATACTATGCAAAGCAGGGGGTGCGTTGAGGCTGCAGTATCTCTCCCCCCCAGTGCATCGTAGAGGATCATGTAAGGAGGGGAATCAGAAAACAGTCTCTCTTTTCACTGAAAGTAAAATGTAAAAGTTGAAGACAAAGAGAGGGATCCTGTTACAGTCTCTCTGCAGGTTACAGTCTCTCTGCAGGTTACAGTCTCTCTCAATCTACATCTTAGACTCCTGCTGACACATAGCAATGGGTGCAGCTGCAGAACCTCTTTCTTAAAAGTATGTAAGGTGTGAAGAGAATGAGGGGAGACATGTTACAGTCTCTCTGCCTCCATCTATGTGGATACTCATGCTGACAGAAGGTAAGACTGTGGAGCTGCAGTATGAGAAGAGAAGAAACTATGTGTGAAACTCATGCTGACAAAGGAGTCGGAGGAGGAGGTGCAGCCATGAGGAGGAGGAGGAGTGTGAGTGTACCAGCACTATCTCTGCCTGTGGATGTAAAAGTTGAAGAGGAGAAGAGGGATCATGTTACAGTCTCTCTGCCTCCATCTATATGTGATACTCATGCTGACAGAAGGTAAGAGTGTGGAGCTGCAGTATGAGAAGAGAAGAAACTATGGGGCAGATTTACTTACCCGGCCCATTCGCGATCCAGCGGCGCGTTCTCTGAACAGGATTCGGGTCCGGACAGGATTTATGAAGGTAGTTCCTCCGCCGTCCACCAGGTGGCGTTGCTGCGCTCAAAAGCATCGGAACGCGCCGGAATACACCGAGCTGGGCCAGGTGAAGGTAGTGCTTCCCAAGCGACACATTTTCAGTTATTAAATGCGGTGGTTTTTCCGAATCCGTCGGGTTTTCGTCCGGCCACGCACCCCCCCGATTTCCGTTGCGTGTATGCCAGCACCGATGCGCCACAATCCGATCGCGTGCGCCCAAATCCCGGGGCAATTCAGGTACAATCGGCGCAAATCGGAAATATTCGGGTAACACGTCAGGAAAACGCGAATCGGGCCCTTAGTAAATGACCCCCTATGTGTAGGAGGAGGTGCAGCCATGAACTATCCCTCTGGAGGAGAAGTGTGTGTGTACCAGCAGTATCTCTCTCAGTGCATGTAAAATTTGAAGAGGGATCATGTTACAGTCTCTCCAGCTCAGTCTATACATGAGACTTATGCCAACAGAGGGTAAGTTGGTGCAGCTGCAGTACCTCTTCCTCAAATATAAGGGGTGAAGAGAATGATGGGGGGCATGTTACAGTCTCCCTGCCTCAGCCTACGTGTGGGACTCATGTAATGGTATCAGAACGTGTAGTACAACCCTGCAGCACGCAAAGGGATGGAAATATATAGAAATATAGAATACGCAGGTTATACAAGTGCTCAGCACATCAGCAGCTGCCTAGACCTCCTATGATGGGACAATTACACCATCAGTCACATGACACGGGGATCAATAGCGTCCCATTATAAGTAATAATTTATGAACATGACATCACTGCTCCCCAGATAGCGGCAGATATTCCCAGATATTGATGATGTGTGATATATGTGCAGTACAGACATTTAGAGACCAGTATTTTATAGTTACATAAATCTGTCAGCTCCCGGGAAAGTTGTGTGATCATCTTTCAGGCTCTGAAGGTGTGACCAGTGCCCTAGTGCAAGATTGGCACCAGGATCTTATATGCGCCATGTCTTCTTATTACACGTGGCACGTGGCCTCCCTTTGGCTCTGGAGCTTTGGTGCATCTGCTTCCTATTGCACCTACGGCTATGGCTCCTACTGATTGTAACCCAGCTTTTCTAGGATCCTTAAGGACGACAGTTCTTTCTATGTTTGTACTGATATAAAGCTAAATGAATATTTATTAGTGATCAAACCAATGGGACCCCCAGTGTTTATTAGAGCAGGGGTCTTTAACAGGGGTGTAACTAGGAGAGGCTGGGTCCCTTAACAGATTTCCAAATAGGGACCCCCCTTCCCCTTAAAACATATACATATCTGCACACTCACCCATGCTAATACAATCACACACACATATATATATATATATATATATATATATATTATATACACACATTTATACATTCTTTCGTACACACATTTATACACTCATGCACACACATATATGCAGTGATATATATACATTTATACACATATACATACAGTATATATACATCTTCTACACACATACAGTATAGTATACTGTATATACATCATATTATTACACATATATTATACACTATATACACACACATACAGGATACATACATACATCGCGTATACACATCAGTTTATACACTCATACACACATATATGTATATACTCACTGTCAGGCAGCCATCTTATTGCATGTGGGTATTGGAGGCCATAGATCTGACCACATGGGGGAAGTACAGGAAGTACAGATTTCTAGTTCTGCTTTCCTGCTGTCCTGCTGTCCCCTTCCCTGACATTTATCTGAGTTGCACTCAGGTGTGTGCTATGAAAGATGTGCAGCGATATATACACACATATATATATATATATTTATATATACAAATACATAATATATATTACAGTGTACAATGTGCATCATAATATGTATATAATGGTGCACATGCTCTATTCTTTAGTATTGCAGGTCGGGTGGCCAGGGCCCCCTGACACTGCGGGCCCTGTAGCTCTTGGCTGCTACTCTTATAGTTACGCCCCTGGTCTTCAAGTTCTGTGTCTGATGTGAATAGAGGGGGCATCTTCCAGCCACCACTATATATACACTTTTTATGTGATTTTTTTTTTCGGAAGCCGGATAGATGTGATTGCAGCCACAATAAAGGTGTGCACTGAACTAGTCACGTGAAGAATTTGGAAGAACTTGCCCTCCCCCCCCCTCCCCCGATACTTGTGATTTCTGTGATTCCCTGGAGTCAGATTTTCATTCATCAGATTCTTCCCCTTTAATAAGTCATATTTGCTGTTCAGGATCCTGGGAAAGCTGGGTGGTGACCCCTGATGGAGTTCTCCTGTTGATCCTTAGGTGACTCTGTTTCCCTTCAGCTCTGGATGTTCTCATTGTTTTGACAACGCCCTTCAAGACCTTGTTTATAGCAAAAGAAGAAAAGAAGTCACAAGGCGATGTGTCATGATGCAGACGATTCTGACTCTTTCCGAGTGAAGCTCTATCTCCACATGACCGTCTTACATAAGTGCTCAGATAACAGGTCTCTTTCATTCCACTCAGGCGGCCGCATGTATCACTGTTTGATTTGTGGTCACATCTTTCACAGATCTGATTTACTGATTTCGCAGCGTCCATCCGCTGACCGTTAACTGACACCGCGGACCGATACACTGCGACGAGGTCACTGCGACACAGTCACTGCAACCACTGCAAAATTACTGATTGATATTAGTTAGCAGAAAGATTGAAGGCAAACAGGGGGCAATCCAGGTGAAGACCCCTTGACCTGTCCCACCATTGCAAAACCAATGACTGTATACAATGACCAGAGCAAGAAAGAACCTATAGGAATTTAAGTTGGGGATTTTCAGCTATTTCTGTTGGCCTCAGTAGTAGAAACTCACATTGTGGCCACAAACTTATGAATCAATACAGAGATTCATAGTCATCATCATCAATTGGGGATGGGACCAGTTTGCTTGAGTGAAGCAGCCACAGGTGTTCCAAAAATGAGCCCTATAGCAATGGAAACGATTGTGTCACAGCTGCCTACATGCAAATCTGGGAACTTAGTCCAGCCCATCTTAAAGGGGTTGTACTAAGTTGGATCAATATCCCCTATCACAAGGGTTTCTGGTCTTACATTCCGATGGAGGTCAAAGTACAAAAGTAATTATGAGGGTAGCACTACAATTATCAATCGAGCAGCAGAATACATGCTCAACCGGCCAAACTGTCCTTGTGTTCGGCGAGGCTCCAAAGTCATGTTCGTGGGGATCTATTTTCATGATCATCTGGGGTCCATTTTCATGATTGTTGGGGAACCATCTTCATGATCAGTGGGGGTCTATTCTCGTAATTGAGGGGGTTGATTCTCACGATTGGTGGGGATCTATTTTCATGATCAGTGGGGGTTCATTCTTGTGATTGTTGGGGGCTCATTCTAGTGATCGGTGGGGATCCATTCCCAAGATCAGCGGGGGTTCATTCTTGTGGTCAGTGGGGATCCATCCCATGATCAGTGGGGATCCATTCTCCAATCGTGCGGTGTCGGCTTCTATGTATTCAGTGGGGATCCATCCCATGATCAGTGGAGATCCATTCTCATGATCAATGGGGGTTCATTCTTGTGGTCAGTGGGGATCCATCCCATGATCAGTGGAGATCCATTCTCATGATCAATGGGGGTTCATTCTTGTGGTCACTGGGGATCCATCCCATGATCAGTGGAGATCCATTCTCATGATTGGTGGGGGTTCATTCTTGTGTTCAGTGAGGATCCATTCCCATGATCAGTGGGGATCTATTCTCATGATCGTTGGGGGTTCATTCTTGTGGTCAGTGGGGATCCATCCCATGATCGGTGGGGATCCATTCTCATGATTGGTGGGGGTTCATTCTTGTGGTCAGTGGGGATCCATCCCATGATCAGTGGAGATCCATTCTCATGATCAATGGGGGTTCATTCTTGTGGTCAGTGGGGATCCATCCCATGATCAGTGGAGGTCCATTCTCATGATCAATGGGGGTTCATTCTTGTGGTCACTGGGGATCCATCCCATGATCAGTGGAGGTCCATTCTCATGATTGGTGGGGGTTCATTCTTGTGTTCAGTGAGGATCCATTCCCATGATCAGTGGGGATCCATTCTCATGATCAGTGAGGATCCATTCCCATGATCAGTGGGGATCCATTCTCATGATCAGTGGGGATCCATTCTCATGATCGGTGGGGGTTCATTCTTGTGATAAGTGGGGATCCATCCCATGATCAGTGGAGGTCCATTCTCATGATGGGCAGAGATCCATTCTCATAGTAAATGGGGGTCCACTGTAATATTTAATGGGGGTCCATTCTCGTGATCAGCGGGGTAAATTCTCATGATGAGTGGTGGTCCAATTCTTGTGATCCGTGAGGGTCTATTCTCATGATAGGCGGAGGTCCATTCTCACAATCGGTGGGGTCCATTATTATGATCGGTGGGGGTCCCAGTAAATAATAATAATAAAATTTGGTAAAGCCGCTTTAATGAATCTAATGTTTCCTGTAGGAACCTTTCCTTCCTACCTCAATCCCTTTGTGCTCTACATCCAGTATATCGAAGTGTTTGGGAACCCATCTATAGTAAATTCTCAATTCACTTTTTGGTGCCGTTTTTAAGCCAAAGCCGGAATGTGAAGTACATAGGATAATCCTAAACTTTTTCTTCCTGCCGGATTCACTTCTGTCTCAGTAACTTCATGTAGTGATGTTGTAGGTAGATGAGACTGATCCCAAGACCTTGCATCAAGATTGTTTTAATATTTCTAGAAAAACAAGAGAAGATCCCGATTGTCATATCCCGATGCTGTCACAACATCGCTCGCACGCCCACCTCCGCCTCTGCACACACATGGCATATGCTACGTGTGAGATGCTCTTCACAATATATCGATATCTACTTGTCCGGATACTTGTAACAGAGACATCTTCAACCAATTTGTACAGAGAAAGGAGATGTTAGGGATCAGCCACTTAAAGGGACACTAACCCTAAAGGCGCTCCTAAATGCTGTCTATTGTTCTCTGATTTCAGGCATTTCAGACTGGGGAGAGGCTGACACTCTCCATGACTATGGGGCCTTATGAGATGAAATGTTTAGAAGGCTCTTAGGATCTACGGCTCTTTGCAGAGGATACAGTTTTATGAAGGAATTCTGTTTTGTCCCAGCAAAATATAGCACAGTCTTTCCGTATACTGGAATTTCACACTTAACAAAGTATCCATTAATCAATTACTTTATTCTTTAATATTCATTCTTTTGGTAATTCATTCATTCTTAAAGGAAACCTACCATGAGGAATCTACTACGAGATTCCTCCTGCCTGTCTCTGCTCTAATCTGTAATTTACTAATCCTGGATCCTAATCTAACTTGCTAAATTCTATATTTAAGTAATATGTAGATTACCTGCAGAGGCTCCTGGGGTGTGGAGTAGCCCGTCCAGGCACTGGCAGCTAAGGTTACTCCACGCCCCAGGAGCCTCTGCAGATAATCAACATATTACTTAAATATAGAATTTAGCAAGTTAGATTAGGATCCAGGATTATTAAATTACAGATTAGAGCAGAGACTGGCAGGAGGAATCTACTTCTGGTTACTTATGGTAGGTTTCCTTTAATCTTTCTACTTTTGGTTATTTGTTCCTTTCAGTTTTCCTTCATTTGCAACATTGTTATTATTATTATTCAATACAATGTTGCAATGAGAAAATGTGAGTCCATTCTGGTTTGAAGGATGAATTAAAGACCAAAGTAAACCCGATGCTGCAAGAACAGAAGAGAACATGATTTAAGGGGGCACATTGATCAGGCGCTGGTACCGCCCCTGGCCCCACCCCCTCCTGATAAATCCGGACGGTCGGCTGCACAGGGCACCGATAGGTCGCGCACCCAGAGCTCTTCAATGCCAGGTCTGACCTGTTGTAGAATAGCGCTATAGCCCTCGTATAAACAAGTGCGGGCAATAGGCGAGGGGAAGCCACACCCTGTACTGGCCTCCCGCAAGGCACTTGATAGAACTTGGTAGACATGCTGATAGACCGTGCCCAAAAAAAGTGTTGGGATTTCCAAGCTGCGCCCAAATTGAGCAACCAAAGTTAAAAGGAACAACATTGTGGCACAAACATAATATCATAAATATGGTGCACAAAGCAAAACAAGAAACAATTCAGGCAAAAAAACTTTGGTGTGAGACCAAAGGAATGAATGCTGCAAAATTTTGAATGAAGGAATGCAGTGTGAAGGGTAATTGAATAATGGAATGAGTTTTAGATACAAAAATATGAATGCACCAGGACAAAGGTTTCCATTACTGCCCCAACCCTGTTTTTATAATACCCTCAAATGTAAAGGGGCTCATTGGCACGGCCTTTGACCCACAGCTACCGGGGCATATTCCACTGCCCTCCCCCAGCTAGACCCCTGTGTTACACTCTAAGGGGGGCATTTATTATTTGTGTCCCAAGGTCCATTTTTTTGATGCAAGAACCCTGTGGTTTATTAGGTTGTTATGTATTTATTGTGTAGTAAGGGAATAATAAATTGGCGCACAGACAAAAGTGTCTGAAAAGACTCCACATTCATGAAGGTAAAATAAAACTCAGTACACTTGCTTTTGGTTGCTCTTATTTTGCACTAAAAATTTGCACCAAAAAAGCTTTGAAGAAACTAGAAAAGCAGGAAAAGAGTCAGGATTCACAAGTTGCGCCCAAATTGAGTGCCAAAAAAAACCTGGCGTGACTGTTGCGCATGTGGCGCAGCTACAAAGAGAAAAAGTGGCCGCCAAAAAAACTGCCAGAAACCCAATAATAAAGGACCCCCAGAATGTCTAAAGGAAGAGATTTTGCAGAATGAATGTATAAACGTGATGTAACTAAATGAAAGACAAAAGATAAGAAATTCAGAGAATGGAAGAAAAAAATAAAGGGATGAAAAAGTCAATATTACATTTTTGATTTTTTAAAAAGTTTTTAGCTTTTTCCTTAAGGGACAGTATCCAGACAGCGGTGACGTTCAGATTTCCAGTGACAGGTGAGGCGGAGGTAGGTGCGCGGCGCTGTGGTTGTGGGTGTGGTTTGGTGTTATGTGGTTCTCTCTTACTCTCACGCTTGGTGGTTACATTCCACCCTTTGAAGTGGCTACGCGACAGGGTGCACTCATTGTTCCAGTAAGAGTGTCAGTCGTCTGGCGGCGTGCGGCAGGTAACCTCATCTCTATCTCCGGAACAATAATCACTGTGTAGTCAGGAAGACACGGCCGCGTCTGTGCTACCAGATACTGAGACGTGTAGTAATAAAAGTCCCCAAATTTTAGTTTTCTACCTTTTAATACCTTTTCCATGTGGAACAGGTGCAATACAAAAATGTATTTTTCCTGAAGAATAAAAAACGCTTAGTTACCAGATCCAGCTCCCGGTTCCCACAATACTTCTGGTTACTGGGTCTTTCGAGGGAACTTCAGTTCCTTTGTTGTTCCAGGGTACAAGGAGGCCACCTATTGGCTGAAGTGAGTCTCAAGACCCCCAAAAACTAAAATAAAGGACATCTTCCAGAAGTGCTGACCATGCAAAACTGTAATTTGTCACACACCAAGGCATGTCCTCACACTGCTGTGCTCCTAGTTCTCAGTATAAGGCTACTCCACAGCCCCTAACCTCTGAATAACCGCTGGTTAAATGCAACACCTCTGCCCAAGAGTAGTGGGCGGAGTTGTGAAGAAGTTAAACACATAAGAGCACAGCAGTGTGAGGACACATCCCCAGTGCACTTGGAGAAAATACAATCTTGGAATATAAATCCATGTTTCACAGTCCAGCTGCTACTAACAAAATACACAAAGGTATGATTACACATTTCTCCAGGGACAATAACTAACACTTAATGCAATGTGCATAGAGCACAGCAGTGTGAAGAACCCCCCTCCCCCGGTGAAGTTGGAGAAGCTACAATCCTGGAATATAAACACATATTGCACAGCCCTGCTGCTGCTAACAATATACACACGTATGAGTACACATCTCTCTAGGGAGAATACCTAACACTAGTTGCAGTGTGCACAGAGCACAGCAGTGTGAGGACCCCCCTCCCAGTGAAGTGAGAGCAGCTGCAATCCTAGAATATCAACATCACAGTCCTGCTGCTACTAACAACATACACAAGGTCTGATTACACAGCTCTCCAGGGACAATAATTAGCAATGACTTCAGTTTTACAAGATCAAAAGGACAGTTTCCCTTTAAAGTGACAAGGACAAGATAAGTGCAGATAAGTAGAGATGTGGAGGAATTTGTTCCATATTCAGTCTTTTGGATGAAGGGGCTTTCCACCTCCCTACACTATGACGTGCACATCCTGCGCTGGACACTTCTGTATTGTCTTATATGAAATCATTGATGTTTTGTCCTGATACATGACACTTGTATCTGAATATAGAATATTCCAAAAAGAAGAACAAATAGAACAACCTCACTTTTTGCAGTTTATTGCAGTTTTTTTGGGTTCCCAGAGCACCGGCCTCTTTGTGACGACCTCTTTTAAAGGAGGGTTTCTACATTGTAATACATTTGGTGGGAGCTGCTTATAGACCTGCAGGTAGAACATCTGAGACTACCCCTGCATTACATAGGTGATACAGGACCTCGTGTCTAATGGTCTGTGAAGGTCTCAACAATGGGAACCCCAGCAGAAAGGGGATATTCCATGCCCCTGTCAATAGGATAGGGGATAACAGTCTGATCAGTTGGGTTCCTAAAACAGAGATCCTATTAATAGAGCAGTAGGTCAGGCATGTGTTCTGCTATTATATTCATTGGGGCACGTTTACTTACCCGGTCTGTAAACCTGTGCGTTGTCCGCCAAGGATTCGGGTCTGTCGCGATTCACTAAGATTGTGCCTCCAATTTCCTGCTGAGGTCCGCCGGAGTTCACCATCTTCTTCCTGGTGCATGTGAGTGCTGATCTTGCGACACAATTTTGTTTTTAAGTTCTGCGGTTTGTCCGAATCAGTTGGGTTGTCCGACGCCCACGCCCCCAATTTGTGTTGAATTATAGCCGGCGCCGATGGGCCACAATCCGATCGCGTGTGCCACAATCCGATCCAAAAACCTGCGGCGATTCGGTCCAAAAAGGAAAAATTCAGGAAACCGACAGAATCGCGGTCCCCGGACCCTTAGTATATATGCCCAATTGTCTATAAGAGTGGGGGGAAAAGGTGAGCACTGAATTTGGGGATTTTGGGTGTGTATGACCTGTTCAATCAATTAGGACTCCAGTGGAAGGGGGGGGGGGCAACAGTTTAAACCAATAAAACCTATTTATGGTAAAAGTTACAAGAAACACAAAGTTTCAAAAACTTTATAAATAACCTCACGTTATATTTACAATCCCATTGATCTGATTTCAGACCCTAAAACAGTCATGGCTTTGAAGAATAAAAATCCGGTCAGATCCGGCGAGGAGGGGGATACAGCGCGTCGCCCCCTTTTCCAGATCTGACTGTGTAATTCCTTCACGCCCGTCCATTAAGTTTGGAATGTGTATTAAAAATAATTACAAGCAGAACTTAGGAAGATGGGAAAAAAAACGATGTATAAAGTTTAGGGAATATTATTGGCTTTCTGTTTTTTTCCTATGAGAATGGGACTAAAGTAATCATATATTAGATATGCAAATAGATGGTAAGATCACAGATAGAGAAATTATTCCAAAGATTAATTATTCATCATAAAAAATAAGCCATTAATAATTCTGGGAGATAATGGCCCTTCCCCGCGCTCGTTCATATGCAAAATTAGCTTTAATACTTAGGATCAATTAACATATAGCAAATTCCAAACAGATGGTAAACAAATAGAAATGTCCATGTTTACGGCTTTTATGTACTTTGTATCATTGTGTCGTTTATTATGCTAATGACACCTTCGGAGGGTAATTAGTAGGAGACCCCACACACCGTGCAGCTCAGGTTCCTCAACACAACAGAATGACACTTTCTGGACCATAAATGGGTCAGGGGGAGACCAATCAGAGCTACGTTATCCTAACGGCTGACCTCCTCCATTGGTAATATGCCACCATAGAGACATGGATGGGAGATCTTGGACACAACCACAAGATGATACATTACCATACCCAAGATATGTACAGACAGCATTAGGACGGTCCAAAAACCTTGTGAAAGCCCAAAGTTATGGGTGGTTTGTCCTATATAAAAGCCACCCCCTCTCAGGCAAGCCGGTTGTATGCTGTTCGTCCAATTTGAAGATGACTCGTTCCTTTACTGACCGATTGGTTGTACACTGTTACCATTGAGAAATACACTGTATCCCATGGTGTAAGTTTCTCCTATATGTAGACCACCCTTTCCCGTGCCGGTCAAACATTGTCTCATTTGGTGTAAGCAGTTTGTCCTATGTGAAGACCCCCCCTCCCAGACCGGTCATACACTGTATCCCTTAGTATAAGCAGTATGTCCCATATGAGCTTTACGGTGTATTATGGACCGACCTGTGAGGGGGGGGTCTTCATATGGGACATGACTGCTTATACTAAGGATATACAGTGTAAATGACAGGCTGGGGGAGGGGGTCTCATATGGGACATACTGATTATACTAAGGGATACAGTGGATGAACCGGCCCTGGGAGGGGGGGTCTTCATATGGGACATAACAATTGTTATTTTATCATTTTTTATTGTGAGCAATTCATTCATTAACATACATCCATAAAAATTATTATCATAAATAGTTGTAAGGATTGGTAGTTTGAAAAGATAGAACACATTGCAAGTTTCAAGAATGCACTGCAGTTTTTCAGGATATAATATTTATGTATCAGATTGTATTATACATGTGGGGTTGTATTAAAATATCACGCAAAGCAACAAGGAGGCAAGAGGAAGGGACAAGGAGTGGAGGCAAGCAAAGACTGGAGGGGTGAGAGATGAAGACAGTCGGGTATAGATAAATAGGACGAGCACCACAAGTGGTGACCAGGGAGTGAAAAGGCAGGGAGGGGTCAGAGAAGGGAAGGGGGGCAGGGAGGGGTTGGAGACAGGGGAAAGAGAGAAGGACCAAGAAGAAGGGGCAGAGGACAAGGAAAAGAGGGGGGTGGCAAAAAGGGAGAGGGGGCAGGGGGGGAGACAGAGAAAGGAGCAAGAAGGGGGTGAGGCAAGAGGAGGAGAAAAGGAGGGGGAGGGAGAGACGAAGGCAGCAGAAGCACAGGGTGGGAGGCCAAGGAAGAGGGAAGAGGGAAGTGAGGGGGAGAAGAGAGGTGTGAGGGGGAGGGGGGGGAGGGAAGGCCAGTGGAACGGGGAGAACAGAGTGAGGGCAAGGAGACAGAGAAACCAGAAAGGAGGGGCGGGGCAGGGGAAGAAGGGGCAAGCCAGACAAACGAGCAACAAGGGGGGAGCAGAGAGGGGAAGAATGCCACAGGAGGTAAAAGAGGGGAGGCACAAAGGGACAATGGAGGGGATGAGCAAGAGGAGAGACAAGGAGGGGGAAGAGACGAAGGGAAAAGAAAAAGCAAAGCAAGGTGAGGGAGAAGGGGGGTGAGGCACGGAAGGAGGGAGGAATAAAGGAGGAGGGTTGGGGGGGGTCAGGAGGGTGGGGGGGTGGAAAAGTGTGCAAGGGGAGAAGAAAGGAAGGGGCAGTCAAAGCACAGGAAGACGAGGTGCAAGAGGAAAGGAGCAGGGCTGAAAACGGATGGCAATGGAAGGTTAGGGGGAGGGTAGGGGACAAGAGGGCGAAGGGGGGGGCAGAGGAAGCAAGGGGGGAGGAGGGAGAATGAAGGGAAGGGGAGGGGAGAGGAAAAAAGAGGGAGAGGGGGGGGGGGAGGGGGGGTAGACCAAAAGGGGCAGGGGACAGGCAAAGGAGGAATGAACGGGGAGGAGGGAGGGAGGGGGGTCCAGAAGGGAACAAGAAAAGGCCCAGAGAGAAGGGCGAGGAGGGGCAAGGCAAGGGCAGAGTAGAGGGACAAGGAAGAGAAGGAGGGGGGGGAAAGGGGAGAGGGGGGGGGAGGTGTGAGGGAAGGCAAGAGGGGGGAAGGGAGGGGGGGAAGGAGGGGGGGAGGGGCAGGGAAGGGGGAGAGAAGCCCGGGGGGCAAGAAAGAGAAGGGAAAGGAGGGGCGAGAGGAGCAGCCAAAAGGTAGGAGAGGGAGGAAGGGGACAAAGAGGCAAGAGAGGAGAGGAGGGAGCAGAAGAGGGAGGCAGGGGGGAAGAGGAGCAAAGAAGAGATGAGAAGAACAAGCAGAACGGAAGAGGAAAAAAATCGGAGGAGGAAGAGGGAGGAGGAAAAGGTTATGGAGAAGAACGGGGATAGAAGAGAAAAGGAGAGGAGGAGGCAAGAGAGAAAGAGGAGGTAAGGGGGGGACCAGGTAAGCCGGCCAGGGGGGGGCAGATCAAGGGGGGGGAAAGGGTGGGGAGGGGGGCAAGGTAAACGGGGGGTGGGGGGTGAAGGGCAAGATGGCGTAATGATGGGGGAAGTAAGTGAGACAGGATTTGTTAGCAGAAAGATTAGTCATTGTAGGGGCAATAGTTGGTTACAAGTGTCATTATGTCATTGCCGATTATATAGAGAGGGAAGGAGGAAGCACCAGGCAAGACAAGGGGGGACCATGGGAGGGCAAAGGGGGGTGGGGAGAGGGGGAGGGGAGGGAGAGGGCAGAGGGCGGGGTAGGTAGAAGGGGGTGGGGAGCGGCAGAGCCAGGGGAAGCAGAGGAGAGGAGCGAGAGGGGGGGAACAAGGCGCAAAAACAAGCATATTGGGGAGGCAGGGAGGGGGTAAGGAGCAGGGGAGGGGGAGGAGGGGGCCCAGGAAGAGGGAGAGGGGAGAAGAGAAGAGAGAGAGAAGGAAAGGGGGGGGAGAGGGAAAAGGGGGGGGGTGAGGGAGGAGAGGGAAGAGGAGAGGGAGGAGGCAGAGGCAGGGGGGGAAGGGGGAAAGAAAAGTCACAGGGGAGCAGCAGGAGCAGGGAGGTAGAGGAGGGCAGGAGGAGACAAGGGGGAAGTGGCAAGGAGTAAGGAAGGGAGAAGCAGACAGGGAAGGAGGACCAAAGCAAGGGAGGGAAGGGGAAGGGACGTGGAAAGCAGCAGAGGGGGGGGAAGAAGGAGGGGAGGAATAGGCATAGGGGTAAGAGGGGGCAAGGGGGGGGAGCAAAGACAAGAAGAGGGCAGGGCGAAAACAGGAGGCCAAGGGGGGGGCCGGAACAGGGGCGAAGGGGCAGTAAGAGAGGGGAGGAGGGGGTCAAGCGAAAGGAGGGGCAGAAGAAAGAATGCAGGCACAAGTAGAAGAGAAGGGGGGAGGGCAGAGCAGGGAGGAGGGGGTAAGGAAGCAAGGGCACAGCATGGGGGGAGCAGGGAGGGACAGAAGGGCGGGAGGGGGGAGGAATGGGGGAGGGGGGAAGGCCAAGTAGAGCGTGAAGGGAAGGAGAAGAGGGGGCCGGAGGAAAGCAGGCAGGGAGGGGGGGTGTGGAGGCAAAAAGGAGGGAAAAGGAGAGGCAAAAGCACGGGGAAGGAGCAGGGAGGAGGGGGAAAAGGGGGGAGAGGCAGGGGAGCAAGGGCAGAGAGGGAGGGCAAAGGAGGGAGGGGGAGGAGGGCAGCAGAGGACAGAGAGACAGAGAACAAGGCGGGGGGTAAGGACCAGGCGACAACCAGATGGAAGACGGCCAGTCAGAAGGAGGGTAGGCAAAGGGAGTAATTGTTTTGTTAAACATAGTCTTTATATTATAATCTATTTTGTTTTATCATCCATTATAATTGATATTTTCTTTTTTTTTAATATTTAATAGCATATACAAATTAGAGGGTGAAGGGAGCCAGGCAGGAGCAGGGGCCGCCAAGGGTTGGAAAGAGGGAGGGGGGTACCAGAAGGCATGGGGAGGGGGGGGTGGCAAGAGGGAAAAGGGAGCACCAGGAAGGGGAGCAGGGAAGGAGAAGGAGAGGGGAGGGGCAGTGGAGGGGGGGGGAAGGGGGGAGGGCAGAAAGGGGGCAGAGGGCACAGAGCAGGGGGGGGAAGAGATAGGAGAGACAGAGGAGAGGAGAACAACACGAAAGCAGCACATGGGAGAAAGAGGGGGCCAGCACAGAGGCAGGGGGAGAGCAGTAGGTGGGGGGGAGGTCGGAGCAGGGACAGAGGGGGAGACAGAGGGCAGGAGAGAGAAAAAGAAGGGAACACAGACGCAAAGGGGGGCAGGGGACAGCAGGAACAACAAGGACCACGGAAAAGGGATGAGGGGCAGAGAACGGACAGCGGGAAGGGGGGAGGCCAGCAAGGAAGGAAGGAGAGAAGAAAGCAAAGAGAGGGGAAGAGAGGGGGGACAGGGAAAAGGGGACCAGACCAGACAGGGGGAGACACAGGGGGAAGCACAGGGAAGGGGGAGGAGGGGCAAGGAGGGGCCCAGGGAGGAGAAGCAGAAAGAAAGGGGGGGAAGGAGGAGAAGCAGGGCAAGAGGGTGGGAGGAGAGCAAGGACATTGGGTACAAGAACAAGGGGGCAGAGGGGAGAGGGGGGGGGAAGAGGGCCAGAGAGGGTACAAAAGGGGGGATGTGAAGGGGCAAAGGGGGGGGGAAAGGACAATGAGAAAAAAGCAAGAGGGGGGGAGGGGGGAAGGCGGGACAGGGCAGGGGTAGGGGCATAAGGGTTTTTGCATTGTTATGCATTTATAGGACAGGCAGTGGAATAAACATTTGTGCGAAGACTCAAAGAGGAGCAGGCCAGGATGAATGAAAAGAGAAGGGGCAAAAGGCAAACAAGAGAGAGGAAGAGGGGGCACGGCAGAAGGGGCCACAGAGAGAGGGGGAAAGGAAGAGGGGGCAGGGTGGCAGGCATGACAGAGATGAGGATTTGATAGGGAAGTGGTGGGGGAACAGATATATGTAAGGTGTACATAAGGGGAGAGAAGGAAGAACAGGTGAAAGGGAAGTGGGGGAAGGCAGTCAGTGATGAGATGTCATGTATACATTATCTGTTTTTGACCATGTTTATCCATTGGGTAGATATTTTTTTGCACATTTTAAATTTTTTTTTAATTAATATATGCACAATTTAGTCAAATAATTTTGGAGAAGGAGGCCCGCAGGGAGGTGGGCAGGAGGGGAAGGGGGAGTGGATGCCAAAGGGGAAAGCAGAAAAGGAGACCCAGAGGTGGATGCCAGGCAAGGGGACGAGACGGAGGAAAGATGAGGGGCAAGGCAGGAAGCAGGGGCAAGGAGGGAGGGTGAGGTAGGGTGCGAGAACAGGCAGGAGGAGAAGCAGGAGCAGGGAGGGTAGGGGAGAAGGAGAGCACCGGGGGGAAGCAAAGAGAGGAAGAGGAGGGGGGGAGACGGCAAGGGGAAGATGAAGAGGCAGGGAGGGGAGGAATAGAGGGGGTGGATAACAAGTGAAGAAAGGCGGGGGTGGTGGTAAGGGGGATGGAGGGGGGGGGCATGAGCAGGGGGAGGTGGGGAGGGGAGGGGGGAGGGGAAGGGGCAGGGGGACGGAAGAGCAAGAAGAGAGAGAGAGGTGAAGGGGGGGGACACAGGAAGGGAGGAGCAGGGAGAGACCAGAGGACCCAGACCAGAGCACAAGGGACAAGGGAAGCGTGCAAACAGAGAGGAAGAGAGGGAAAGGGGGAAGGAAGAGGGCCGAGGGGGAAGGAAGAAGACCAAGGTGAGAAGGGACAGAAGGAGGGGGGAGGGGAGAAAGCAAAGGAGGCAAAGAAGGAATAGGGGAAAGGGGGAAACAGTAAGCAGAAAGGAAGGGAGAAGGCAGAGGGAAAGGTGGGGGGGAAGGACAGGGAGGGCAGCACAGGCAGAGCAGAGAGCGATGGGACAGAGGCAGGAAGAGAGGTAAGGGAGGAAAGCAAAGAACAAGGGGGGAGCAGGGGGGAAGGTTAAGGCACAGAGCAGCAGGGGAGGGCAGAGAAGGAGCAGGAGGAGGACAGGAAGGCAGAGCAGTGAGAGGTGGGAGCAGGGGCAAGGGATGGGGAGCGTGGCAGGAGGGTGGGGGGGCGGGCAAGAAGAGGGAGAAGGCAAGGCAGAGACAGAGGAAGGGGGGGAGAGGGGGGGGGGAGGGGGTTGAGATGAAGGGGAGGCCAGCAAGAGGCAATCCGATGAAGAAGAGGAGGAAGTAAGGGGAGGACAAGGAGGAGGGGGGTAGAAGGGGGGGGACCAAGAAGAAACAAGGGGGGGGCAAGGAAAGACAGAGGGGGGGGAGAAGGCAGGGGCTCAGAGGCAACAGGCCAGAAGGGGGGAAGGGGGGAAAAGGGGGGGGGGGAAAAGAGGGAGAGAAAAGGGGAGGAAAGGGCAAGGGAGGGGCAAGGCAAAGGGAGGAGGGAGGAAGCAGAAAGAAAAGAGAGCAAGAGAAAGAAGAGAAGAGAAGGGAGGAGCGAGAGGGGCGATAGGGGAGATGAGGCAGGGGGAGGAACAGGGGAAAGAGAAGGGCAGGGAAGAGGACAGGAAGGAGGGGGAAAGTGAGGGAGGGGAGAATTCGGGAAGGAGGAGACCAGGAATGAGAGGGGGGGAGGCGGGGGAGGGAGGGAGGGGGGAAGAAGGAGAAGGGGAGGAGCAAAGGGGGGTAGGACACAGGAGCAAGCAAAGGGGGGGAGGAGGGCCGGGGGGAACAGGGAGAAGCAGGGGAGTGCGGGAGGGACCAGAGAAGCAGAGGAAGGGGGCGAGAGGCGAAGGGGAAAAGAGGGGGGGAGCAAGAGAAGAGAGCCAGAGGCAGGCAGGAGCAGGAGGACAGGAGGGGACAGGGAATGGGAAGAAGTGGAGCAAGAAGGGGAGGCAGACAGGGGGCAGGGGGGAGAAGAGCAGGGGGGAATAGCCAGAGCAGCAAGAGAAAGAGAAGCGGCTAAGGAGAGGGGGGAGGGGGGGGGGTAAGGGAGGATGGAAAGGGAGGGGGAGGAGGGAGAAGAGGAGGGACCGCAAAGGAAATAGTAAGAGGAGGGAAGAGGGGGAGCCGAAGATGGGGGAGAGTGGAAAGGGAAAGAGGGAACACGGACAAGGAGGGGGACAGGGCAAAGATGGAAGAACAGTGAGAAGGGGGCATGGAATAGAGAGAAGGGGGGGGCAAGGTAGAGGGCAAGGGAGATGGGAGCGCAGGAGGGCGCGCAGGGAAGAGCAACAACAAAGGGCAGGGGAGAACCAGAGGAAGTAAACAGGGGGGAGAGGGGGGGAAGGGCAGCAGGAGAAGAGGGTGGAGGCAGGAGCAGGAGACGTCGGAGGGCAGAGAGCAGAAAGGAAGGAACGAGGGACAGCAGGAGGAAGAGAGAAGACGACAGGAGGGGAAGTGAAGAAAGAGGGGGGGGGGGAGGAAAACAGACGTGGGAAAATAGGGGGACAGAGGAGAGAGAAGGTAGGAAGAAGGGGGGCAGGGAGAGGAAGAAAGTAGGGAAGAGGCGTAGGGGGAAAGAGACGAGGGTGTGCTCAAAGAAAAAGGACATGAAGGGGAATGTAGGGGGGTCAGGGCGGAGGGAGGAAGGGAGGGGAGGGAGGGGAGAGGGGGGAAAGGGGGGAGAGGGGGAGGGCGAGGGTGAGGGGGGGGAGGAAAGGGGGCAAGAGGAGGGTAGGGGAGGGAGAGGAGGAGACAAGGGAGAGATAAAGGGCAGGAGAAAAGGGAAGAGGGAACGAAGAGGGGGCAGGAGAGGGAGAGGAGGGGGGGAGGCATGGGGACAGGCAGAAAAGGGGGGTCAAGGGGAGGAGGCCAGTGGCGGAGAGGGGAGCAGGAACCGAGAGACAGCCCAAGCACAGGGCAGAACAGGAGAAGGCAAAGGGAGGAGGAGGAGAGGGGAGCAGAGAGCACAGGGGGAAGGGGGAGGAGGAGAGAGAAGAAGGAGGAGATTGGGGGGGACAAAGGAGGAAGCAGAAGGGAGAGGGGAGGAGGGGAAAGGCAGAGGGGAGAAGGGAGGGGGGGGGGGAGCAAGGAGGGGAGGAAGAAGAGGAAGGTAGGAGGAGGAAAAAGGGGGAGAAGGGAAGGAGGAGGAGGAGAGGAGCAAGGCAAAGCAAGGGGGAGGGGGCGGGAAAGAGAAGGGGAGAGAGGGAGAGGGGGTGGGGGGAGGGGCAGGGAGGGAGGGGGGAAGGTCAGGAAGAAAGGAGGAGGGAGGAAAGTGAGAGGGAGGTCAAGTGCCAGGAAGGGGCAGGTGAATGGGGTAAGCGAAGAGACAAAATAGGAGCAGGGGGAGAAAAAGGGGGGGGGAAACAGGAAAGGGGAAAGTAGAGGACAGCGACGAGAAAGGGGGAGCGGACAGGGGGAGGAGGGGCAGGGGGGGGAGAAGGGGAAGGGGAAGGGAAGGGGAGAGAGAGCAGCGGCAGCGGGAGAAGAGAGGGGTACGCACCAAGGAGCAAAGGGGGGCACAGACAGACAACTGGAAGCAGGAACGGAAAAAAGAGAGGTAGAAGAGGGGGAGAGGGGAAAAAGGAAAAGGGGAACGAACAGGGGAGAGGCAGATGACTGTTGAACGAAGGGGAAAACCACATGGAGGAAAAAAGGGGGTGGGCAGGAAAACAAAACAAGGGGGAGAGAGGGGAGAAAGAAAAAAAAAAGGGGGGAAGTAGGGGGGCAGAGAGGGAGCAAGGGAGACCGAAGGCAGGGGGGGGGGGGGGGTAAGGCACAGAGGGGGCAGGGAGGAGGCAAAGGAGGGGAGAGCAAACAGTAGAGGAGGATCAGGGGGGAGGGGAGGAGATGGGGGGGCAGGAAGAGAGGGGCAAAGGGGGAGGGGAAAGGAAGAGGAGAAGGGGGAGAGGAGAAGGCAAGGGGAAAGCCAGGAATAGAGAGGGGAAGAGAGGAGACAAGGAGAGAGCAAAGAAAGGGCCAGAGGGGGGGGGGCCAAAGGGGGAGATCAGGAACAGCAGGGGGATGGAGAAAGAAGGAGAAGGGGGAGAGGGGAGAGGGAGAGGGGGAGCAGGACAGAGAGGGAAGAGGAAGGGGAGGGAAAGGGAAGGGATGAACAAGGGGGAGGGAAGGAAGAAGAGGGAGGGGGAGGGGGAATGTAAAGGGGAGCAAGAGGTGGAGGAGGAGGAGGGGACAGGAGGAGGAGGGGGAGAGACAGGGAGGGGGAGCAAAGTCGGGGCGAAGGGGATAGGGGGAAGGGGAAGGAGCGAGGTGGAGGGGAAGAAGGGAGGGGGGGGGGGGAAAAGGAGGGGAAGTTAGGAGGGGAGGGAGAAGAGGGGGAGAGAGAGGAAAAGGTAGGATGGGGGGGAGGGGAAAGGGGGGGGCAGGGGGGAGGGGATAGGAGAGGGGGAGGAGGGAGGGGGACAGGAGCACAGGAGCCCATGGAGCCAGGCAGGAAGGGAGAGGGGGGGGGAGGGGGGCAGGTGGGGGGGAAGGACAAGGAGAAGGGAGCAGAAAGAAGGGGAGAAAAGGCAAAGGGGAAAGGGGAGGTGCGGGGGGCAAGGGAGTGGAGGAGAGGAGAGGGAGAGGGGAGGCAGAGGCGAGGTGGAGCAGGAGGGGAACAGAGCGGAGGGGGAGAGCAGAGAGGAGAGAGGAAAAGCAGGTAGAGAAGGAGGAATGTAGGGATGGAAGAAGGGGGGGAAAGAGGGTGAAGAGCAGAAGGCAGCAGACCCGGGTGGGCAGGCATCCAAGGAATGGGAGAGAGACAGGGGGGAGGAAAGGAAGAAGGAGGAGGGGACAGGGGAAGAGGGGAGGAGAGGAGGGGGGAAGAGGGGAGAGGAGGAGAGGAAAAGAAGGGCAAGGGGGAGGAGCAGGGGGGAGGTGGAGCAAAGCAGGGGTTGGGTAGGGGGATGAGGGGAGAGGACCAGTACGGGAGAAGGGCAAGGGAGGAGGTGGGGAAGGGGAGGAGGGGAGAGGGGAGGGGAGGGGAAGAGGAAGAGAGACAACAAGCCAAGGGGGGTGGGACAAGAAGAGAAAGTGGAGGAGGAGGGGCAGAGGGGGAGGATAGAGGGGGCAGAAGAGAAGAGGGGGAAGAGAGAGGGACAGACAGAGCACAAGGGAAGCGGAGGACAAGTGTCGGGAGTAGAAGGGGGGCAGAGGGAAAGAGACAGGGGAGATCAGTACAAGGAGGCAGAGGCCAAAAGCAGAGAAGCAGATAGGAAAGAGAAGGGTAGAAGGAAGAGGGCAGGAGGGCTCAAGGAAGGGAGAAAAGCAGGACGAGGAAGAGGGCAGAGAGATGGAGAAGAGAAGCAGGGCAGGTAAGGGGAGGAAAAAAAGAAGGCAGGGAGAAGCAAAAAAGGGGAAGGGGGGAGGAAGATTATAGAAGGCAAGGCAGGGGCAGGAAGAAGGGGGTTTGGAGGGGTGGCAGGGCAGGGAGAGGAGGAGCAAGGAAGGAGAGGAGAGGCGGGAGCAGGGAGGAGGGGACCAGGGAACCCAGAGGAGGAGGGTGAGGAAAACAAAGGAGCGAAAGGGGGGAGAGAGAGGGGAAGAGAAGAAGAAGGGGGTAGACACCAAGAGGGAGGGGGGACAGAGAGACAGAGGCATAATGCCGGGAAAAGGGCAACAAGAAGAGGAGAAAGGGAGGGAAAAGGGGGGGAGGGAAAGGGGAAAGAAGGAAAAAGAGAGGGGGGGCAGCAGAGGGACAGCAAGCAAAGAGAGGTAGCAAAAGGGGAAGGAGGGAGGGAGAGGGGAAGGGGGGGGAGGGCAAGCAGGGAGGAGGGGGGAGCGGAGGAGGGGGGAGGGACAGAAAGAGAGACGGGGAGGGGGGATGAGGGGAGGAGGAGAGGGGCGGAACGAAGGGAACAAGGCAGGGGAGGAAGAGGATAGGAAGAGGTGCAAGGGGTGGGGGGGGAGGCAGGGGGTGGCACCACAAGAAAAAGGAAGGGGGCAAGGGGAGAGCAGAGGGCAGGGAGGAGACAGGAGGCCAGGGGAGGAGGGGTAGAGGGAGGGGGGCAAGAGGGAAGGAGGAGAGGGAAGAGGTGGGCAGGGGGGGGGGGGAGGGGAAGGAGGGGGAACAGAAGGGGGCGGGGAAGAGAGGGAAGGAGGGGCAGGGACAAAAGGAGGCAGAGGGGAGGGGAAGGAAGAGAGAAGGGAGGGGGGGGGGGTAGGGGGGAGGGAGGCACCCTAAGGCAGGCAGAGAAAGGGAAGGGGGGCAGAGAGAAGGGAGAGGAAAGGAAAGAAGGAGAGAAGGGGGAAGAGTGAGGGACCAGGGGGACAGGCAAGTAGAGGGACAGAGGGGGGGGAAGAGGTAGAGGGAAGGGGAGCAGGAAAGACAGAGAAGGAAAGGGGAGAGAGGAAAGGAGGGGAGGGCAGGGGCAGGTAAGGAGGGGCCAAAGAAGAAGGGGGGTTAAAGCAGGAGTAGGACAGAAGCGAGGAGGAGCAGGGGGAGGGAGGGCAACCAGGAGGGGAGAAACAGGGGAAGAAAAGGGACGAAGCAGAAGACGGGAAGGAAAAATAGACAACAAGGGGAGGGAAGGAAACGAAGGGGAGAGGAGGAGGAGGGAGCAGGGGGCAGAAGGAAAAGGGGGAGTGGGGACAGGAAGGGAAACGAGGCCAGGAGAAGAGGGGAGCAAGAGAAAAACAAGAGCAAGGGGGGCAGCCAAGCCAGCAGGAATGGGGAGGAAGCAAGATGGGGAGGGAGGAGGGGGGAGAGGTGCGGGCCGAGGCAAAGCAGGGGGGAAAGCAGAGGCCAAGCCAGGGTGGGCAAGGCCAGAGAGCGGAGAAGAACAGGGGGGGAGGGCAAAGGAGGGACGAGGAGGGGCAAAGGATAGAGCACAGAAGCCAAAGGAGGGGGGCGAGGGGTCAGAGGGCGGGCAGGGGAGAGGGGAGAAGGTGCTAGAGGGCACGGGGATGGGGGGAAGGAGAGAAAAAAGAGGGGGCAGGGAGGGGGGAGGGGGGGGAAAGGCAGGAGAGGAGAGAAGATAGCGGCAGGGAGGAAGGGGAGGGTGCAAGAGAAAGGAGGGGGAGAAGGAAAGGCAACGAGGGGAGAGGAGCAGGAGGAGGGAAGGAAGTATGGAAGTGGAGGGAAGGCAGGAAGAGGGGCAACGGGGGGAGGGAAGGTGAAGGAGCACAAAAAGAGGGAACAGAGGGAGGGGGGGGAAAGGGAACAAAAGAGAGCATAGGAGGGAGGGGAAGAGAAGGGGAGAGGAGAGGAGAGATGGGAGGGGAGAAGTGAAGGAGGAGAGGGAACGGAAGAGAAAGAGGGGGAAGGGAAGGGGGGGGACAAAGGAGGGGGAGAGGGAGAGAGGAGAGCCAAGGAAGGGGGGGGGGGAGGGGGGGCAGGCAGGGGGGGGGAGGGAGCAAGGGGGGGAAGAGGGGGGCAGAGAACGACAAGAGGGCAGAGACAAGGGGACAGAGGGCGAGAGAGGCAGATGGAAAAAAGGGGAGGGGGGAGAGGGGGGACAAGGGAGGGGGAGCAGGGGATAGCAAGGCAAAAAGATAAGGAGAGTAGGAAGGTAAGCAACAAGGAGAGGCCATGGGCAGGGAGGCGAGAGGAAGGGGCAGGAAGGGAGGCAAAGGGAAGGGGGGGAGGGGAGCAGGGGAAGAGGGGGGGGGGCAAGAGGAGCAAGAGAACAGGGGGAAGGGGCGGCAGAGCCAAAGTAACAGAAGGAGAGGGGGAGATGGCACAAGGGGAAGGGGGGTCAGAGGGGGGGGTTGGGGGGGGGGGGGGGGAAGGAGGGCAGAGACAGAAGGAGGGACAGGGAGGGTGAGGACAAGGATACAGATCAAGGTGGGGAGGAAATGGACAGGGACAGGCAGGGGGAGGAAGTGCAGCCAAGGGGGGAGCAAAAGAGGAGACAGCCAGAGGACAAGGAAGGAGGGAGCCGGAAACGCGAGAAGGAGGGAAGACAAAGACACAAGGCCAATGGGCAAGAAAGGAAAAAGGAGAAGGGGAAACGGGGGGGGGGGGGAGGCCAGGAGAGGAAAAAGAAGAGGGGAAGAGGACAGAGGTAGGAGAGCAAGCAGGGGACAAGGAGGAACAGAGGAAAAGGGCAGGGACAGTGAGGGGGGGAGGAGAAGGGAGGGGCACACGAAGACGGAGGGAGAGGCGGGGGGGGGCAGGGAGGGGCAGGGGGTCGAGGGGGGGCAGGAGAAAGCACAGGCCACCACGGGGGGGAGCGGAGAGGGGGGGGAGAGGACAGGGAGGAAAGGGCAAAGGCAGTCAGAAAGGGCACAAGAACCAGGGGAGGAGGGAGAGGGAGGGCAGGGGGAGGGGAAACAGGGGGGAAACACAAAGAGAAACAGGGGGGAGGAGAGAGAGGGCACGAAAGAAAGAAGGGACAGAAAGGGAAGGAGAAAACGAAAAAGAGAGAGAGGCGGACAGGAGGCAAAGTAGGGTACGAGGACAAAGAAGAGCGAAAAGGGAAGGTGGGGAGAGGTGCAGAGGAGGGGGAAAAGGAGCAAGCGGAGGGAGAAGGCAGAGGGGAGGGGGAAGCAGAGGGGGGTATGGAAGAGACAGGGGGACATAGGAGGGAGACAGGAGAGGCAGAGAAGTGGAAGGGAAGACAGGACGGGGAGGGAAAAGGAGGGGCACGGGAGTGGGGGAGATAGAGGGATGAGAGAGCAGGGGCCAGGGGGGGAGAGAGAGGCCAGGAAAGGGAGGGAGGGGAGAGAGACAGGAGCAAGAGCGGGGGAAAAGAGACAAGAGATAATAGCAATAAGTTTTCATAAATATATTTTCATTATTATTAATCAAATTGTTTTAATATTTATCCACATCTATTACAATATAAATCACTCATGTTTGTTCGAAGGAGAAGGGACGGGCGAGAGGGGAGGGAAGGGGAGAAGAAGGGAATAGCAGGAGACGGACAGATCAGGAGGAAGGGGGCAGAGGGGGAGGGGGGGCCAAAGAGGACGAGGGGGATGAGGGGGCACAAGGGAAGGGGGAAAGGGGCGATATGGGAGGGGCAGGGAGGGGAGAGGGGGAGAAGAGAAGGGAAGAGTAGAGAGGGGGGGAAGGGGGGGGGGGGGGAAGGGAAGCCGGGGAGAGAGGGAAGAAGAGAAAAGAGGAAGGGGAAGAGGGAGAGGGGGAGTAGGAGAGGAGGGGGAATAACGCAGGGGGCAGGAGGGGGTGGTTTGGGGTGGGGAGAAGCAAGGAAGGGAAGGGCAAGAGCAGGAGGGGGAGGGGCAGACAGAGCCAGGGAAGAAGGCAGAGAGGAAGGAGGAAGAAGAGAGCAAGAAGGAGCAGGGGAGGGATCGAAGTAGGGGGGGGGCAGGGGCAGGGAGGAGAGAAGGCAAGAGGGGAGGGGGGAGACAAGGAGAGCAAGGAGAGCAGGGAGGGGGGAAGAGACAGACGCCAAAAAGGAGAGAGACAAGAGGGAGATACAAAAGTGAGCGTCAGGGAGAGGGACAGGGGAGCCAGAAGGGATGAAGTGGGGAAAAGGGGAAGGGAGGGTGGACAGGGGGGCAGACAAGTAGAGGAAGAGCAGAAGGAAGGAGAGAGAAAGCAGGGAGCAGAAGGAAAAGGGAGCCAGGGGGGGGGGGAGGGAGGAGAGAGGGGATAGGATGCCAACATGCAGAAAGGGAGCAGACAAGGAGGAACGGAGAAAGCAAGCAAAGAGGGGGGGGAAAGGAGAAGATGACAGCACAGGGGAAGGGGGGGATAGTAGGAGAGAGGGGGGAGGACCGAGCAAGGACAAGAGGAAGCGGGCAGGAAGGGACAAAAAGAGGCGGGAGGGGACTCAAAAGGTGAGAGGACAGCAAAGAAAGCAAGGAATAAGAGGGGGAGGGGGGCAAGCACAGGGAGGAGAAGGCGAGAGGGAGAAGAGGCAAGAAGGACAGGGGGGGGGGGGCAAAAGGGACAGAGAAAAGGGAGTGTGAGGGGGGGGGAAGCAGGAGGCAAGAGGAGACAGGGAGCAGGGGGTGGAAGGCAGGGGAAGAGAGGGGGGAGAAGAGGGGGGGAAGGAGGGCTCGGGTGGGGCCACAAGGAGGGGAGCAGGGAGGGTAGACAGGGCAGGCAGGACGTTGGAGGAAGAGACAAGTGGAAAAAGGGATGGTGAAAAAGAGGGTGGAGAGTCAAGAGGGGGGAAAGGAGGGAGGGGGGAGTTAGAAAGGGAAGGGCGAGGTGGGAAGACATCCGGAAAGAGTATAGAGCAGGGACCCAGGGGAGGACAGGAGGGGGGGGAGGAGGAGGGGGGAGAAGAAAGGGGAATGGGGGGGAAGAAGGGGAGAAGAGGGGGCAAGGGGCAGACAAGGGAGAAGAGGGACAGGAGAGGGGGGAAAGCAAGAGGGAGGAGGAGGGACAGAGGAGGGGAGGGCGGGCAAAGGACGCAGGTGAGCAAAAGACGGGAGAGAGGGGGGGCCAAGCACAGGGGCAAAGGGGAAAGAGGAGAGAAGGGGAGGGGAGGGGGAGAGAAAGAAGGGCAGGAAAGGGAGAGGGGAGGACCCAGGGAAGAAAAGCAGGGGTGAGATGGGAAGAGGAGGGGTAAAGAGAGGGAAAGGAGGCAGGGGGATGAAAGGAGAGGGAGTGTCAAGGGGACCAGGGGGAAGGGGGAGGTAGAAGGAGAAGGGGGGGCAGGAAGAGAAAAGAGGAGAGAACCATGGGGAGAGCAAGACATAAAATGAGACAGGGGGAGCAGGGGGAGCAAGACGAATAAGCAGGAGAGGGAAGCAAGGGACAGAAAGAGGGAGGCAGAGATTTAATGATCAAATTGTGTAATGCAAGTTATGGAGAGGATTTACTATTGGTTAAACCTTAAGAAATTTTCTCATTATATTTCTATATTTATAATTCCAAATATAAATTTTGTACTGATTATACTAAGGGATACAGGTATGGACGGCCCCCTGGGAGGGGGGTCTTCAATGGGACAATACGTTATACTAGGGATACGGGTATGACCGGCCTGGGAGGGGGGTCTTCATATGGGGACATACTGATTATACTTAAGGGATACAGGTGTATGACCGGCCTGGGAGGGGGGTCTTCATATGGGACATACTGATTATACTAAGGGATACAGTGTATGACCGGCCTGGGAGGGGGGGTCTTCATATGGACATACTGCTTATACTAAGGGATACAGTGTATGACCGGCCGGGGGGGGGTCTTCATATGGGACATACTGCTTATACTAAGGGATACAGTGTATGACGGGCCTGGGAGGGGGGGTCTTCATATGGGACATACTGCTTATACTAAGGGATACACAGTGTATGACCGGCCTGGGAGGGGGGTCTTCATATGGGACATACTGCTTATAAGGGATACAGTGTTATGACGGGCCTGGAGGAGGGGGGGGGTCTTCATAATGGGACTACTGATTATATAAGGGATACAGTGTATGACCGGCCTGGGAGGGGGGGTCTTCCTATGGGACATACTGCTACTAAGGGATACCAGTGTATGACCGGTGGGAGGGGGGTCTTCATGGGACATATGCTATATACGGCTAAAGGGATACAGTGTATGACCGGCCTGGGAGGGGGGGTCTTCATATGGGACATACTGCTTATACTAAGGGATACAGTGTATGACCGACCTGGGAGGGGGGGGGGTCTTCATATGGGACATACTGCTTATACTAAGGGATACAGTGTATGACCGGCCTGGGGGGGGGGGGTCTCTATGGGACATTCGATTTACTAAGGGATACAGTGTATGATCGGCCTGGGAGGGGGTGGTCTTCATATGGGACATACGGCTTATACTAAGGGATACAGTGTATGACCGGCCTGGGAGGGGGGGGTCTTCATATGGGACATACTGCTTATACTAAGGGATACAGTGTATGACCGGCCTGGGAGGGGGGGGGTCTTCATATGGGACATACTGCTTATACTAAGGGATACAGTGTATGACGGCCTGGGAGGGGGGGTCTCATATGGGACATACTGCTATACTAAGGGATACAGTGTATGACCGGCCTGGGAGGGGGGTCTTCATGGGACAACTGACTTATACTAAGGGATTACGTGTATGACCGGCCTGGGAGGGGGGGTCTTATATGGGACATTACTGTATACTAGGGATACAGGTGTATGACCGGCCGGGGAGGGGGTCTTCATATGGGACATACTGTTATACTAAGGATACAGGTAGGACCGGCTGGGAGGGGGGTTCATATGGGACATACTGATTATACTAAGGGATACAGTGTATGACCGGCCTGGGAGGGGGGGCTTCATATGGGACATACTGCTTATACTAAGGGATACAGGGATACCGGCCTGTGGGAGGGGGGGTCTTCATATGGGACATACTGCTTATACTAAGGGATACAGTGTATGACCGGCCTGGGAGGGGGGGTCTTCATATGGGACATACTGCTTATACTAAGGGATACAGTGTATGACCGGCCTGGGAGGGGGGTCTTCATATGGGACTACTGTTATACTAAGGGATACGGTGTATGACCGCCTGGGAGGGGGGTCTCATATGGGACATACTGCTTATACTAAGGGATACAGTGTATGACCGGCCGGGAGGGGGTTTCATATGGGACATACTGCATACTAAGGGATACAGTGTTATGACCGGCCTGGGGAGTGGGGTCTTCATATGGGAACATACTGCTTATACTAAGGGATACAGTGTATGACCGGCCTGGGAGGGGGGGTCTTCATATGGGACATACTGATTATACTAAGGGATACAGTGTATGACCGGCCTTGGGAGGGGGGTCTTCATATGGGACATACTGCTTATACTAAGGGATACAGTGTATGACCGGCCTGGGAGGGGGGTCTTCATATGGGACATTACTGTTATACTAAGGGATACAGTGTATGACCGGCCTGGGAGGGGGGTCTTCATATGGGACATACTGCTTATACTAGGGATACAGTGTATGACCGGCCTGGGAGGGGGGTCTTCATGGGACATACTGTTATACTAAGGATACAGTGTATGACCGGTCCTCTGGGAGGGGGGTCTTCATATGGGACATACTGCTGATATACTAAGGGATACGGGTAATGACCGGCTGGCCTGGGGTGAGGGGGGTCTTTATGTAGATCCTTCTAGAAGGTCTTTCCCATCGGGGGGGGGGGGGGGGCATGTGACACCTTTACGGAACTCAATAATATTATTATAGTTAAAAAGTATTCACCCAGGTAACCGGATGTCAAGAGCTACAGTCTATGAGGATGAGGGGGTGACACAAGAGCTTACAGTCTATGAGGATGAGGGGGTGACACAAGAGCTTACAGTCTATGAGGATGAGGGGGTGACACAAGAGCTTACAGTCTATGAGGATGAGGTGGTGACACAAGAGCTTACAGTCTATGAGGATGAGGGGGGATACAAGAAGATATAGATAGATAGATAGATATGAGATAGATAGATAGATAGATAGATAGATAGGAGATAGATAGATAGATATGAGATAGATAGATAGATAGATAGATAGATAGATAGGAGATAGATAGACAGATAGGAGATAGATAGATAGATAGATAGATAGATAGGAGATAGATAGATAGATAGATAGATAGATAGATAGATAGATAGGAGATAGATAGATAGATAGATAGATAGATAGATAGATAGGAGATAGATAGATAGATAGATAGATAGGAGATAGATAGATAGACAGATAGATAGATAGATAGATAGATAGAAAGATCCAGACAATTGTAGGAAGTAGAGATTGACGAATGAAGCCTTTAAGGTTTTGCTTTGCTGAGTTTGGTTGAACCTTGAGCAAAACTTTGATTCAGATACCCGAACACCCAACATAAGGGCTCCTTCAGGGCTGAGGATTCCCCCTACGTTGGGCTCTAACCCTTCTTTCCTTCTTCTTTTTGGGAAAACTTTTTAAATTTTAATGTTTGTGAATGGAAATCTGGAACATATAATAGATACATTAGATACTCTGCAGACACTGGAACAGATAATAGATACATTAGATACATTGCAGACACTGGAACATATAATAGATACATTAGATACACTGCAGACACTAGAACATATAATAGATACATTAGATACTCTGTAGACACTGGAACAGATAATAGATACATTAGATACATTGCAAACAGGAGCTGCAGACTCTATTTACAGTTCATCACCTTCTATTTACAAAATATTCTGCAAAACGCTGAGCTCACAGCAAGAGAGAAGAGAACTTTGCAGAAGTTTGCAGAATGTTGCAGATACTACAGACAAGTGTCCCCCATGTAATTCTGCACAGTATCACCAGTGTCTGAGGGGGATATTGTGCAGAATTACAGGGGTGCAGCAGGAGACCAGCACTGGGGGATCCCCTCCAGGAGAAGCCCCTGCTGAGGAGGTCACTGGGTGCAGGGTGTCACACACCTGGGTGCTGCTGTGAGTGTTATCTTCATTCTGGGCTGTGGGAGAAGCAGAGAGGAGCTTGTAGGAGGATCACATGTAAGTGCCCGAATCTAACATTGCGCCTAAACTGTTTTAAAGTAAAGTGATTAATAAGAGGCAGAAAATATACTTATCACAGATGGTTGTAGCTTGTGATAATTCTGGCAAAACAGTGCGCCCGAATTTAGGCGCAACTACTACACTTAGGCGCACAAAAGTGATAAATGTGGCCCAATATTTCCTATATTTATAATGCACTCACAGATTTCGCAGCAGTGCTCCAATATAGCTAAACAATGGTGTTTTATTCCACCTTCTATATTGGAGTGCTGCCATTTTTTCTTTAGAAAAGAAAGAAAGAAAGGGTTGTCACAACTTTATTAAATGGGTTAAATATAAGGGGATATTATGTAGAAACGTCATGAGTAGTTCACAGATCAGATAAATCACCTACCTTTATAAATACAGATTGTTATTATATAATAATAGTAATGGAGAGACTGTGCATTAGTGATCCAGGCTAGTCACATAGATGTAGCAGTGCTGAATGTGTATGGATATGTTACCAGATGTAGTCACATGATTGACCTCCCATCTATTGTGGGTAATGGGTCGCTATGTGTCGTTCTATTAGAGGACTGGGGGTCTCTTTAGAAGGGGGTGTAGTGTGCGGCGCAGGGGGGAATCCATCAATAGCTGAATATTGGAATCCATCAGTTTCTACATGGACACAGATTCCTTGAGGCCAAGGACAAGCCCCGTGAGGAGCCATGATCCTGGACTCCTAGGTGATTCCCTGGCAGGAACACAACAGCTGCATTCAGTCTCATCCCATACCAGGTCAGGGAGCAGCCATAAATATCCCCCGGCCAGACGTGAGGACACTGACTTCATTATGGAGCCATTCCACCCAAATGTTTGATACAGAACCCATAGGGGGGTGGGGGAAAAGACAATAGCCCCCTGGAATCCCTGGTTCATTGTCCAATGTGTCCCCCATAGGGATTGCACAATGTGCAGGTTCTGGTGGATCTGGACCCCTATAGATCCTGAATAGGTTAAGTTCAGACGGGTAACGTAAAGTTTTCTGGGCCCCAATACATTATGTGTAACAGGGTTTTCCATACGGGCGTCTGCTTATGTGCTTTGGGCCTCCTTAGTATGCAGCTGAGTATTTTGGAGTCATTTGAGGGGTTCAGCAAACTAATACCTGTTCCCCCATAAGGATCTAATAGGTGGACAACACGATAAAATCCTCCTATGTGATGGGATACTATGGTAAAGTCTTCTCTAGTCTTCGTTTTTTGCTTTTTTTAATAGGAAACAGCGCCACTCCTTCACGCAGGTTGTGTGTGTTATTGCACCCAAGCCCCATCCACTTGAAGACATGTGACCTCTCGGAAGGACCCCCTATTCTTCAGCAGCGACTCTTGTCCTCTGTTGCTTCTGGTTAGAGATGTTTTAGAGAGGTCTTTTTACCATATTTAATAAAGCTTCGATCCCAAACTATTCCAAATGAGGATAATGCAGAACTGCATCCCAATGTTTGGGTTCATGCCGGACATTGCAGGTGCGGGTCCCCAAATCCAAAGCTGGACCACAGCGAGAAATCCGGTTTTGGGTTCAGGGTTTGGAATAGACATTGTGGGTTCTAAACCTTTGCATGCTGGTGGTATTTAAAGGGTTAAACCAAAAAGAGAGCAGGCCCTACCAATGTACAAGAATTGTAAAGCATCTACGCTTCCCATCCCTTGATGTCTTGTATTTACAGGCAGTCCCCAGGTTACATACAAGATAGGGTCTGTAGGTTTGTTCTTAAGTTGAATTTGTATGTAAGTCGGAACTGTATATTTTATCATTGTAATCCCAGCCAGAACTTTTTTGGTCTCTGTGACAATTGGATTTTAAAAATGTTGGGTTGTCATAAGAATCAGGAATAACACTAAAGCTTCATTACAGACGCCTGTGATAACTGTTACAGCTGATTATTGTAGCCTGGGACTAAAGCACAATAAATTACCAACATCCAGAGGGCCTTTTGTAACTAGGGGTCGTATGTAAGTCGGGTGTTCTTAAGTAGGGGACTGCCTGTATTGTTGTTTTTTGATGAATTAATAAACATTGTTGTTCTTATTTGATCCTGTGTTCTCATTCAACTTTTTCTTTCTTGTTTATGGTATTGAAAGGGTTAACACAGTTTTTTCAGGTTTAGTTGGGGTTTGGGTACCCAAATCAAACCTTTTTTCGGACATCTGAACCCCATTGGGTGTATAACCTTCTCTAGTCCTCTAAAATAGAGAAAAAGATCTTATCTTGTTTTGTAATTTTGTTACAAAATCTTTTACTATTCAGTTACAATAATAATAACGGACGCGGTGAATCCGGAAAATAACGGAAACCCTAAAAAATCTGTTATAATCTTATATACAGGATTCATCCAAAGCGAATCCGAATTTATTGATCATGTGCCTGAAAATCTCCGGATTTGTACCCAATGTGTGAATTGACAGATAGTTTCGCTCATCGTAGAGATGGTCTTATTGGATAAGAGGTGACGACATCACGTACACGGCGCACATGACCACTGCGCCAATCTCTGACCTCAGCGGACACCTACCTTCAGCGTGTGGCTCAGTGGTCACAATCACAATGATCCAAGCCTGAGGGTGCCCTATTAAAAATCTCTTTAATGCAGCGCAAGTGTTTATGGGGTTAAAATGTAGATCATACAGAGCACAGGGAGCAGTATAGGCAGATTCTCATAGATAGGATACAGAAGGAGGACGCCGAATGCTGAAATGAATCAGATAATTGTGGCCGGGGAGGGGGCACGGCGCAGCGTGGGGGGGCAGAGAGCGGCTAATGATGATTATACAGAGTGGGCACACAGGGTATATAGGAGGGGACGGAGAACACAGAGTTAGGGGCTTGTGTGGAGTGACCTGGGATTCCCAAGTGAGTCACAAGCAGAGGAAGCAACAGCTGCTCCCAGGCACCTTCTGTCAGGTCTGACATGTACTCAGCAGACACCACCCTCCAGTCCCCGCTCCCTCCATACTGCTCAGCCTCATAACATGGGATGGTGGGGAGGGAGGGACAATCCAGACCCTGGATATTGATCCCAGCATATGCTCAGGGTTTTTCTTTCCTGGAGCTTCTAGACATTTCTGAGCTTCTACATGAGAACATTTCCTCTGTCTTACGGTCACGGTGCCTGCTGTGGATTTGGAGAAGTGGAATAGCTGACAATTGTCATTTCTAAGCAACTTCCTCCAAAATACAGGGTAAGGGGTGAGCTAGAGCCAGTCCCATCAGGCCCACCCTGGTCCCTATACACCTACCATGATCCACTACACATGATATGAGAACAGTGCAGATGTGGGGTCTATCCTCAGTGCCACAACAAACCCCCCACACCCAGGTCCTGGTCCTGTACATGAGGAGCCAAAAACAACACTGCCCCCCCCCCCCCCCTCTTATGGAATTAGTCATTATACTAGTGTTTGCCCAGAAGATATGATTGTATTTCACAGCAGATCGTATTTCTCCTATCTTTCAGCTTTGGAGTCATCCAGAAGGATTAGAAAAACCAAACTAGTCCCAGAATTTTGGATAATTAGACCTTAAAAAAAAAAAAATCTAAAAACATTAGTTCAACAGGAAGGGAAAAAAGGAGCCACTAGAAGATTTGACCCTTCATGTGTCGCTGTGGTGTGAATGATGTATCTATAGAAGTGTGTCATAAAGAAGTGATACAGAGAAAGAAAGAAAGAAAGAAAGAAAGAAAGAAAGAAAGAAAGAAAGAAAGAAAGAAAGAAAGAAAGAAAGAAAGAAAGAAAAAGAAGAGAGATAGATAGATAGATAGATAGATAGATAGATAGATAGATAGGAGATAGATAGATAGATAGATAGATAGATAGATGATAGATAGATAGATAGATAGATAGATAGATAGATAGATAGGAGATAGATAGATAGATATGAGATAGATAGATAGATAGATAGATAGATAGATAGATAGATAGACAGATAGATGATAGATAGATAATGAGAGATCATAGATAGATAATATCTAGACGTATTATAGAGGTAGGTAGACGAACCGTAGATGATGGCTATTTGACAGATGCAAAATTGTCCAGAAAAGAGACAGGAAGATATAGATAACAAATTAGACAGATGATAAGCTGGAGAGAAAGACAGATTATTCATGAAAGAAAGAAAGAAAGAAAGAAAGAAAGAAAGAAAGAAAGAAAGAAAGATAGATAGATAGATAGATAGGAGATAGATAGATAGATAGATAGATAGATAATGGATAGATAATGGATAGATGATAGATAGATAGATAGATAGATAGATAGATAGATAGATAGATAGATAGATAGATAGATAGGAGATAGATAGATAGATAGATAGATAGATAGATAATGGATAGATGATAGATAGATAGATAGATAGATAGATAGATAGATAGATAGATAGATAGATGATAGATAGATAGATAGATAGATAGATAGATAGGAGATAGATAGATAGATAGATAGATATGAGATAGATAGATAGATAGATAGATAGATAGATAGATAGATAGATAGATAGATAGATAGATAGAATACACAGATAATACAGTAGGGTTAATGCTAAAAATGCAATAGGGTTATATTTAGAATAGATAGTTTGATAGATTGGTTGAAAGACACACGGATATTTAAATTAGACAAATAGTAAATGATAAACTAGACTGATAAAAGAGATTTGCAGTAGATGGTAGAAAATAAATAGATAGATAATGTATAGATAATAGAGATAATAGATATATAATAGATAGATATATAGACAGATAGATAGATAGATAGATAGATAGATAGATAGATAGATAGATAGATAGATGCGACAAGTAAAACATCTATCTGTCCCTCTCCCCAGTATCTGGATACTTGTGTGTCTGGATACAGGATGGTTATATATATATATATATATTCTGTTCTCTTGGTCACGTTATGATTGTCCTATGTCCTTAGTGCAGATTATGCCTCTGATACTTCTCATATTTGTGTCATCATCACAAGGTAAAATAGAAAAGGGGAAGAAACAGCAAAACTCCACATCTGATCTGCTGACTTCTCTTTCACAGGTTCCTCTATTCTGTGATTCTAGGATCTTATATACGATCACCTCTATCAGTATAAGTGGTGGTCTGCAACCTGTAGCCCACAGCTGCTGTGATACTACATCTCCTAGAGTGCTCTCTTATCTAGACATGCTGGGGGTTGTGGTGCACAGCACCTGCTGATCCACAGGTGTTACTTAGAGGGAGAACCTAGATGGAGGATTTGAGTAATATGTAAAATTCTAGACATTTTCTGTTTGAAGAATTACATAGAAAATATTTATTCTGATGTAATTATGTCAAAGAGAAATACTAATTGTGTGATGGAGGATGGAAAAATTAGTCATCCATATCAAGTTACATAACTATGAAACTTTTATGTTATACTGAATGCAGGAGGATAGATAGATAGATAGATTGATTGATAGATAAATAGATGATAAATACATAGATAGATAGATAGATAGATAGATAGATAGATAGATATGAGATAGATAGATAGATAGATATGAGATAGATAGATAGATAGATAGATGATAGATAGATAGATAGATAGTTAGATAGGAGATAGTTAGATAGATAGATGATAGTGAGATAATAGATAGATAGACATAAAGATTTTAGAGATAAAAAAAAGAGTAAACATGAGATAAATAGATAGAATCAGGCAGATAAATAGAATATAGTTTGAAACAAGTGTATCAGGTATTACAGAACATATTTATGAAGATAATTGCATAGGAAATATACGTATAATTGTTCGGGAAATTATAGATGGATATTCACTTTTCAGACTGCAGTTAAGTATTTAGCTAAACGGCCATAAAGATATGTATAGAAAGAATGAAAGATGGAAAGAAAGAAAGAAAGATAGAAAGAAAGAAAGAAAGGAAGGAAGGAAGGAATATAAAAATTAATCAATAAATAATTCAATATAGTCACTATGGTGACTCTAGTCAATATTGCATAGTGATATATAGCTAAATAGTTATAGATTTTGAAAATTGCATTTATCAGTGATCTGTATATGGATAGAGGATATTCAGAAAGTTCTGACAGTAACTCCTATGTTCTGTATTTCATTCCCTCCAACATTTAACTTCCTTCGGATAGAAATAAACAATCTTAGTCGTTCAAAACATAAGAGGAGGAAAAAAATCGATTTCCTTGCAATTCTACATAAGCACATTATTATTATTATTATTATTATTATTCTCCTCCTGTTGAGAAGATGGAGAGGAGTGGACTGTGTGTCGGGACGCAGCAGATCACTGGTTAAATCACTTAGGCTCAGTGTCCTCCCAGGGGATGCGGACCTGAAGGAGTTAATATTGCTCCTCTATCCTGACTGCTCCAGATGTGGGGGATATTTAGGTTTGGACCTGATTGGGTCAGGAAAACCAACGTCACATCATCACAATCTTTTTTGACTGATGATTCAATTAAGGATACAGTGTAAAAACAATGCAAGATCTGCATAGAGAACATCTTCATCAGTAACCAGTGAGCCCCCATTCACGAATCATCATCCAACATTCACAAAACTTACCCTAAACCCCTTCCCAACCCTATAATAACAGGAATTTAAAAAAAATACATAGAACACAAAACCAGTGCAACAATGTATCAAGCTTCATTCCGAACCCATAAACAATGAAACGACAACACAAACAGTAGTCGGGGACACACAACAACGACACAAAAATCAGCAGAAAAAAAAGACAAAAAGATACAAAAAATTTAAAAGAAAGGAAAGAAATAATGGACAGAAATCAGGTCCACAATGAAGGGTGAGCCGTGGGTGATCTTCCATATCTCGGGGTCTTCAATATCTGGGGGTCTTCATTGCAGCCTTGGGAAGTTGAAGTTCCTTTGGGTTCTAAGATGCATGATTGGTGCAAAATGTTTCCAGTCTTGTATCCACTAGGATTTAGTGACGAAGATAATGATGGCAAGGACTTGATGATGACTGGGGAGGGGGGAGGAGGAGAGAGAGTTGAGGTTGGGGGGGAGTTAAGGGAGAAGAGAGAAGTGTTTGAGAAGGGGGGGGGGATAAGGGAGGTGGAATTTCATTTTTTTTTTTCTCCTAAGCTTTTGCTGAGGCTTCAAGGTATAATCTATCCCAGATCCTTTCCCAGAGAGGGAGAAACTTAGTGATCACGTTTGCAAATGATGCTCACGTTTGGTGCTCAATTATCCCTCCCCATAAAGATAGGTGGCGTGAGTAGCAGGGTCTCCTCCACCAACAAGGAAAAAATGTCATTAGGAAAAGCGTAACACGTCAGTCCGTCCCCAGGTTTGTGTTTCCTGAAGTGGCAGTAAGAGATCAGTCCTAACCTGCCCAGCAGGACTAGAGGTTCCTCCTGCCTGGCCTTCAGGAGCTACTGTCCTCCACCATCATCTCCTGGTCTACTACTTCTTCATGTTCCACCACAGCACCTCTACCCCACTGCCCACAGGACTGTAAAGGTAGGTGACTCCTTTATTCCATTTTTATCCAGATCCAAAACACTAAAGACATCACACAACATTCTCCTACCTGGTCCTGCAGGTAATAAAAGATACAAATACATTATAATAAAAATATATTCATAACATAAAATCTCAATGCAACATGAAAGTTTTCTCATCGCTTCACCCCTGAGAAATATTTACATAATTTCTGTTTTTAGTTCATCATATGACTTTTACTCTTCCCAGAAACACTTCGCTCACTTCAGGGCTTTTTTTTTTTTAGTTTTTTTCTGTTATTTGAGCTGGTTTCATTTCTGTATTTTATTTCATTTTAATTTTTTTTCTTTTTTTGTAAAACACAGGCGCTTCTAGATTTGGATACATTGTTGCATTACATTCAGTTTCTTTTATACTAAGATTTTACTTAAGACATAAATGCATTTTATACTCAGATTATATACTTTATATGCAGATTATATTTTGAGGAGGTGATTGGAGGTGTTTGTGTGATTTGGTGTCAATCCCTTACATTTTATCATTTTTTGCATGCATCTCCCAGACAAGGTGGACTTCATTCTCTCCTATGTGTCACTGTAATATTGACTGATGTTAGTGTAAAGTTTGTTGCAGTTGTTTTGTTTGCTTTTAACACACATCCTTCTGCTATGGGTGAGTGTGAGTGAGCCTGTAGGAATCTACATTATTAGGAAAATTGTTTGTAAACGTGCCTAAGGTGTTAGAATTGTACAGAGGGTTATCTGCTGCACAGAAGGGGTTAATTGTCCTTGTCTTAAGGGTTACATCTGTTCCATAATCCCCTCCACCCCTTGTCTTGTCCTTATCCCCCCCTCCCCAAAATTTGGACATATACTATCTAAAATGTAACTTTTTACATAAAAGTTTACACCCCCTTAAACAATCCCCTGGACTTACATTGAGTGCTGAGAGCAGAGCCAGGGCTGCTACACACAGGGGGGACCTCTGCCAGTGCATGTGGTGGGAGCCTTCCAGCCTGGGTGTCAGTGTCTCTCCCTCTTGCCTCTGAGTTCCCAAGGTTTAATTCCAGTCACTACTATCCAAGGATCTGTATATCCCATTACACTCAACACCCAAAGTTGTGCAAAGATCTGGCTGGAGGATTGCAGGAGGGGGGAAGCTTTGACTCATGATTGCAAGATGTAATTCTTGTGTTATCTGGTGCAACCCTTAAGACAACAGCAGAGGAAGAGGGTGAGACCCCGGAGGAAGCCATAGAGGGGTCTTTTGGGGCATTTCTTTGGCGCCCTGTGTTTAAATGGGATCTACCAATGCCCACACTGTGCTGTGTTTGGTTGATAGAGTCTGCGTGCTGCTGATATACAGTCGAGTCCATGAGAACTAGCTTCTGATCCACTGTTATCAATGAAGCAGATGATGGCGGATGGCCCCAGGTGTAAGAGGCGAAAACAAGCCAATCCAAGGAGGAAAAACGGTAAGGACTTTGCTGGAGACCCCCTTTCATCTGGGCAGGGGGCTGCTGTTTTGTGCTGCCTTTGTGCAAAAGAGTTGAGGAGTTGAGTGTGAGGGAGGCTGAAGGTCTGGAGCTGCTCTTCTTGTGGGGGAGCAGGGTCTCAGCTTGGGGTGTGTGTGGTCTGGGGGTCCCCCCTGGTCCGGGCTGGGAGTGGAGAAGGGCTTGGAGCTGGGGGGCTTCTTGTTGCTTTTCATCTGGAAACTTTCTGCTCACAAAGTGTCTGACATAACGGTCCGTGCAGCTCAGCAATGACACCCAGTGCATTCCCTTTCTTCTCCAGCAGCAGCAGCTCAAGGCTTCCCCTAGCAGCTGCTATCCTCGCAGGGAGCTCCAGCTACCCCCTCCCCTGCTCCCACCAGGTCCAGGCAGGCTGAACATGGAAGCCAGCATTACCCTCTCCATGGAAGACATCAGCTTTGTCACTTTTTGCTTCTTGTTTGTCACCCTTTGGGAGGAGAGGGGGTGCTGCGCAACCAGAAAGGGGGTTCTGCTTCACAGAGTCCCCTCAATCCTTCACTCCTGATCTAATATCTATCCCCAACTTTCTATTACGATGAGAAATGAGCTCCATGATGGTCACAGGGTGTGCATGTGTATGTGTCGTGTCATCTATATCCCCTCCATGTATCCCTGGCAATGGTCGGGGGGCTACATCCCACTTCTCAGCCAGTTTTTCATTGATCACTAGCTGCTGCCATAGTTTCCCTCTTCTTCTCTACTTCAAGTAACTTTTTATGAACACAATTGTTAACTTGTAGGCCAGAGATATGCCACTAGTAAGAGTTTTTTTGGGTGATTTTTATTGTTTGATTTTATATCTGAGATCCTGCTGTGGTCAATCTGAATAGTAAGATAGGAATTGTGATCTAGCAAAAGACTTCTCCCCCCACCACCCATTACCCATGTCCTTTGATCTATTTGTTTATCTTTAGTAATTAAAAAAATATAACCCCCCCTTGTCCAGTCACAGACCACTAGCTCAGTGTATAAGGTGGTCCTCCATAGCCAAGACCTCCCATCTCACTACAGAATGATTGAGCCCAGGCTACAATTACATGTAATGTTTCCCACTTCTGTTCCCTGAGTCCATTTTATTAAATGTTGGTTATTGATTTTGTATCCACTCTGTGAATGTGGGGGCATTAGAAAAAGCCAATTGCTACAACTGCTGAGGATGATGAGAATAATAATAATGAGAGCTGCATAACAAAGTCCAGGATTGTGCCATAAAAGAAGAGTTATAATGTTGTCTTATCAAAGTTGTCAGCTCTGCTATACAGGGTGCAGGTCATGCTTCATCATAGGTGTAGTGTGTGGCATCAGTATATATGGTTTAGCTTTTATTCTCTGGTCTCTGCTCATATAATAAGACTATTGGTGTTGTGTAAATGCAAGAAAGCTTTAAAAATAAGCTTATACATAAGACTTCATTACACACCTGCATGGAGGGGAAGATCTGTGACATAAAGTTTAGATCTTGTGCTCCGAAGGACTGGACTCCAAATTTGACACTTGAGAATGAAATTACAGAAGGAATGAAGTTTTCTTGTATGGAAGCTTTGGATAGAGATGATAAAGTGAAGGTGTTACATTTGTTACATTGTATTTATATAGTGTGTACATTGTCATGAGGCTATTAGAAGAGATGTCGTGTTGGGTTGTGTTCTGAATTTTTGAGAATGTATGAGCTTGTATTAATAGGATGGAGAATAAGTTATGTAGGTAGTTGACAGAATGATGGAAAGAAAGAAATAAAGGAAAAAAAAAAGAAAGAATAGGAAAGGAATGAAGGAAATATGGGAGACAGATCGATATATAAAAAGATCATAGAGGAATAAAAGGATGAGATATTTAGATGATTGATTGATGCAAATATAAGATAGATAGATAGATAGATAGATAGATAGATAGGAGATAGATAGATAGATAGATAGATAGATAGATAGATAGATAGATAGATAGATAGACAGATAATAGATAGGTAGCCACCTCGGTAGCTCTGTATAGAGATCAGTGAACCACACAGTCTTGTAAGTTTCCACCTTTATAAGGATTTTGTAACATTGAATGACCGACGCTAGAATTGGAGCTTTGATATTAATATGTTAAAATCCCCCAATAAAAAGTTTTATTTTAATTACCAAAACCAACTTAATAGAGCAGGACTTGTGCAGCAGATAAAGCAGAGCTGTCGAGGAGTCACTCAGACTCCAGGCTTCTTGTAAGTTTCACACTTTTGTCAGATGACCTCAAGTCTCCTGACTGCTGCTGCTGCTACTTTGTAACTTTTTCCTAAAAAAAAAAAAAAAAATTCTGCTTAGATTACAGAGTCCCATGTACAGATAATTAGCCCAGTGTGTTGTCAGAAGGGGGGAAGAAAAAACTTTTTGCCTGTCTTGTGTCACCCAGTGTTATCATCATCATCCTCCTTGTGGATTTTTGTGTTATTCCCCTTTTCCATTTTTTGCAACACCTGATCTTCTCCTGATATTTCTCCTTCCATATATTCACTAACGAAATTATCCCTCCGCCTGGGAAAGAGGAGAAACTCGCTTTGCCTTCAATTCCTCTGATGTTGTTTTGCAAACAATTAATTTAATTTTTGATTTATATATTTTTATATACATATAAATTAAATTTCGTATTTTTTTTTTATATAACTGGATATAAATACATCATGTAAAAGAAATATAAAAAAAAAATATTGTAAAGAGCTGCTATTATAATGGCTGTAGGGGGGGGAGAGGGAGACAGATATTCGATACCATGTTGTATCGATCTCCTTGGAGAGGCTTTGATCTCTCTTCAAGTCCTGGGATGTTTTGACTTGGAGGAGATATATTTAACGAATAATAAAAATAATAATACAAAATAAAAAAAAGGGGCAGAATGTTTTTTTTTTACATTTTTATGTTTTAATTTATGAACTGAAAAATTATTTTAATAAAGAATCAGAAAGCTGTTAATGAGAGCTGTTCAGCAGGATTTATTAATTCGTTCTAATTGGGATTTTCTGCTAAAAAAAAAATAAAATGTGTTATGATATTTGTTGCAATTTTTGTGAGTTTAGAGGGAAGATGAGTTGGGCTAATGTGGAATTGTCTGCTGGGGTGTGATGGGGAGTTGAAGAGGAATTTTAGGAGAAAGATATTTGTAAAAAAAAAAAAAATAAAGGAATAATTCATTAATAAAAATATATTTTTATTTTACTTGATATTATTGTTGTTGTTGGTGTATTAGTTGGTGATGCAGGATTATATTGTAGATCTGAGTATTGTACATAGACATAGAATAAGTTGATATATTATGTAAATGGATGTATATGCATATTGTGTGTGCAAAGCAAAGCTTACAGGTCATTAAGGAATAATACCATTATGACACAGGGGCATTTAGTATGGAATTGTGCATTGACCCTTAAGGTGGGAAGCTTAAGAACACTGCAGCATTCACATACATGGCAGGGATACAGCCCTTATAACTGTTTTCTTTGACATTTGTGCCATTCAAAGCTTTTAAGGTGCATTTTTTTCCCAAGTCTTTGTCCCTTTTTCTATGCTCCCAGGGCTTCCCAAGGTAGCCGGTATTTTGTGCCTGTCACACAGAAAGGGATTGCAGGTTCACAGTGACTATAGACAATTGATTGTCTTTTCCTAATGTCGCTCATTTACATGTTTATAAGGACAATGGCGCAGGATGCCCACTGTACTATTCAGCTCCACATTCCCACAAGGGTGCAATAGGCTGAATAGCCCAGGCAGACACCTTGCCTCATTGCTTGGATTTTTTTTTTTACTAAATGAATAAAGTGCTGGGTGGGGGTGGCTTTTTTATTATTAAAGGAGAGAAAACAGTAAAGAAATAACCCAGTTAATGAATTAATTGATTACTCGCTGTAGATTGATTTGATGTGGATCCTATAGAAAGGAGGGACTGTTTATTGTTTGCTTGAAATTTTGGGAATAAGAGAGGAGCATCCTGGGAAAAAGGTGAATTGTTATCCTGAGTGGTCCAAGTGCAAACAAAACTGTGAGACTTATATATATATATATATATATATATATATATTACCTATAACTATTACTGAGGTGGAACAGTATATAGGTGCAGTTATAGGAAGTTTAGAGGAAAACCTGACACCCAGAGAGGATAGAACAAATTTTATTTTGACGGACGGTGATGTATATAAAGGCAGTGGATTCAGGATGTAGCGATGTATAGCCGCATAGATATCCCCATGTATACATGCGTATATAGGTATATATATAGAGGTTAAGCATGGTCTCATGCCATAATTTTATATAATCATCCATGTATATGTAGATACATTTTACATATTTCTAACTATATTTATACATTCATGTAAAAATGTACATACATATATTTATAAATATATATATATATAAAGCGTGCATGGTTCATGCCATGAATTTATATACATAAATATGTTTATATATATATATATATATATATATATATATATACATATATATATAATTGTATGTAAATGTAAGAATATATATATATGTGTGTGTGTGTGTGAAAAAACTTATACTCATGGTGTACAAAAATTTAGAGCCATGCATGCGATATATAATATATGTATAATATTTTACATCTATATATATGATAGCAGATAGATAGATAGATGGATGTACATATCTATAGCCTTGAAATGTGCAGTGTGTGCCACAGGCCAGTAAGGGGCATTCCTATATAAAATTCTGTCTCTACTCCTATGATGGACTAAATGGAGATGACACCATTACATGGTGCACAGATGGATTTCTATATATTATACATATGATGTGAACACTCTGGGGACCAGTCTGGACAGTGAGGTTTCTTTTTTATTATTATTATTATATTTTTTTTTGGGGGGGAGTTGCTGTATAATGCTAGTGCACACACACACACTCACATCCTCTTCCACACACTGCACTGAGTGCACATGTACCGTTAAGTGAACCCCTGACACTACAGTCCTGCGGATGCCTTAGGTATGATTTCACTTTCGTTCACATCAATGCTGACCTGAATGCCTTTCATATCTGATCCGCTGTGTCTCTCCCAGTAAACATCCCCTGAGGGATGAACAAAGAAAGGAACTCTTCTTCTTCTTAATCACAATTCAGCCCTTTCACCGCCGGCAGAGAACATTTGCATTCTGCAACAGAAAGCCAAGATGAAAAGAAGAGGGAAAGAGAGAGAAAAAAAAGAAGAGTGAGATGAGGGGGGGAAGCGAAGGGTGTAGTCTGAGAGAAATAACTTAGGTGTTTGTGGTTGTTTGTTGGGCTTTCCCTAGTTACAGGCCTTATATAGCCCCAGCTCAGGCCTTACTGACAGCCGGATAGTGTTACCACTGGGTACTATTCATGGCCTTTACTTTGGCACTTGAGGTAAAAAGTGTTGCAGACGGATCAGATTCTCTTAGAACAAGTCAGGTGTATACACACACTCCAGCCAGACTGGAATCCATCTGTCTGGGAGTAGTCGTAGTAGTCGTAGTAGTAGTAACTATTATTATTACCATTATTATTATTATTAGACATGAGCCAACCTTCCAAAAATGTCCCCTTCTCCATTGACACTCCTGCAGAGGCGAAACGGATTCCCAACCAAGAAAATCCGATTGACCATCACTAATTCTAATTATTATTAGCATGCAGAACACTGGCTATTAAATATCAAATGTAAAAAAAAAAAAAAAATTATAAAATATTCCGGCCAAAATTTGTACATTTTTGGGGTAAAATAAATGTTGATTTATTTTTTTTTTGCAATTAAAAAAAAAAAACCTAACAATTTTTTTCTTAATTTTTTTTTTTTACATTTCTAATGTCAGAATAAGCAGCTTATATCTCGCGGCGAGCGTTTTATATAGATAATGAGCATGAAATATCCGTCCTTGATTCATTCATTCTACGGCCTAACTGAGTTTAGTAACCAAAAAAAAAAAAAAACACAAAACTTCTACTGCGCAAGTTTAAAAATAAACAAACAGAAACGTAAATAAATAAATGGATACAAAGTAAATATTTACTTTTCTCATTCAAAATACAAAATATCTCTTTATAGTCGTCTGCATAAAATCTAATGGTAAATAAAGTTAAGGAGATGCCTTTTTTTTTTTTACAATTTTTGGGAATTTTTTGGAGTTATAAAATGTAACTTTCCTTGTTACTGGATACAATTGCTGGATACATCATCAGGCCTCCTGTAATAGGTAGTTGTTCTCATACATCTTTGGTGTTCTTAAGCAAAAAAAAAAATAAAAAAATCCGAGATGTTACAAGTTTTAAAGAAACATGTGACACAGATTTGTGATTTTGTTCCCAGACGGTTCAGGAACATTGGTACAAAAAGGGATTATCCCTACACCTTCAGCCCCCTCTCTGCTTTCCCCATGACCCCAGCGATGAAGGATTTAGACAGATTTACTTCAGTAAACACCTTTGGACACTCGGGGAGGGGGGGTTCAGGATTCTGTTTGCAAAGGGAGCCTTTTGTTAAATGAGGTTTACTGGGCAGCTGTGATATTAACCTACAGAGCGATGCTGAAAAACTGCTTAACTCCTTCTGAATTAAGTACTTTCACTCAGCAGATAAGATCTGTTTTATTGAGTTTTCTTTCAAGATCTCTAGACGTGATTGTTTCCAAAGAATTTACATGCCAGAGAGAGAGAGAGAGAAGAGGATAGAATCCTCCTAACACCAGTTGTGTGCCCCCTGTGTGCTGGGGGGGTCTGTATAGATGTAGTGCACCCCCCAGGGTGACGCTCAGAGCCCCCCTATACACCCCCCTTACTCTCTGTACAGGGCTAACAAATTTCCCTCACTGCTGTCTGTCATCGGATACATCAAAATAACACATTTCCCTGTCCTTGCACCGTACAGAGATGTAACACAGGCAGACATTATTGTAACCTATAGGAGCAGCAGAGCTGAGTTTGTCAAGACACGTTGCACTCTGCTACATCTGTATTATTAATAGACACACACACACAACTCTTCGGTGACATGTCACTATCTGCCATCCAAGCCCCGGCTTCAAGTGCGGAGCGGAATATGTGTACAGGTGTTGATTTTGGGTTTCGAGACAATTTCCTTATTTAGTTAGTGTCACCGTCGGAGCAGCCAGTAAGGTGCGAAAGTGCAGAGTATGAGACATGACAGGATTAAAGGTGTCTGTTGTGTTGTTACACCTTGTACACAGACAGTTCCCTTTGTCACAGCCTCCTGGTGATTTGACAGTGCAGATCTACTTCCCTTGTAGGTGATACAGCAGATTTCGAGAAGAGTTATGAACGTGGGCCCCCCCCCCATCTCCTATACCCTCAGATCTGCTGCCAGTCTTGATAGCATTGAGGTCTTGACTTGTGTGCCAAGGCAGTGAGGGAGTTGTAGATTGTCAGCTCCTTGGTTCTTCGCTTATGGATATCTTACTGGGTGTTCCGAGATAAAATGTTGCAATTAAATCATCATTTTGATACATTTATCTGCTGGTGGCACCATTTTGCATTCGCCGTGCCAGGTAACGTGCCCGTGTATGCATGTGCTCAGACATAATAGTGAATCCTGGGTGCCTTCATGCTAAGTCCCAGGGTGGCAGAAGTACTGTGCAAGCTGGCATGGGCTGTCTGGTTGGCAGAAATGCCATCTGTCAAAGCATCCAATAATGAAGTGTTATGTTATTCGTATGAACAACCAGGCAATAATGTATTCTTTCAGGAATGTAAAAAAAATAACAAATTAAACTATATTTATGTATCTAATTGGGAAGAAGGGGGGGGCAATATATTGACGACGTCCTGATGAGGCCCAAGTGGAAATACAGTAGCTGAACAGGTAAAATTTCCATTCCTGAACTGCTGCAGAACCTCTTAGCCGAACCATCAATAAAAGAAAACATCTCTTAACTCTCATGTCCTGTAAATACATTTCCCAGGATGCTCTGCAGCAGATGGACCTGAAAGATTGACCCTTCTCCTTGGAGAACTTGGCTATTACAAGTTCTCCATGGATGGGCTGACATAACCAGTAGCTCAGGACCCTCATAGTACACAACCAAAGTATTGAGAAATAAGAAAGTTCCATGTTCTTTAAGGGGGGGCCAGCCTTACGTAGGTTGTATGATATGAGAACGTACCTATTACATAGAAGGGTCAGGTGGAGGACGCTTCTTAGAAGATGCACAAACCCTAGTCAGTAAATGAGATGACAGGTTTCTGAAGAAAAGGGAAATACTCAGGTTTCATTATTAAGAAAAAGGTGCATTTTTGGGGAAGACAGAAAACTTATCTTAGAGGTTAGAACAATTAAGCAACAAAACCTGATGTCAAATAAAGTATCTTCTCCTTTCGAGGACAATGGGATACGGGGACATCTAGTGTAACCTGTATGCATGAGATGCTCATATATAGACTTATATACCTCCCTCCTAACCCTATAAAGTCTTAATGACACAAGATATTGATCTGTTGATCATTCTCGATCAAATTGTGTCAGTTTTACTGAATGCAGCCATAGAAAACCCCAAAAAACACATTAGACCGTATAAGTTGTCCACTGATACAGATATAGCAGAGTTAGATTTGTCAGCCAATAGTTTTTGGGGTTTCTATGTAAAAATTAACACTTCTCGTATTTGGACACTTGTGCCAAATGAAATTTTTTGCTACTTATACTTACACATTACATACCTACAGACACACACCATATATACACACATACACCATATATACAGACACACACCATATATACATACACACACCATATATACATACATACACCATATATACATACATACACCATAGAAATTAGTTTCTACATCCTGGAAAAACAAATATTTATGAGCTGCTTATTGCTCCCACATGCAGTAGTAGTTATTTCGTGTCTTGCCTATAGATGCATTATCACATTTCGATATTTACACTATCGAAACGAGCCCTTCTATAGAATAATAGGTACTAAAACAATGTCAAAAATGTTTTGGAATTCAAAAAGACTCATCCCGAAAAACTTGACTTCCATAGACAAGAGAGGTAACGACTCTGCAGCCTGTTATCTTATTAACTCATCTATAACTTACATCATATTTATATTACATACATTGCAAAAATGTCACCAATTCTTGGTGAACACATATATTTCGATTCATTATTCCGTCCATGAAAAATAAAGGGTTAATAGCGTCGCGACAAACCTCGTCTAAAATATAAAGAAAAAAAGTAACAGTATTGAAATATAGCAAAAAAAAAAAAAAATTTTTTTTTAAACTTTTTTTTATTCTTTTCTTTTTTTTTTCACCATGCATGCAGTCATTTTCCGGTTGGTTATCGGTCCATAGGCAAACTGTCAAGGCCTCTTTGCATCTGACAAAGTATATTTGCATTACACAGGAGATATGTTTTAATAGATTCTGTCAAACCCGTCTCTTATAAAAAAATAAAAAAAAATCCCAAAATTTTTTGAAAAAAAAAAAATTATAAAAATAAAAATGTAAAAAAAAAAAAAAAAAAAAAAAAAAAAGAAATTGGGATTCGTTTGTAATGAAAGTAATTAGGTTGATACTTTCAATGGCCTCCGTTGTTTTTTTTTTTTTTTTTCCTTTCCTTCTAATGGCAGTTGTGCATCTGCAATTAGGAGTAATTCTGACAGTTCCAATTTCCGAGGGATGGGAGACAGTGAACAAGATGTAGAGCAGTGATATTACACGTGAAAACCCCTGTCTCTTTAACCTTGTTGGTTTTTGTCTCGCAGAGGTTACCTTTTCCCGATGGTGCAAAATCGACTTGACATAACTGTTCATGAGTTTCTGGGTTTTCCCTGGAGGTATTTGCATCCGATCAGCCCAGTCAAGCTTCAAGTTGAAATTGGCAGCCCAGAAACTGACAGGATTGGGACTAGGAGTGAGACAGCTGAAATATAAGCAATAAACTGACAGCATTAGAGTGAAATTGGGACTATGTAACTCTCAGAGAGTGCAGGCAGAGGATCGGCTCTCGTTGGCCTTTGATACGGCGTCGGATTCGGTTAAAAGTTCGTTGACTGACGCCGAGTTCTTTTTACATTGTAACATAATTTTTTTTAATTTGTTGTAAAGTTCTCGGGCCAACTTTATCCTTCATTTCAAATAGTCTAAAATAAAGTGGAGCCAAATTTCAAGCCCCTCCCATGAGCTTCACGTCCCATGACGACTTGTCAAACAAATCAACAAAACAAAAAGAGACAAGAATTAAAAAAAAAAAAAAATAATAACCCAAAAACTATTTAAACTACTCACCCCAGTTATTAAAATTAGTTTTTAAGTTTTTTGGCAGTGGATTGTTAATTTTTTTTTTTGGGGGGGGCGGGGTTTGTTTTGGTGGTGGTAGTGCGTGTAAGGGGGTGCCCTTTCTTTGTCCGAAAAGAAAACAAAAAAGCTCCGTAAAGTTAATTAAACCAGAATAAAATAAACACTTCCTTGAATAGTTGCGCGGGTTTACATTATTGTTTGTTCAATGATATCCTGAAACTCACGGCCGAGAAAAAAAAAAAAAACATTGTAGTTCTATGGGGGTTTTTTTTTTCCTCTTTTCTTTCTTGAAGTGCATGGAAGTGTTAGAGTTTTAAAAAAATTGCAAAAATTTGGGATTCACGATGATATCTACTAGAGTTTATCTGGGTTTGGTCAAGCACCGAGTTTGATTTTTATTTATGTTTTGAGTTTTTTTTTTTTTTTTTTTTTTTTTTTGTTTTTAGCCCGATTAATAAGTCTCTGTTACTTCTTCTCCGGGAGACGTAGCAGACGTAAGCTTTGCTTTCAAACACTTTTTTTTTTTAGCCCTGTGTGTGTGACAGGCATTGGCTGATCTGTTGATACCCATTCGACAGGCCCTGTTGAGTCTAAATGGTGTGACGGCACATTTTTGTTAAGCTTTGAACAAAGAGATGGAGATGGCGTGCTGGCACCGTCCTCGTGCACATTGGACTTGTCACAGTCTTCCCTGATTTAATGCTCTGTTTATGCCTTAATATTAAAAACTTAAGGTCAGAACAATGAGTTTCCATACTCCACGCACAAACTTTTATCCTGGAAGTCTTAAGATATAGAAGCCAACGTCGGATCGTCGTCCTCAATATCCGTAGAACAAAAACAATAATACAATAACTTTTCGAAACGTAGATTGCAACTTGCCTCCGAGCTGTTATCCATTTTGAAAATGGGGGGATTTTTTTTTTTTTTCCAGAAAAAAAGTCTTATTAGGAGAGAGGAAAAGATTATTTTTCTTTGATCATTTGTTAGAAGTGATTATTTCTACAGTGGATTTGCTTATAAGCTCCGACAAAAAAAAAAAAAGTTAGGTCTATTTGCAGGCGTTGAGAATTGCTTAGACTTTTTCAAAAAAAATGACAAGAATAATTCGAAATTGCATTCTAACCCCGAAAAGATGATTTACAAATAAATGCAAACACATGGATAAGAAGATACATGTATATGATGTGTAGGGATTGTTAGGAAAGTTGGCACTGAGCAGTGGGATGTAATTATTTTACCGCCAGCCGGGATCAACCCGCGCTTCGAGTGTCTTTTATTTATCTTTTGACTCATATGATGCAGTTTTGGTCTCGAAAAACCCATAATAGGGTGCTGTAGCCTTTGAAGGCCGTAACTTGGGAGTGGTAGGTCCATTCTTGCTGGTGGGCTTCATATACTTCATACATGACCCAGTGACCATACGGGTTATTGGTTTTCAGAAAAAATTCCATGTCTGTTTCAAAAAGTTCCTTCGTAAGTGCCTAATTGCTTCAGCATAAGTTTTGGAAAGTAGTCATGGTTGAATAGAAACAATTTGCTTATCTTCTTCTTCTAGGCCTCATATCCAGTGTACCCCAAGACTCTTGGTTCTCAGTTTTATCTTGAATTGTAATAAATATTTATATATGATATACGTCAACTATTTTATACCAAAAAACCTCCCTTTAAATCAACTGTAGGGACACTAGAGGGACACTTGACCAGAAGTCCTACATCCATTGCAACATACTAACTGTATTCAGCCAAAAATGTTCACGAGGTTGATACACCTCATCCACAGAAGTTTGCCACTAACCACAATCGGTTCCAAAAAGTTGTCAGGTTCACGATCACGATTGTCAGGTCCATTTAGAATACAATGTCCTAAACCCAAGTCGGTGGATTCTTTCTAGCAGATCTTTTTATTGCCTCTGTCGTAAGCGTTCTTGGGTTGTTCTTTTTCTTCTCAAAGTGGTACAAATGTTCGACCCCTTCCACTGTATTAACCTGCAGACCCCATTAGCAGGGAAGGTCTAGGAAGACAGATGTGGAGCATTGTCTGCACATCTTGTAGAGTTTACATTAAACAGTGTCGGGCCTGTCCTCCCTCTCTCTGGCTTTGAGATCCTATCACTCAAAGTTACATAGTGAGTAGAGTTTACGAGCAAAGACGTACGTCCATCAGGTTCAACCAGGACGTGCTAGATGTCCTTCATAAGAGACTTAACTTTTTTGATGACCTTATTTTTGTTTTTATGCTTTTATTATACTCTCAACGTTACTCACTTGAGTTATTGACTGACCTTAGTCTCCTTAAGTGACCTCTGCTGGATGATTCCGATGATCCCTTAAGCAATTCCCTCTGCTGGATGATTCCGATGATCCCTTAGCAATTCCCTCTCGCCCTTGGCCCCACTTTTTCCATGTTTTTACTGTTGGTTGTGATCTAGCATGTAGTTGGGTGTGTGTGTGTGTTTGACTAATGTTCGGCTGTTTGAATCATTCCTTGTTTTTTTCCCTTGCTTAAAAAAGGAGGACTTATATTACACATTGACAGAGATGAGCAGGACCTATCCCTTCTACCAGAGCGACACCCAAATATTTGTAGGAGGAAAGACTCCCGCAATAGTAGGTCTTTTTTCCTGGTGTACTGTTGTCTCGATTTCTTATGCACAATCGCCTTCTGTTATGACATGTCTTTTTTAAATGTTTGCCTTGGTTATCATAACTGTTTTAAATCTTTTTGTAATTAGAGCTAAGAGATTGACATCCCCAAGGAAGCATTAATTGTTGGATCATGTCAGTATCTGTCTCCCCATCTATAAATACATGCACTGCGATGTTTTTTTTTTTTTTTTAACCGTCTCGAATAACGAGTAGGGAATTTTTTTTGTCATTTTTTTTTTCTTAATTCGATTCCAGAGAGCTAGAATTGATGATAAAAATTCTCTATGGAAGTTTTCCTGCAAGCTGTGAGATCATTACATACCATAACTCATGAATGGGGCTGGCCCATCGAACAGGCTACAACTGTATTAGTCCCATATGTTTGTAATAATTTCTGCTGTTCGGAGTCTTCTCTACAGCATTTTATGCCATACTTCAAGCATCATTTTTCAATTTTCCAAAAAAACAAAACAAAAAATCAAAGCAAACTGACAACCAAAAAAAAAAACAACAAAAAATCAAAGCAAAACGACAAAACAAAGTTGCAATTTTTTTGAGTAGGCAAATAAAAATATTCCTTTACAGCCATCGAGATTGTTCCTATTCGACATCGTAATCAAAGCAAAACGACAACCAAAAAAACCCCCAAAAACAAAGTTGCAATTTTTTTGATTAGGCAAATAAAAATATTCCTTTACAGCCATCGAGATTGTTCCTATTCGACATCGTAATCAAAGCAAAACGACAACCAAAAAAAAAAAAAAAAAAGTTGCAATTTTTTGGAGTAGGCCAATAAAAATTGGAAAGATTGTTCCTATCCGACATCGTAATTGGCAGCGAGACTCGTCTATTTGTAAGCAGATGATGTCATTTATACTTATTTAAAAAAAAAAAAAAATCAAAAACAATTACCAAATTACAATAATAGAATTAAAAAAAAAAAAAAAAGCGCAGTTACTGTATTTGTGTTCCGTTCAACAATCAACATGCAGGGAAACAAAACAATTCTATGCAAAAAAAAAAAAAAAAATCATCATTCATCTACATTATAATTGCTTCTTTTCCACATCTACGGGGTGGTTAATTAAAATTGTGATTAAATGTGGTCTCGCTGCCTAAGATGTCTTGCCCAAAACAGGTGGTACGGAATTTAAAAGTAAAAAAAATGTAATTAGCATTGGAAATTGAGAAATTGCCTGTAAGAATCAGTGTTAATTTCAGTCAGTGATGAGGTAATTTATAAATGAATTCAGCAGAGGATGGGGAGTAAGAAATGCACAACCGACACTCGGCCCCTCCTCGCCGTTCCCAGCATGCAGGTGAAGATGTTTGCAAAATATTGAGGTAATTTGAAAATAATTCCACACGTTCTGAGTCTAAATGGAGACTACCTACATTCTCCTCCCCCAAATAGCAACCCCGTGGCACCTATGATGTCATAAATTAGATTACCAATGAGTCAATGTGGATATATAGCTACAATTACAAGTTTTATAGCATATCTAATAATGTACAAACCACTATTTTATATAGGAAAAATAAGCCCTGCCCCCGAGGAGCTGCCAATCCAATTTCAATACAAATTTGGAGCTAATCTTAGCCAAATTAGTTACCAGTATAGATTTACCCGTATATACTCGACTCTAGTATAAACCGAGGCCCCTAATATTACCACAAAAACCTGGTAAAACCTATATTTTTTTTACTCATGTATAAGCCGAGTTTGGGTTTTCAGCAATTTTATTTGTGCTGAAAAACTAGGCTTATACTTGAGTATATATGGTAGTTAAAAAAAAATATTTAGAGGAAACTGAGGCCGTACTAAAAGTTGTCTTGGCCCCTCTTGATGATGTATATGGGCCCCTTCACAGTACAATTTGCCACTTTAACACAATTACTTTGTTATTCAGATGTTTTTTAGACCATATATCTAGATTTAAGACTGTCAGAAACCATGTGGTCAAAGGAAGACCTAAAAAAGTGCTAAATCAAGAACATGTCCATGACCTACCTTTATACTTTATAACTCTTGTATCTCTCTATGTGCGCAGAGTGGCTTTCCGGCCCCATAAGGTCTCAGGGCCCAGGAGTGACAACAATATCTGCACCCTTTCAGCTATGCCCTTGGTTAAGCGTCTCTTCCATGGGTTATTGAGTTCTGTCCTAATTCCCAAAAAGTCACCCCCACCCCATGCAGAAAACCAATAAGTATACGAGAGGGACGGTAGAATCAAAGGTCAAAAACAAACTGTATATTAACCACATCCATACTAAAAACATGGTATGAAATGGTCTCAAGCTTGAAGTAATTTCGTTTTTTTCCCCAAAAATTTTCATCGAGTTTTCTCACAATGTCTATCTGTAAAAAGTTGATGTAACACGTTCTCTAATCTGGGGATATATTTTCATTAATTGCTTTCTGTGACCTCTTTCTGACCGTGAATATCGTCCATGCATTGATTTTCTGTCTCTGTGAGTTTATGTATTAGTGAAGAAATGTTCTGTTTTACATCCATTCGTTTGGTACTAATTATACGTGATATATGCCTACAGTGGTTTGCCGTTTTTTTTTTTTTTTTTCAAAACATCTTCATCATCGGAGTGGAAAATTTTTGTGTGACATCACTGCATGGCATCATTGTGTGACATCATTGATTTGCTTGATGTGTCAGATATTTGTGCATAAGTGTTTACTGATCTCATTTTCTTGATGGACGACGTAGAAGTGGAGGTGGTACTACCTTTTTGATTTGGTACTATCCGCAGGTTGGTCATGTGATGGCTTTATGTTGTACCCCAAGCCACGTGTCATCGCAATCTCATGGTTGGGGAGAACTATTGTTAAGTCTGACTTTTAGATTTTTATTTGTTATTGAATGATTCTGTCATAGATTGTGGACCTTCAACGGGTCCTCTATTTCCTTTTATGTCATGGGCTTCCAAAAAAGGACCAATACTATAATTGGCGTCCAAAAAGTTTAGCATCATTTATCATACTCATTATGGATCTTTCTGGATCTTGTAGGATCATCGGTTGTAGAGTTTTGAGTTGTTTCCTAAAAGGTTCAGTTCCACCATTGGCATCCAAAAAGGATCTAGTATTAAGGATGGATATTAAAAATCCATCATTATTTGCTTTCCAAAAAGTTAACATATTCTCATTGGTTTCCAAAAAATAGGTCAATTAATATCGATCCAAAACTATTGTCACTAACACTGGTTACCGAAACGTTTTAACATTTTCATCGGGTTTTCAAATAGGCTCCAGTATCATCATTGGTTTCAAAAAGATCTGGAACCATCACTGATTTAGCAAAAAGTTTCATTTTTTTTTCCTTTCGTTGGCTTCCAAGAAAGTCCAGAACCTTCAATGATTTCCAAAAAGCTCTAGTGCTATCTTTGGTTTCCAAAAAGGTCCACCACCATCATTGGTTTCCAAAAAGTTCCATTACCATCATTGGTTTCCAATAAATTCCTCTACCATCATTGGTTTCCAAAAAGTTCCACTACCATCATTGGTTTCCAAAAAGTTCCACTACCATCATTGGTTTCCAAAAAGTTCCACTACCATCATTGGTTTCCAAAAAGTTCCACTACCATCATTGGTTTCCAAAAAGTTCCATTACCATCATTGGTTTCCAATAAATTTCTCTACCATCATTGGTTTCCAAAAAGTTCCACTACCATCATTGGTTTCCAAAAAGTTCCACTACCATCATTGGTTTCCAAAATTTTCCTCTACCAGCATTGGTTTCCAAAAAGTTCCACCACCATAATTGGTTTCCAAAAAGTTCCACTGCCATCATTGGTTTCCAAAAAGGTCCACCACCATCAGTGGTCTCCAAAAAGTTCCACTACCATCATTGGTTTCCAAAAAGTTCTAGTGTCATCTTTGGCTTCTAAGAAGGTCAGGAACAGTTGAATGTTTCGATGTGGAGAAAATTATTCCTTATCAACCAACAAAGTGTAGGCTTACCGCAACTATAATGTCCAAAAATGACAGATAGTTGGAAGTATTTGCTTGTGTTTGCTTCGTCTTTGTGGTATATTAATGAGTGAAGCCTCCAGTTGATAATCTATAAGACTGTGGTTAAGGACTAATGCACAGGTACTTAAAGGGATGGCGCGGGTGGGGAGGGGGGTGGGGCCCTTGAAGATAAATAGACAACCTTTCTGAGAAGCCATAACACCATAGTTATTTATTTATCTTAAGACTTGGAGGTTACATGAAGGAAGAGCAATCCCATCTATGACTAGGAATACGGCCCAGGAGACCGGTTTCCAGTTTGAAAACAATTCCTAATATCTGGGAAATGCTCTGTTTGTTTATGCGTACATAATGCCGGTTTGTCCGCCTGGGAACGGAGGCAAATGGGAGAAGTATGCATGGATTTCACAGGTAACAGGATTACGTGGGCACATAATTGATCCATTTGGAGGCGAGGGGGGGGGGGGGGGGAATGACACCGCTCTCGAAGATGTCTCATCTTTGGAGATAGGAGTTTATGAATCCGGCATCTGTAAATTCAAAAGAATCAATATGTCAATTTTATTAAAGCTCCGGACCAGCTGGACATTAAAGGAACATTTACGAAAAAAAAAAAATTCAGCTGTACTTACAGCTGTCCTGCATCGCTCATTACAAAGGCTTAGATTTGTGTTTAAAATGTGGCGTCTTTGTTCCCTGCTAGCACATCTGCGGAATCAAAAGCGAAGGGGCGCAATCTACAAGGCGAAAAAAAAAAACGTTTACTGCAAATCAGCAACATTGTGACATATAGACACCATATAACACCATCCTCCAGCCCATTCATTAGGCCATCGCACACCCTTAAAGGAAAAGTCCATGTCTCCTCCCACCTCATCCATGCCTTACGGGAATCCATTCCTTTATCTATTTTTGACATTTTTTTTCCCAAAAACATCGGCTTTTATTGCGGAATCCATTTAAAGGGAAGAATCAGGAGCTTCCAATGTGATTTTCTCACTTCAAGGCGGTGAATAGGTTGGGCTTCCATCTCGATGCTTCCCGTATGTGCATTGAAGCTCTTTGATATAGGACCTTTAATGTTTCGGCATAGATCTTGGGGGAGTGTAGGGATGATGTGTATCAAGCTTGTTAAAAAAACTGATGTAACGCCACTCGAATAAAAGTGCAATTTATCATCAATCTGTCTATATATACATTTATTATGGGGAAGTTTGATACATTTCTATGCAATTAAATTGCTTTAGTGTAGTGTAGCTATAGGGGAGTAGAGGTAGCAGCGGTACATAGGGATAGGGGGTCCGGTTGAGGTCCAGAGTCTTCTTCTGATGCTTAGTAATACATTTCTACATGTGTGTCCTACAAACCTATGGGAACTCTGACAAGTTGTGGGGAGCAGGTCCCCCCCCCCCTTCCCGGTTTAGCCTCCTATAGACAGTCTCCAGTGGTTAGCAGGAGGGGATACAAAATACAGATTGCATATACCACAGGAATGAGAAATGCCACTCTGGGCACATCCGCCAGGGTGCTGGGTTTCCCAGTAAAAACACGGAGAGCGTTCACATGTCTCTGGCGTTGTGGTTGGCCACATATCCAGCCCCTTGGATTCGGTAACCCCGTGTCCCGTTCTTTTTTACATTAACCAATATAAGTCAGTGATGAGGCGAAGAGTCACTGAAATCAAATGATTTGTCCACATTTGCCCCAAATTAACGGAGCCCCTGGGCATCTGCCAATAAGATTTGTCCGGTTTGATGTGCATAGTGTTACATGACTGTATTTCAAATTTTACTAAATATTTGATCTTTATTCATAAACAATTTCAAGATCTCTGCTTGCTCTTACTGAATGACCACATTTTACTTTACATCCAAAGGCTGGAAACTGTTGCCGGACTTATACTTCTCTTTAAGATTTGCTACTATTGTATTTAAAGGAAATCTACCACCAGGATGAAGGATTGTAAACCAAGTACACTTACCTGCTGATGTGTCTCCTCTCCTCTTATTTTAGCTATAAAAAAAGGCTATAAAATCATGCAAATGAGACTGGCGAAATAGCTTTTAACTGAGCGTGGAGCCCCTTGGACTAATTTGCATATATTTAGAGCCTATTTTTGTAAAATTGAGAGCATAAAAAGCTAAAAGGAGAGCAGATCCTGCCAAAGGGTGCACACACCTGCATGTAAGTGTGCTTGGTTTACAATCCTTCATCCTGGTGATAGATGTCCTTTAAAGGAATTTCCAGCTTCTTGGATAGATCCTTAGTATTAGATCATTGGGGATCTACTATGGAGCAAGAGAATGGAATCGGAAGATCTCCTTATTTGGTGTAGTCACTGCACTGTGTTACTGCAGCTCAGTTTCTTTTCACAATGTAGTACCCAAACCTGGCCACTACATAGAGGAAGGAGCTGTCCTTTCATTATGTGATCAAGTCATCCGTTTGGGACCCTCACAATCAGACCATTTACTGATACCCTGCTACAATGTCTTGATCCAGATCGATAAATTCTCCTCTCACTGATACATTGTACCAAACCATCTGTGCTGCCGATCCCCCCGGATTGTCCGGCCTTGTTACCACTGTAGTCAACGTGGAATACAAATGTTACAAATTTTAAAAGATTTTAAAACATATAATAAACTTTTATAACTTTATACATTTGTTGCCACTCCCATAATGCATCAGTGCAAAGAGGGACACAAGTCTATCGAAGGGCAAAGCTGCAACTACGACGACACTAAACGCCATGTGAAGTTGTGCCGTTTTCCGCGCTCCGGTGTGCCGAGATATGTTTGGAAAAAACTGGATTATCAATGTCTGACATTGAGGCCCAAGTGCGTGATCCCTAAATCTGTTGTTATTTTGCCGGTAGTGAGTGACATCAGCTGCCGCGCTAAGCAGGTGTCCCTGTGTAAACAAACGCGCCCTGTATACGTTCCGCCGCGCTCCTTCCTGCGCGCCCAAAAGAGCAGCGTGATTAAGAATCCTGTAAAATTTTTGAATGGAAACGGATGGGCGCCTGAGCAGAACATAATTACACCATTTGAACATCCGCAGTTCACCGCCGCAGCCCCCAAGTTGAAGAACAGCAGAAATTAATAATATATAATAGCATCGTTCTCGTAATTTATAAATGAAATAAAGCAGAAAGCGGATTCTGCTGATTCGCACTTTCCTCCTAATTTCTGAAAAGATAAAGTGTAGATTATAATTTTGCGATGGAGGTGGAAGTGGGGGAGGAGGAAGGAGGGAGGGAGGGCAAGGGCTGGGGTTTCTTTTTAATAGAGAGGTTTATTATGAGACGATTTGAAGTTTTTTTTCCTCCGGAGGGTAACGAGAGGCGAGACCGCCCCAGAAGGAATCTGCGAGTCACATTATAGATGATTGTAAAGAGCGTACGTTGTAATAAAACTATACGGCGTAATGATCGATTAGCCGTCTCATCGTCTACCTGCGCTCCATGCCGGCTCCGATACGCGGCGTCTAGTCATCTTCTGGGCAGGATAATGAAGTGAAGACTTATGTTCTGCATCAGATGTAGCAGAGCCGAATGCGTTCTGCTGATATTTAGTCAGTATTGATCACTTTCTCAGCTTTTAGGCCGGTGACATTAGATATTCCTATTGAATCCTCCTCCCATACGGATGTCCTGAGTGCATGTTCACCGGTGTTCAGGTTTGGACGCTTTATCTAGACATATTGGCATCCAAACAGCCAATTGGGCAAATTGACACCTGATTGGCCATAGAGTGTCCCCTCGGTTGCTTGTGGTGTCAGTTTACCAGATTAGGCAGCCGAAACCAACTATCTCCATATCTCCATAGACAATGTAAGGATTGGGCATGTTGAAATCCAGAATGTCCCATCCTTCACTTTCTGTGAATCAGAGTGAGGACACAATCATACACGTTATATGGTGCCCACCATACCTATGGCCAGCCCTTTTTCCATTTCACCACACGGTGCCGAAACAATGCAGCAGTGCGGAATTCCTTTAGGGTTAAGGCCAGTAAGGGGTTAATAGTAAATCCTAAAAAACCAATCCTTTCTGAGATTTGTGGGTGGCACGGTGGCTGAGTGGTTAGCACTTCTGCCTTGCAGCGCTGGGGTCATGAGTCCGAATCCCATCCAGGTCAACATCTGCAAAGAGTTTGCATGTTCTCTCTGTGTTTGCGTGGGTTTCCTCTGGGTCCTCCGGTTTCCTCCCACAAACCAAAACATACTGTTAGGTTGTTTAGATTGTGAGTCCCAAGGGACAGGGACTGATGTGTCATGCTTTGTGCAGCACTTCGTAATCTGTGTGCGCTGTAGAAATAAAGGAATTATTATTAATTTGGAGTCCTGCACTGTCACTCGGTTTGTCACTCTCTTAAACTGGACCCAATATTGTCATGAGATTGCAACAATATACATTGTACGGGACTGATCTGTTCAATCGGATTGCGTCCAACTAAAAGATACAGCAAACGACACCTAAAATTCGGAAACAAAGCTCCTTCCAGTGGCTCCGGCAGACGTCTTCTGCGCTACTTAAGGCTCGGGATGTCTCTCATTACCTCCTCAGTTCACTAGCCTCAAATTGACTGATTTTAATACGCTGGAATCAGCTCGAGTCCTTTCGGAGTGTTCATTAAACCCAACAGGGTTTGCGGTGAAATACTACAATATAAAACGGGATGTACATTAATAAAGTTGTGATATATGTGGAGTGCGCGGCGCATTGATCGTCTCCGTTATGTAGAAGTATTCCGGCTCCAGTCTAATGGGAGACCAAAAAGCCATAGGAAGGAGGGGGGGGGCCTGTTTAACCCTTCCAGCACATTGCTGCACAGTGTGACGTCCATGTCATCATAACCAAAATGAAAGGGGTGACAAAAATCCTCCCCACAGAAGTGCAATAATTTCTAATTATCCCAGTCGAGCTGCCAGAGGGCCTAGAGGAGACGGCAACTTGTTGCGGATCCATCTGTTGAGCGGGAGTGCGCTCCGTGCAGAGAATTCCTCGGGGCGGCTCTTTTTTATCCCCCAGAAATGCATCACTTGATAAATGACACATTTTTGTCACTTTTGCTTTGCAGCCGTTCCCTCAGAACATGTGAATTTGTTTCTAAGAATGAAATGTCTGATTATCTTACCAGCAGTGATTCGGGTTTGATGTTCATTCCTGATGTTCTGCTTTGTGCATAAATGTCACATGGCTGTGTGGTTTCCGGTGGGCTTTAGGGGGTCTCCCTCCAGTGCACGGCCCATGCTGACATGTTTGTTGTGTCTTGTAGTCAGTGTATTATCCCTGTACTGTGACCATCACTGTGTGTATTATCCCTGTACTGTGACATCACTGTGTGTATTATCCATGTACTGTGACATCACTGTGGGTATTATCTCTGTACTGTGACATCACTGTGTGTATTATCCGTGTACTGTGACATCACTGTCTGTATTATCCCTGTTCTGTGACATCACTGTGTGTATTATCCCTGTTCACTGTGTGTATTATCCCTGTACTGTGACATCACTGTGTGTATTATCCCTGTACTGTGACATCACTGTGTGTATTATCCATGTACTGTGACATCACTGTGGGTATTATCTCTGTACTGTGACATCACTGTGTGTATTATCCGTGTACTGTGACATCACTGTCTGTATTATCCCTGTTCTGTGACATCACTGTGTGTATTATCCCTGTTCACTGTGTGTATTATCCCTGTACTGTGACATCACTGTGTGTATTATCCCTGTACTGTGACATCACTGTGTGTATTATCTTTTACTGTGACATCACTGTGTGTATTATCCTGTACTGTGACATCACTGTGTGTATTATCCCTGTATATGAGGAATACTATTACGGTGTAGGGTGTTAGGGTCCTGTTGAGGGTTCCTCCGGGTTCCTGCGGTGACTTTTCTGTGTTCTCCTCCTTCCTGTAGAGATCCGGCTCTTCCCATTTGTATACATTGGATGATATTATTCCGATCTCACTGACCTGAATGATTGTTCTCTTCACACCCGGAGTCTGGTTCACGTCTTCCGTTTAATGCACTTGACACCGCTCGGCGCTCCTGATAAAACTAATTCATTAATTGAATGGTTATTGATTTCACACGGAAGAAAAAAAAAAAGGTCCCTATTATTTAATAAGAGGAGTGTGGAGTCTGGCAGCCGCTCTTATTATCAGATGATTTTATTTTATTACCTAGTAGTTTGGCAGGATTATAACACTACCGGCAGTCAGGCTCAGAATCTCAGCGTGTCCCCCACACCGGCACTGCTTCATCCACATCCAGGCGCGATTACATCACGATTGCTTAATAATATTCGAGCCCGGATTGCCTAATTATTACATACAGGGGTAGACGTTACCCTGAGACCTCATTCATGCTCAATCACAGTGGAGACATTATGACACTATGATTCTTACACTGGGTCAGTACTGTAGATGTAGCAGAGCTGAGTTTGTGACATATATAGTCTTAGTCTCATATTAAATTCCCACTTGGTGCCCTCATCCCCCATCAGTTCCCATAGCTTAACCCCAACATTTAGTAGTCAGTTGTCTTTGGATTCATATAGGACTAATAATATGGAATCATAGTATACAAGCGCAGCCCCCCATGTATCCTTATACCCACTTTTATAGAGGATTTACTGAAAACTTGTGGAACCAATGGGGCTATACAAACCCCACCTGATGGTATCATAGTAGATAAGGATTTACCATATATACTCGAGTATAAGCCTCGTTTTTCAGCACAAAAAATGTGCTGAAAACTCAAACTCGGCTTATACTTGAGTAAAAAAAATATCTCAAAACTCACCCTCCTGGCTTCCCCCTCTGCTGGCTATATACTGGGGTAGGGGGCTAGCTATATACTGCGGCAGGGAGCTGGCTATATACTGGGCAGTGGGGCTGGCTATATACTGGGGCAGGGAGCTGGCTATATACTGAGGTGTGGGGCTGGCTATATACTGTGGCATGGGGTTGGCTATATACTGGGGCAGGGGGCTGGCTATATACTGGGGGATATGGGCTGGCAGGCTGTATACTGGGGGGCAGGTGCTGGCTATATATTATGGGGAAGGGTCCGGCAGGCTACATACTTATACTGGGGAGGCTGTGACCAATGTATTTCCCATCCTCGGCTTATACTCGAGTCAATAGGTTTTCTCAGGTATTTGTGGTAAAATTAGGGGCCTCGGCTTATACTTGGGTCGGCTTATACTCGAGTATATACGGTATAAGGATGTAGATGTCTCTTAATTCCAATCTATAACCCAGAGGAAATCAAAAAATCTACAAAAAAATTCCTTCCAATCAGTATAACCTGGATCAAGATTCCATCCCAAATATTTTGTTTCTGTGGTCCTGATCCAATGTCCTTTTCCTCTCCAGAACTTGGACATTAAACCATTGGAACATCCTGCGGCAGAGAATTCCATAGTAAAGATTCCTGTCCCCTAGATGATGATCCTATTGTCCATGTCACATGATAGTCTGACCATATTGATCCTAATATAATAGGTCATTGGTCCGACCCATAATCGTTTGCGCACGCATAAAGCTATTCCGCATTATATAGAGGTAACGCGATCGCTCTCCTTTAATACCCCTTCCCTTTAAAAACGTAATTACATATTTCAAAGGGACAAAATACTTTCATTTGGGAAACTAAAGCGGCTCAGGGATCTATCTCCTTCCAGATTAGTTCACTGTCTTTACCGGATAATATTCCTTAATACCTGCTTCATTTCCATTCTATAAAGAGTGGCGTTACGTCTCCGCACACACCGCCACTCGTCTCGTCCTTATGAGATTACTTTCAAGGAAAAGAATTGTTTATACCTGAGAACCATTCGCTAGCGGTGGTGGTGAGAAACGGTGTGATATTGGAGGACTGATGATATAGTGGTGGGTACAGTGCTGGCAACACAAAGCAAAAACAGTCTCGTGTTTCACCTTCTGTCCCTGGAAACCAATTTACCTTAATTCCCTTGTATAGCCACAAGGCACACGTAAGGACACAGAGGCATCAGATGTTCCTGTATGACCAAGCAAAGTGGGAACTGAGTCCATGAAACACTAGAGGACACTGGGCCTAAGGTCTGGTCCTTAAACAGTCTATGTTTCCTGTTATCAGCCATTTAGGTAGTTCCACTCGAGCATATAGGGAAATGTCACGCGTCATTTGTCAGGGTACAATCCAACTTTGTACTCACTATAACTTAAAAAAAGGTAGGGGGGGGATTATTTTAAAAAAAAACTTGAGCTATTTTAATAAAACAATTTTTTTTTAGGAAATATCACCAATATTTTTATATTCAGATAAATAATAGAAATGGGAATAGAATGATTAACCCCCATCTATAAGCCAAAGCTATTGATGGACAGACCTTGCGTTTTTGTAATAAATTTTTTATTTTAAATTACATTTAAAATAAGTACTTATATTTATATTTTAATTAAATATGTTCTAAGTATCTATTTTAAATGTAAAATCATTAAGTCGTCTCGGCAGGACCTGCCCTTCCCCGGGCTACACATGTCACCCTCTTGGCCGGTGACCGTCCCTTATTTTTAATTTTTTTAATGAGCAGAATTCAAATGACTCCAAGTTATGACTGGAGAAGGATAGGAGACGAACAGGTGCGGAATACTGTCCCCTTTCAAATATGGGAATGATTTTTAGTCAGTCAAAGGGCTTTGAGACGCAGCTAACGCTCAAGTGCCGCCTGGTGAACGTGTGATACTGTTATGACGCTCTTACTATGGTCGGTTACTTCTCCCAGAACTGTTTGCAAAGTTTGTAAATAAATACAAACACGATAATGAGGGGCAATGTCGAGTTTTTCGAAGTGAAAGGAAACAAAACAGAAAAAAACGGTGTGGTATTTCCAACATCTGCTTATAATGGAGATCTGATCACGAACAAGTGTTGTGAGTCATCCGCCATCACACCCTACAATTAGGATCGAGGAAGAGTATGTAATGCAAACCATAAAAAAAGGCCACATTTCCGACAAATCTAGGACATGAAAATACGTGCGACAAAACAAGCAAAAGCTTCGACTTGCTATAGGCATGTTTTACTGTTTCCGAAAAAATCCGAAAAAATAATAGGGGTTATTCAAAGCCGTATGTCCAATAAAATAAGGAAGGCTAAAAAAAAAACCTGTAAACGTTACTTTTGTAATGTTTTTTGTTTAACGCTATAACCAAAAAAAGTTTTACCTTGCTACAACGGAGAGGGTCTTCAAAGTCCCTGTGGTACTAGGGGACCAGTACAATGGGGGTAAACATTAGGTTACCCTTAGGAATAGGAGTTAGTGGGATGTGAGTCATTCTTACTGATAATCGGGAGAGATTGACCATGCACAAATGCCATAAAAAAGGAAACACAGACCCACTTGTTCTCAGAATCAGTAGGTGTCTGACAGCCAGACCCCAACGACCTGACTTTACTACATGAATGATGGACAAGTCATAAAAGTTCATCATTAGAAAACCCCTTTTCTTTACAATAAAGGTCGTGAAGGTACCAGAATCCTGACACGCGTAGCCCCCAAAAGGAGAACGGTGGGGACAAAAAAATGACAAAAACAAAAATAATAAAATGAATCTGTTAGCACAAGAAAAAACACCTTGGCTTCAGATATAAACATTCCCAACCGGCTACAAAATAAAAAGATCGTCATTTTTGTGCTGAGCAAAGGGAATTTTTTTTTTTTTTCCCTCGTATCAGTTACCTTGTGCTCTAAACAAATTTCGTAGATTTCCTTTCGCCACAGTGATATATTGTTAGAAATGTTCTGTCTTTTGTTTGAAAGTTGGTCCTGTGAAAGATGACATCAGCTTAGAAAAACAATATAGTAGCTTGAATATTGTCCGCGGGGGCGTTCGTTAGACTACTTTGTTGCCAGTAAAATTCAATTTTCAAAAAGGGAGAGGAAAAAAAAAAAAAAAAAAAGAAGGAAAGAAACTCCTCACGAAGGATTAACCCATGGATGGCAGCGATGAATATAGAGGGGGAACCAAATATAGGTCACCTAGTGAGAGCACAAAAATTGCTGATATGTTTCATCGTATTTTATTATGAGATTTTAGATGTGTTTTGAACTTTTTGGTGAATTTCACATTATGGAATATAGAAGAACAATAATTAGTGGCATCGGGGCAGTGGACTTCAATAGGGATGAGGGACCCGAATGTAATGTTCGCTTTGTGGTGGCATTTTAACACATGATCGTGGGGTGTGTTAACGTTTTAGGGTTCGGTTTTCAAACACAAACCCAACCTTTTCGAGTTTCGTTCGAAACTGACAAATCTGATTGGCGGTGCTCATCCTAATCTCGAACTTTTGGCCTCCGATTACTTGGCTTTCCAGGATTTGGCAAATTACAAACTCTTCCAGTTTACCTGCCCCAAGTTTCATCATTCCCATAATGTGGTAAAAAAGTAGGGTTGACCATTTTGAAGGCCACCATCACAGTTGAACCTTAGGTGATCTGAGACTTTACGAAACCTGCGTTCTAAAAACTCCCCTTAAACATGCATCCTTGGTCAAGCTGAGAATGCAGGTGGTACTTTCTACAGGACAAGCTTTTGAGAACAAAAAAGAAATTCAACATGTCGACCTATTTTTCCCAAACACATGCTGACTGAACATATATACATTAGAGGTTGTCCGGGCCAACGCATGTCCCATGGACTGTTGACTTGACTTGTCCGCAATAAATCTTATGTATCTGATAGACCTAGTTTGCAAATGGTTGTCACGATGTGACCAGGATTTGTTACTGAAGTTTTTAAAAAACTCATCTATACCCTCTTACTATAATCATACAGGAAACTGTAGAAGATGGGAGTTTGGTTTATCAATAACAAGAGCTAAAAACATCTTACGATAAACCAACGTTGACAACATTTTTAGTAAACAAAATTTAGCTTGAAAAAAATAAGAAAGAAAACTTTTGTATTATTTTTTAAGCTTGTCTGTGTTTAACCTCCACAGCCTCAGAAAAGGTTAAAGGTTGGAGAAGGGGTTTTTTCTCCTTCAAAGGGAGAAAGGGATAGGATAACACCTCATAGAACAAAAGGTAATGTCAGGGGGCACTCGGTCAAAAAACTCCTTCAACAAGGGATATTTCAACCTTTCAGAACAGTTACCAAGGCAGCATGGCAAAACAATCCTGACATGAAAAGCACAAAGGAGAGAAAGGACAGAGGTAGGTATTGTTATTGCGCACGCCTCCTCGGCAGTAATATTTCCATCCCCCACACAACTTTGTGCCGAGGTTGGGGGGAGAAAAGTAATAGAAACACTTAGAGGGAAAAAAAAGAGAAGTGACCATGTGTGCTTCCGACCTCCTGTGTATGACCAGCTGATACTTAGCAAAGTTCACTGATGAATGCAATCAATGTAAATAAGTTAACCCGGCCCTCACCAGATGAGCATGCAATTCAATGAGCGCCAGACCCCCCAAGGCTCGCAGACCTAAAATATGCAAAGTTCTGTGAGATCTACTCAAGTCAGCTCGATATGGGCCACCAACATCTGAAATGACACAAAGTAGCTACAACAAGTAACTCGAAACAAAAAGAACAATGTGAAGTTTCTATCTCTTCTACGTGGATACTGCGCAGTCATCACAATCTCTTCCCATTGCCAACCGGAACCATATCAGCCACAACAGATGTTCCAAAGCTAAACAAGACGTAGTTTGTAATCTCGAGAACTCACATGAGCTATTGTGGGGTAGCTGGTGCTTCATTGAAACGTAAAGATGGAAGGTAAGTTTAGGGGCCCACGAGAAATCTAATGGGGCCTCTGGATAACAGATAAGGGTGGGAAAAGAAAGATCAGCATGTTAAATTCTCTGCCTGATCTTGACCTGATCCAGGTACTTTCAGAGAGGTCTAGTTGAAGGCCTATTATGCTTTAATGATTGGGACATCAGATACATATATATGGTGGATGGGGATGTATAGTTGTGGACCGACACAGTTGAAAAACGCTTTTAAATCTACAAATGAAATGAAAAGCCAATCTTAACTATACTATAAAGTAGGAACCTACAAGAACTCAACTGAAGAACCCTTAAGAATCTAGATTAAGAACATCAGTTATATCAACATTGGTGAAGATCTGAAAGCTTCAATGAAGATGAAATTTCCTTGATTCCTAAGGATTAGGTAGACCTCCCCAAATCCGACAAGTCCGATCTCCACTGGTTTCAATATAGCTACATGACTGGTCCAGTTTCTTAAACGCCCCGGAGCCTTGGTGCAGACATCCTGGAGAGATGACAAATAACCAGTATGTGTCCTGGCAGAAGACGTGTTAAGTAGGAGAACTGATGAAGAGGTGTATTATTTCAGTGCAAGTACAGCAAAGCTTTTGGATGAGCTGATTGATTAAGACCAGATGGATGGCACACATAGGTTGTGACAAAAATAGAAACACATTGCCGGAATCCAGGCATTGTCCTCCTATAGCCGTGGAGGTGGGATGCACCATGGATGGACCTAGATGCCTCCTGAGGAGATGGAGAATGGAAAGAATGTTAATGGCACAGTAACTCTTCCAATCCTTGGGTTTTTGTGACGTTGGGGCTAACAATGAATCACCCAGGTCGCCATACAAAACAAACCTACGGTTCTACTTATTGATTTAGAGAGCAGCTGCCCCCTGCGGTGAATCTTTGAACGGGGAGTATATTTAAAGCCTCCTCAGATATCTTGACAATGTGATCCAATAGCTTTTAACATTATTTCACATTTATTGAAGCTTAATGCATCTAGTTTACCGTTATATACAAGATGTGCAGCTGAATTGGTGATTTGGCACAATTTATGGTTACATTAACATGGGCTCTATATATATATTTAGGAGTCAGTGTGGAGCAGATTTGTCATTTGCACCATTTACGGTTACGTAAACATGGGCTCAGATCGTATATTATTTAGGGGATCGGTGTGGAGCAGATTGTCAGTTGCACAATTTACGGTTACGTTAACATGGGCTCTAGTTATATATTAGGGGGTCAGTGTGGACCAGATTTGGAACTGTATAGTAACACTGATGGAATGTAATGAGTACTATAAACCCAGCCTGACCAGAGGTCCCTCTGGGAGAAGGGGTGGGGGGGAGGGGGGGGAGGAGGGGGGTGGTGGTCGTTGTGTTTATCTATAGACTAAGTAGATGTGGTCTGGGACCTATAGACACATAAGGTTACCAGCCAGGGTGAAATATCAGATGGACAGAGCTGAGTTTGTATATGACCCACGTCAGCTTTGATATGAGATTGAGTTATTCCATACAGATACAGTCAGCTCTTTGTTCGTGTCTGAGTCAGATATAAGCACAGGATACCACAATTTCTCAATATTCTCTGCATTAGTCCCCGAAAGTACAGAACTACAGAATTATTCTCTCTAACGTTTGGAAAGGGCGAATAAGCGCCGTGTGAACGAGAAACTAAGTCAACACCCAAAAAAGTTTCACAATTCAACCTTTCTCGATGCAGCGTGATGTCACGGAGCCGTGATGATGTCACACACCCAATAGTATGAGGTCACGACTCTCCATACAGACCAGATGTGCATTGATAGGCTTACCTCTTATATGGTCTCCACTATAGATTTTAGTACGGTCATTAACCTATTGAGTGCCGTGCAGATGTTTTATTGCGTGACAGCCGTATTAATCAGCGTGGTCTTTATCCCTGTATGGCGTAATGCAGCGATGGACGCTTCTCTGGACGCCATTACCTGAGGCTTTCTATTCTATCCTCATGAAGTTTTATTGCAGAGGGCAAAGGTTGTCAGGAATAGGAGCGGCACTGCCAGCCCCCTGCGTCCAGCTCTATCTCCACATGCGGTTCTCACAATGCCAATGAACAGGACTGCAAACTGTTACCTACTTGTTTAAACCTTCCAAGTTACACTCAGGGAATAAGCCCCATACCTGCGGCCGGGCCACGAAGGGGAAATCTTGCTGCCCTATGGTTGTCCATAAGAAATCAGCATATTACACCTCGGAATGCTGAGACTTGAGTCCTTGTAACGAAATGTTGCAGGTCTGAGGACTAGAACATGTTGCAATATCCATGCTACACTGATGGGAATGAGCCCCATACCTGCGGACCGGGGGCACGGCAAGGGGAATCTGTCCTGCACCCCTAGTTGGGTGTCATAAGAATCAGCCTATTCTACACTCTTGGAATGCTGAGACTTGAGTCCTTCAGTAACGAAAGTTTGCAAGGTGGGACTTATAGTAACAATGTTGCCAATATCCAGGCTTACAATGATGGGAATGAGCCCCATACACTGGGCCGGGGGCACGAAGGGAGCAGAATGTGTCCTGCACCCCCTAGTGTTGTCATAAGAGATCCGAATAGTTACACCTCTGGAATGCTGGGACTTGTAGTCCTTAGTTCAACAATATGAGCAATGTTGTGACTTAGTAACATGTTGCAATGTCCGTGTGCTCTTCATGGAGTAGCAGAGCTGAGATGTTTTTAGGATCTTTCCAAAGTTGACAAACCCAGTCTGCCTAAATCCGTGTAACATAATTCTTTCCGCTATCGGAATATTACTTTCAGAAAAAAATCACCCACTTAATACTGGGTGTCACAACCCCAGACGGAGCCTTTAGTCACATCCTGAAATGTTACTATTTAGGACTATGGGGTTTGGCACGAGGTTCGGGGGTTTTAGCTCATTCAAAATATAAGTATTTATCCTCCAAAGTTCACTTGATCTTTACAAATCATTAAAGGTATCAGAGATACAAAAGCAGATGTGGAAATTTCCAATACGCCGCCGTCGCATAGAGAGAAAGTAGTTCGTTACATGATAGGTGTGATAGTTCTTAAGTCTTAAAGGGAGGTTAAAACATATGGCTGCTTTTTCCATAAACAGCGCCACCCCTGACTATGGTGTTGATGCCGGTATTGCCCAGATCAGATGCATAGAGATGAATGGAGCTGGGCTGCAATACCACACACTACCTGTGGCAGGGTGTGGCGCCTATTTCTGGAAGAAAGATGTCAATTTTTCAGTCTCCTGACAACCCTTTCAAGAGATGCACCATGTATATTATAACCAGTCTCTCATATGACAATGACTAGAGGGGTCTTCAGGCTCTTAAAGGGATTTTCAAGGCTTTAAATTTTGAGGACATATCCCTAAAATAAGTCCTCAATACGATAGGTGGGGGGCAACACCTAAGACCATAAAGATCGTTAGAGGATGATAAACTAGAAGCGACAGCGCCCTGCTTGTGGTAGTGGTAGACCAGGTCATGCAGTTCAGCCCCCATTCATTTGAGCTGCAGTGACTCGCTTCCGCACTACACACAGAGTGGCGCTGTCTGCTTCCTCTTACATTCTCCTACTCTCGGTAATGCTAATTGCTAGTGGACTGTATTAGTCTGAAGTAAGACTACAGGTGATAGCCACACTCTTAACATGGAAAACCACTTAAGGCCTTAAGTGAAAACATGCTTTCCCCAATCCAGGCAACCAGTGCTCTCTTCTTTTTCTTGTTTTACCCCTTCAGCATCAGATTGTGCTCAAAGTTAGTTTTGATGTAAAGGGAAACAATATGTTACTTTTTAGTCCATTATTTGTACATTATCATCATTAAAACTAATAACTAAATTCTCTTTATTGTTACAACAATCCCATATCTACCTTCATAGTCCAGGTGTATAAGCACATGTGGGTGCAGCCATTACACAAAGATCTCCCATCTAAAAACCAACTTTTGTAGAAGAAGGAATCTACAGCCCACCTACAGGCCAAGGAGCGGAGTCTCCTCCAAGCAAGATTACGTCATTAAAGGTGAAGATGAGTTTTTATCAAACGTTCAAACTTGTTTCTTTAATAAACTTCTAAAACTTTACAACTTTTTTTGGTGCCTTGTTTGAGGTCACTAGTTTTTTTTTTTTTACAATGGTTTGTAAGAGAATGGGAATTGGGTCCCAAATTACCAGATTTTATAGCCTTTGTTTTACCAGTCCCATCGCCTTATGAACATGCGCAGAGGGAAGAGGAGCCAAATCCATGCATGTTTATGAGCAACCCACTCGCTATATATTACTTTTTGGTCTATTTTTTTTACACACTTTTTTTTTTTTTTTTTAAGAGTCTAGGTAATGAGTTCAGTAAAAGGTCGCGTATTTCAAAGGGTCGCGGCATACGCTGCTGCTTTGCCGCTCCATCTTGATTATAAGCTACTATTGCTATGGCTGGGGGCTAGTATTCTGCAGGCATCTCCAGACACGTCACGTGCGTCCATATCACCACAAGCAAAATAAAAAATAGATAAAATAAGAAAAAAAAAAAAGCAATAAAAAATGATAGATATAAAAAAACCAAAGTTAGAATAAGTAGAAAAGTATAAAACGTGATTAATGAGTAAAAATAAGAAAATAAACTAAAAAATGAAAATAAAAAAGATAAATAAATATAAAAAAAACTATTAAAAAATATGCTGAAAAAAGCAAAAACAAAAGGTAAATATTAAACATAAAAAAGTAAGTTAAAAAAAAGCATTAAAAAACCATAATGTAAAAAAACTGGAAAAAAAAATAAGTAAAAAATGATTAAATATGTTTTTAAAAAAAGTAAAAAGACAAATTAAAAAAAAATTAAAACCCAACAAAGCCCAAAACTATAAATGCAAACTAGAGATGTAAATTGGATCACGCCGCAGTGTGGAAAACTTGCAGACGGGTTGGATATTGTGGATGATAATTTTTAGGGTTTTTTATATTAACAATTTCACTGTCCTCTCGCTCCCGCCCCTTACCAGCTAAAATATGGAAGGGATGCGGAGAAAAGTGCGAGCCAAGCAAACTGCATTATACAATGTTTAATATAATGCAGCACGCGTAGTAAAGGATGATCAACTACGGTGTCAGGTAGGGTTCGCGACTTGACTTATTTATTTTTGAATTTTTTTTTTTTTGCTTCAAAAATATTAAGTTGCTTTTTTTTTTTTTTCTCTCGCGTTAATTTTGCTGTATTTAAACCATTATTTATTACGACCTATAAACCAATTTTAGCACCGGCGCCCTATAACATACATGTGTTTGTTATAAAATCTCCTCTAAAAGGAAGATACGGTACATAGCCCCCCACCCCCACCCCTCCGGCCACTATTGTTAACCCTTTTTTTTTTTAGAATTTTTTAAAAAAATTGTATTTTTTTAGCCACAGCAGCCAAATCTGACGCGTCGTAATATTTATAGCACGAAAGTGACAAAAAAATAATAAAAAAAAAAAAAAAAAGTGATAAAAAATATTCATAAAAAAGTATAAAAATAAAAGTAAATTCAGGTGTTCCGTAGACTCCGCAGCTAAGAAAAGCTTCGGGAGACAGATGGGGAGACAGATGCATGTTGTTAAGTGAAACCACATCGCTTTTATTAAGCTACGTTGGAAGCCGACAGCGAGCTGATGGATCCAGGCGGACGGTAAGAGGAGAACGCGGCGGGGAGTCCTCGGAAGGGTTTATCGAAACAGAAATTCGGAATAGAAAAAAAAAAAAGAATCAAAGATTGGGAATTCTTTGAGTTTGTCTAGAAGTTAAAGGGAAGGAAACTCGGAGACGCGGCGTTCTATCGCCCTGCCCAGGATTATCCACTGAGACAGAGCCGACGCGTGTTCGAATCATTCATGCGCGTGAAGCAATACACAAAGTTCAGTGTAAAGCCACTTTTTAAAAGCTCATTGGCGATACTTTACTTGTACAGAATACTTATTCATGACGGAGCGGTGAGGGCCTGGTAATTACTCGAATCAGGTGGCTCAGAAGTGTTTAAATCTACAAGGACATTAGGGTATGAATATGCCAAAATCATTTGCAATTCTTAAATTTTTAAGTGTTCTTTAGTCAAAAACATAAAATGCAGTGTCGATTAAAGTTGATGAGGTGAAAGCTGTGACACTCAGACCACTGCTGAAACGTCTCCGATTTGTTGAAATTATTCAGACAGTGGAAAGGGACAAAGAGATGAAGAGATATACGAAAAAAAAAAAGTTGGAGATCAGAATGGCTTCTTGGTTCTCAGAGTCTCGTTGGGGGTCGGGGTAGGACCCTGGGGAGTGGTCACTTCATAGCTGCCCCTCGTTGTGCCTGTGTCTGACTAATTATTTCTATCAATTTTATAAAGAAAGGGACAAAAGATAACCAAAAAAAAGTTGGAGATCAGAATCGGCATCTAATTTCTTGGAGGTTTCTATGAGCTCGTTGGGGTCTTGGGGTAGGACCCTGGGAGTGGTCACTTCAGCTCCCCTTGTTGTGCCTGATTCTTTGACTAATATTTCTATCAATTTTACAAAGGAAAAGGGACAGAAAGAAAAAAAGTTGGAGATCAGAATCGGCTTCTTATTTCTCAGAGGCTCGTTGGGGGTTAGGTTAGGACCCTGGGAGTGGTCACTTCATAGCTGCCTCGTTGTGCCTGATCTTTGACTAATTATTTCTATCAATTTAAAAGGAAAGGGACAGAAGAAAAAAGTTGGAGATTGAATCGGCCTTTATTTCTCAGAAGTTCTATGAGCTCGTTGGTAGTTAGGGTAGGACCCTGGGAGTGGTCACTTCATAGCTGCCCTCGTTGTGCCTGGTTTGACTAATTATTTTATCAATTCTACAAAGGAAAGGGACAAAAGATAACCAAAAAAAAGTGGAGATTAGAACGGCATCTATTTTCGAGGTGTCTTGGAGCTTGTTAGTGGTGTCGGGGTAGGACCCTGGGAGTAGTTCATTCATAGCTGCCCTCCTTGTGCCTTGACTTGACTAATTATTTTGATCAATTTTACTGATCTTCTAGTAGGACTCTCTGAGACTGATTTTTTATTATATTTTATTTTGGTACACGACGGCTGTTACACTGTCTCCCCTTCCACTGATTCCTCAGCACTTCCCCCCTCTCTCGCCTGCTGTAATCTTGCACAGTGGGAGGGGAAAAGTGCAGGGAGTGGGGTGACAATGTAACAGTTGGTGAAGCCACACCACTGGTCACAATCCCACGAGCCCTTGTTGTCAGTAGCATAATTTTGAAAGTTGATGTTAGACGGAAGGAGGACAACAAGTATATAACAAGTATGAGAAGATACTACAGTCACGGTACCTGGATCTATGGGTAAGTAGCCCTGGTTTATCATGATGGATTGTGATGGCAGATTTCCTTTAAACATTGGCATAATTAAATAACTCTTTCTATTCACTTATGATCTCGTTGAGCAGAAGAAGTTTAGTCTCATGAAATAAGTCTCCATTACTAGATTTATTACTTTTAAGCCCTCCCCCCAGATATCCAATCCGGTAGTAATTCCATAGATGTTACATTGTATTTTTCCCTTATACAGTAACACAAGCTTCCTCTCTGTACTAAAATAATAGACTATAACCTCTCCCCCCAACTTATAGGGAGAAGAAGGACCCCTGACATCATTAACCCCTTGATTCACTACTGGAGGGTAAATCTGACATGTTTCTACTTAGCGCTGTAAATAGAAAGGGCGGTAATAAAAAAGTGGGTCACATCCTGAGCGCCTGCGATTTAACAAAGGTTATTTGAGCCGAGTGTGTAACGCTTGTGCAGTTCAGGTGGGGAGGAGGTAACGTAGGGGGGCTGAGGGGTGGCCGCCGAATGAGGACAACGCTTATGGTAAAATCTATTGCCCAGACTCACACGTGTTTGGAGGTGGGGGGGGGGTGCCCACACCGAAGTAAAATTATATCCTGCGCTTCCAAAGTTTTTTTTTTTTTTTTTTTTTTACTTTTAATTTAAACAATGAGACTTTTTTTCACCCATTAAACCCAACGAACAAGATTGTCCCCAGCAGCAACAGACCCCTGCTCAGCAGGTACCCTATATTTGCGACATTATGTTTCTTTTCCCGCTAACCCCGGGGCTCATTTGCATAAGATCTCTGTGTTGTGACAATTAGTTTCAGGTGAGATGATTTGTAGAAGCCGCCTCGAAACGATTGCCACTAGTTAGGGATTTCCTTGGTCCTGGCTCTAATTGCGACTGACTGGCACCATTCACAATCGCCTCTCTGATTCAGCAGATTGTTCTGCCAGTCGCTATTGGTGACCTACCCTACACAGAAGTCTATCCTGCACGCAGACAGTGCGCGGTTTAACATTAAGGAACACAAAGCGGAGACAAAACGAACAAGAACAAATAATCCTGCCAACTGCAGAAAGAGGAATATATCTGCGGAGATAACAGATTTTCTGGAGATGTATAGCAGAGCGGATTTGTCACTTTGAGCATTAGGCATGTAGATGTGGATGGTAGCAGAGCTGAATTAGTCATGTAATTCATAATATATTCTCTGTAAATGTACATTTCAGGACTAAACTTGTCACTTAGAGCCTTTGCGTGTAGATTTGGATGTAGCAGAGCGGATATTGTCTTTTAGAACATCTTATTAGTAACTTGTAATACATGATAGTAAATACTGGTGCACAATGTCAACCATGTACATGTAAACCCAACACTGCTACATCTGTTTCCCATGACACATTGTGGATACATTTTAGCATTTCTATTACAGACTTGGATACACTTGGTTTTGCTAAACTGAACCTATACAATCATAGGAATCTATGGGCCTAGGCTTGGCACAGCAGAGCCAGGGGGTGTTTAGTTGTCATAGGTCTATGTAATCCATTGATCATTGTGGAAAATGACAAATCCAGTTATATTGGTGTACACGGCACATCTCATATTCTCGTCTTAGAAAATTCACAAGTTACTATAACACATATCCCATCCTAGGATGCCTTACATTACCATGACACCTAAGGATTATAAAAAGGGCATAATGGACAGAAATAACCTGGGATATTCAATTTTTAAGTAATTTACAGTATTAATGTACGCCACCGCAGATCTGCCGCCTTAGGCACAGCCTTCATAAACCCTTGTAGACAGTTGGGGCGTTGGCACTGCCACACAGCTATATATTACAGCACTGTACCCACCACTAATATCATCGTCCTCCAATATTACACCGGATCTCACTACCGCCACCAAGATTGCCGCCCTAGGCACAAGCTTCATAGAACCCTTGTAGACAGTTGGGGCGTGTGCACTGCACACACAGCTATATATTACAGCGCTGTACCCACCACTATATCATAAGTCCTCCAATATTACACCGGATCTCACTACGCCACCAAAGATCTGCCGCCCTAGGCACAAGCCTTCATAGACCCTTGTAGACAGTTGGGACAGTGGCACTGCACACACAGCTATATATTACGCACTTTCTGTTACTAAATGACAGCACTGTACCCACCACTATATCATCCGTCTCCAATATCACTCCCGTTCTCACTACACGCCACCAATGATCTGCCCACAAGGACAGGCCATCATCACCCTTGTTTATTGTACATAACAGCACTGTACCCACCACTATTTCATCGTCCCGCCTATATTGACACCAGTTCTCATCACCACCACTGTGATCTGCCGCCCTAGCCACAGGCCATCATCATCCCTTACTTACATGGAGTCTATGCCCTTCTATTTGTTCTATTAAGCACTGTACACCCCATTATATCACCAGTCCTCCTATCACTAAGGCTCTAGATGCCGCCACATGCAGATCTGCCGCCCAAGGACAGGCCATCATCACCCTGCATATAGTGACCCTATTGCCATCCTCCTTGTTATGTAGTGCAGCACCGTACCACCACATATCATCAGTCCTCAAATATCACACCGGCGTTCTTATACCGCCACTGCAGATCTGCTGCCGAGGCACAGGCATCATCACCCTTGCATATAGCGACCCTAGTGCCATCCTCTTGTTATGCGCAGCACTGCTGTACCCACCACTATATCATCAGTTCCCTCCTCCAATATCACAACGGTTCTTAATACCGCCACTGCAGATCTGCCGCCCAAGGCACAGGCATCAACACCCTTGCATATAGTGACCCTATTGCCATCATCTTGTATAGCGCAGCACCGTACCCACCACTATATCCTCAGTCCTCCAATATCACACCCGGTTCTTACTACCGCCACTGCAGATTTGCCGCCCGAGGCACAGCCATCATCACCCCTTGGAATAGCGACCCTAGTGCCATCCTCTTGTTATGGGCAGCACTGTACCCACCACTATACATCAGTCCTCCAATATCACAACGGTTCTTAATACCGCCACTGCAGATCTGCCCGCCCGAGGCACAGGCCACTCATCACCCTTGCATATAGCGACCCTATGCCATCCTCTTGTTATGGCCGCTCTAAGAACGCCCGGTGTGATATTTGAGGACTGATGATATGTGGTGGTACGGTGCTGCACTACTAAACAAGAGGATGGCAATAGGGTCACTATATGCAAGGGGTGATGATGGCCTGTGCCTTGGGCGGCAGATCTGCAGTGGCGGCATCTAGAGCCTTAGTGATATAGGAGGACTGGTGATATAATGGGGTGTACAGTGGCTTAATAGAACAAATAGAAGGGCATTAGGACTCACTGTAAGTAAGGGATGATGATGGCCTGTGGCCTAGGGCGGCAGATCACAGTGTGTGGTGATGAGAACTGGTGTAATATAAGGCGGGACCGATGAAATAGTGGTGGGTACAGTGCTGTTATGTACAATAAACAAGGGTGATGATGGCCGTGTCCTTGGGGGCAGATCAGTGGTGGCGTGTAGTGAGAACGGAGTGATATTGGAGACGGATGATATAGTGGTGGGTACAGTGCTGTCATTTAGTAACAGAAAGTGCTGTAATATATAGCTGTGTGTGCAGTGCCACATGTCCCAACTGTCTACAAGGGTCTATGAAGGCTTGTGCCTAGGGCGGCAGATCTGTGGTGGCGGTAGTGAGATCCGGTGTAATATTGGAGGACGGATGATATAGTGGTGGGTACAGCGCTGTAATATATAGCTGTGTGTGCAGTGCACACGCCCCAACTGTCTACAAGGGTTCTATGAAGCTTGTGCCTAGGGCGGCAGATCTTGGTGGCGGTAGTGAGATCCGGTGTAATATTGGAGGACGATGATATTAGTGGTGGGTACAGTGCTGTAATATATAGCTGTGTGGCAGTGCCAACGCCCCAACTGTCTACAAGGGTTTATGAAGGCTGTGCCTAAGGCGGCAGATCTGCGGTGGCGTACATTAATACTGTAAATTACTTAAAAATTGAATATCCCAGGTTATTTCTGTCCATTATGCCCTTTTTATAATCCTTAGGTGTCATGGTAATGTAAGGCATCCTAGGATGGGATATGTGTTATAGTAACTTGTGAATTTTCTAAGACGAGAATATGAGATGTGCCGTGTACACCAATATAACTGGATTTGTCATTTTCCACAATGATCAATGGATTACATAGACCTATGACAACTAAACACCCCCTGGCTCTGCTGTGCCAAGCCTAGGCCCATAGATTCCTATGATTGTATAGGTTCAGTTTAGCAAAACCAAGTGTATCCAAGTCTGTAATAGAAATGCTAAAATGTATCCACAATGTGTCATGGGAAACAGATGTAGCAGTGTTGGGTTTACATGTACATGGTTGACATTGTGCACCAGTATTTACTATCATGTATTACAAGTTACTAATAAGATGTTCTAAAAGACAATATCCGCTCTGCTACATCCAAATCTACACGCAAAGGCTCTAAGTGACAAGTTTAGTCCTGAAATGTACATTTACAGAGAATATATTATGAATTACATGACTAATTCAGCTCTGCTACCATCCACATCTACATGCCTAATGCTCAAAGTGACAAATCCGCTCTGCTACATCTCCAAAAATCTGTTATTCCGCAGATATATTCCTCTTTCTGCAGTTGGCTGAGGATTATTTTGTTCTTGTTCGTTTTGTCTCCGCTTTGTGTTCCTTAATGTTAAACCGCGCACTGTCTGCGTGCAGGATAGACTTCTGTGTAGGGTAGGTCACCAATAGCGACTGGCAGAACAATCTGCTGAATCAGAGAGGCGATTGTGAATGGTCCAGTCAGTCGCAATTAGAGCCAGGACCAAGGAAATCCCTAACTAGTGGCATCGTTTGAGGCGGCTTCATACAAATCATCTCACCTGAAACTAATTGTCACAACACGAGATCTTATGCAAATGAGCCCCGGGGTTAGCGTGGAAAAGAAACATAATGTCGCAAATATAGAGGTACCTGCTGAGCGGGGGTCTGTTGCTGTGGGGACAATCTTGTTCGTTGGGTTTAATGGGTGAAAAAAAGTCTCATTGTTTAAAATTAAAGAGTAAAAAAAAAAAAAAAAAAAAAACTTTGGAAGCGCAGATATAATTTTACTTCGGTGTGGGCACCCCCCCCCCCCAAGCCTCCAAACACGTGTGAGTCTGGGCAATAGATTTTACCATAAGCGTTGTCCTCATTCGGGGCCAAACCCCTCAGGCCACCCCCGTTACCCCATCCCCACCTGAACTGCACAAGCCGTTACACACTCGGCTCAAATAACCTTTGTTAAATCGCAGGCGCTCAGGATGTGACCCACTTTTTTATTACCGCCGCTTTCTATTTACAGCGCTAAGTAGCAAAACATGTCAGATTTACCCTCCAGTAGTGAATCAAGGGGTTAATGATGTCAGGGGTCCTTCTTCTCCTATAAGTTGGGGGGAGAGGTTTAGTCTATTATTTTAGTACGAGAGGAAGCTTGTGTTACTGTATAAGGGAAAGAGATACAATGTAACATCTATGGAATTACTCTGGATTGGATATCTGGGGGAGGGGCTTAAAATAATAAATCTAAGTAATGGAGACTTATTTCATGAGACTAAACTTCTTCTACTCAACGTAGATCATAAGTGAATAGAAAGAGTTATTTAATTATGCCAATGTTTAAAGGAAATCTGCCATCACAATCCATCATGATAAACCAGGGCTACTTACCCATAGATCCAGGTACCGTGACTGTAGTAATCTTCTCATACTTGTTATATACTTGTTGTCCTCCTTCCGTCTAACATCAACTTTCAAAATTATGCTACTGACAACAAGGGCTCGGGGATTGTGACCAGTGGTGTGGCTTCACCAACTGTTACATTGTCACACCCACTCCCTGCACTTTTCCCCTCCCACTGTGCAAGATTACAGCAGGCGAGAGAGGGGGGAAGTGCTGAGGAATCAGTGGAAGGGGAGACAGTGTAACAGCCGCGTGTACCAAAAATAAAATATAATAAAAATCAGTCTCAGAGAGTCCTACTAGAATGATCAGTAAATTGATCAAAATAATTAGTCAAAGATCAAGGCACAAGGAGGGCAGCTATGAATGAGACTACTCCCAGGGTCCTACCCCGAACCACTAACAAGCTCCAAGACACCTCGAAAATAGATGCCGATTCTAATCTCCACTTTTTTTTGGTTATCTTTTGTCCCTTTCCTTTTAGAATTTGATAAAATAATTAGTCAACACCAGGCACAACGAGGGCAGCTATGAAGTGACCACTCCCAGGGTCCTACCCTAACTACCACGAGCTCATAGAACTTCTGAGAAATAAAGCCGATTCAATCTCCAACTTTTTTTCTTCTGTCCCTTTCCTTTGTAAATTGATAGAAATAATTGTCAAAAGATCAGGCACAACGAGGCAGCTATGAAGTGACCACTCCCAGGTCCTAACCTAACCCCCAACGAGCCTCTGAGAAATAAGAAGCCGATTCTGATCTCCAACTTTTTTTCTTTCTGTCCCTTTTCCTTTGTAAAATTGATAGAAATATTAGTCAAAGATCAGGCACAACAAGGGGTCAGCTGAATGACCACTCCCAGGGTCCTACCCCAAGACCCCAAACGAGCTCATAGAAACCTCGCAAAGAAATTAGATGCCGATTCTGATCTCCAACTTTTTTTTGGTATCTTTTGTCCCTTTCCTTTATAAAATTGATAGAAATAATTAGTCAGACAGCAGGCACAACGAGGGGCAGCTATGAAGTGACCACTCCCAGGGTCCTACCCCGACCCCCCAACGAGACCTCTGAGAACCAAAAGCCATTCTGATCTCGCAACTTTTTTTTTTTTCGTTATCTCTTCATCTCTTTTGTCCCTTTCCACTTCTGAATAATTTTCACAAACTGCGGAGACGTTTCAGCAGTGGGTCTGCAGTGTCATCAGCTTTCACCTCATCAACTTTAATCGAACTGCATTTTATGTTTTTGACTAAAGAACACTTAAAAAATTTAGAATTGCAAATGATTTTGGCATATTCATACCCTAATGTCCTTGTAGATTTAAACACTTCTGAGCCACCTGATTCGAGTAATTACCTAGGCCCTCACCGCTCCGTCATGAATAAGTATTCTTACAAGTAAAGTATGCGCCAATGAGCTTTTAAAAAGTGGCTTTAACACTGAACTTTGTATTGCTTCACGCGCATGAATGATTCGAACACGCGTCGGCTCTGTCTCAGTGGAGAATCCTGGGCAGGGCGATAGAACGCCGCGTCTCCGAGTTTCCTTCCCTTTAACTTCTAGACAAACTCAAAGAATTCCCAATCTTTGATTCTTTTTTTTTTTTCTATTCCGAATTCTGTTCGATAACCCTTCCGAGGACTCCCCGCCGCGTTCTCCTCTTACCTGCCGCCTGGATCCATCACTCGCGTCGGCTTCCACGTAGCTTAATAAAAGCGAGTGGTTTCACTTAACAACATGCATCTGTCTGCCCCATCTGTCTCTCCGAAGCTTTTCTCTTAGCTGCGGAGTCTACGGAACACCTGAATTTCTTTTATTTTTATACTTTTTTATGAATATTTTTATCACTTTTTTTTTTTTTTTTATTATTTTTTTGTCACTTTCGTGCTATAAAATATTACGACGCGTCAAGATTGGCTGCTGTGGCTAAAAAAATAACAATTTTTTTAAAAAATTCTAAAAAAAAAAAAGGGTTAAGCATAGTGGCCGGAGGGGTGGGGGTGGGGGGCTATGTACCGTATCTTCCTTTTAGAGGAGATTTTATAAAAAACTGTATGTTATAGGGCGCCGGTGCTAAAATTGGTTTATAGGTCGTAATAAATAGGTTTAAATACAGCAAAATTAACGCGAGAGAAAAAAAAAAAAAAGCAAACTTAATATTGTTTGAAGCAAAAAAAAAAAAATTCAAAAATAAATAAGTCAACGCGACCCTACCTGACACCGTAGTTGATCATCTTTACTACGCGGTGCTGCATTAATATTAAACATTGTATAATGCAGTTTGCTTGGCTCGCACTTTTCTCGCATCCCTTCCATATTTTAGCTGGTAAGGGGCGGGAGCGAGAGGACAGTGAAATTGTTAATATAAAAAACCCTAAAAATTACATCCCAATATCCAACCCGTCTGCAAGTTTTCCCACACTGCGGCGTGATCCAATTTACATCTCTAGATTTGCATTTATAGTTTTGGGCTTTGTTGGGTTTTAATTTTTTTTTATATTTGTCTTTTTACTTTTTTTAAAAACATATTTAAATCATTTTTTACTTATTTTTTTTTTTCCAGTTTTTTACATTAGGTTTTTAATGCTTTTTTTTAACTTACTTTTTTATTGTTTTAATATTTACCTTTTGTTTTTGCTTTTTTCAGCATATTTTTTAATAGTTTTTTTTATATTTAATTTATCTTTTTTATTTCTCATTTTTAGTTTATTATCTTATTTTTATTCATTTAATCACGTTTTATACTTTTCTACTATTCTACTTTGGTTTTTTTTATCTATCATTTTTTATTGCTTTTTTTTTTTTCTTATTTTATCTATTATTATTTTGCTTGTGGTGATATGGACGCACGTGACGTGTCGTGGAGATGCCTGCAGAATACTAGCCCCCAGCCATAGCAATAGTAGCTTATAATCAAGATGGAGGCAAAGCAGCAGCGTATGCCGCGACCCTTTGAAATACGCGACCTTTACTGAACTCATTACCTAGACTCTTAAAAAAAAAAAAAAAAAGTGTAAAAAAATAGACCAAAAAGTCAATATATAGCGAGTGGGGGCTCATAAACATGCATGGATGTGGCTCCTCTTCCTCTGGCATGTTCATAAGGCGATGGGACTGGTAAAACACAAGGCTATAAAATCTGGTAATTTGGGACCCAATTCCCATTCTCTTACAAACCATTGAAAAAAAAAAAAACTATGTGGACCTCAAACAAGACAAAAAAAGTTGTAAAGTTTTAGAAGTTTATTAAAGAAACAAGTTTGAACGTTTGATAAAAACTCATCTTCACCTTTAATGACGTAATCTGCTTGGAGGAGGACTCCGCTCCTTGGCCTGTAGGTGGCGCTGTAGATTCCTTCTTCTACAAAAGTTGGTTTTTAGATGGGAGATCTTTGTTGTAATGGCTGCACCCACATGTGCTTATACACCTGGACTATGAAGGTAGATATGGGAGTTGTTTGTTAACAATAAAGAGAATTTAGTTATTAGTTTTAATGATGATAATGGTACAAATAATGGACTAAAAAGTAACATATTGTTCTCCCTTTACATCAAAACTAACTTTGAGCACAATCTGATGCTGAAGGGGTAAAACAAGAAAAAGAAGGAGCACTTGGTTGCCTGGATTGGGGAAAGCATGTTTTCACTTAAGGCCTTAGTGGTTTTCCATGTTAAGAGTGTGGCTATCACCTGTAGTCTTACTCAGACTATATACAGTCCACTAGCAATTAGCATTACCGAGAGTAGGAGAATGTAAGAGGAAGCAGACAGCGCCACTCTGTGTGTAGTGCGGAAGCGAGTCACTGCAGCTCAAATAATGGGGGCTGACTGCGTGACCTGGTCTTACCACTACCACAAGCAGGGCGCTGTCGCTTCTATTTTCATCCTCTAACGATCTTTATGGTCTTTAGGTGTTGCCCCCACCTATCGTATTGAGGACTTATTTTAGGGATATGTCCTCAAAATTTAAAGCCTTGAAAATCCCTTTAAGAGCCTGAAGACCCCTCTAGTCATTGTCATATGAGAGACTGGTTATAATATACATGGTGCTCTCTTGAAAGGGTTGTCAGGAGACTGAAAAATTGACATCTTTCTTCCAGAAATAGGCGCCACACCCTGCTCACAGGAGTGTGTGGTATTGCAGCCCAGCTCCATCATCTCTATGCATCTGATCTGCAATACCGGCACAACCCATAGTCAGGTGGGGCGCTGTTTATGGAAGAAAGCAGCCATATGTTTTAACCTCCCTTTAAGACTTAAGAACTATCACACCTATCATGTAACGAACTACTTTCTCTCTATGCGACGCGGCGTATTGGAAATTTCCACATCTGCTTTTGTATCTCTGATACCTTTAATAGATTTGTAAAGATCAAGTGAACTTTGGAGGATAAATACTTATATTTTGGAATGAGCTAAAACCCCCGAACCTCGTGCCAAACCCCATAGTCCTAAATACGTAACATTTCAGGATGTGACTAAAGGCTCCGTCTGGGGTTGTGACACCCAGTATTAAGTGGGTGATTTTTTTCTGAAAGTAATATCCGATAGTCGGAAAGCATTTGTTACAACGGATTTAGGCAGACTGGGTTTGTCAACTTTGGAAAGATCCTAAAAACATCTCAGCTCTGCTACATCCATGAAGAGCACACGGACATTGCAACATTGTTACTAAGTCACAACATTGCTCATTTGTTGAACTAAGGACTACAAGTCCCAGCATTCCAGAGGTGTAACTATTCGGATCTCTTATGACAACACTAGGGGGTGCAGGACACATTCTGTCTCCTTCCGTGCCCCCGGCCCAGTTATGGGGCTCTTCCCATCATTGTAAGCCATGGATATTGCAACATTGTTACTATAGTCCCACCTTGCAAATTTCGTTACTAAGGACTCAAGTCTCAGGCATTCCAAGGTGTAGAATAGGCTATTCTTATGGACACCCACTAGGGGTGCAGGACAGATTCTCCCTTGCCGTGCCCCCGGCCCAGGTATGGGGCTCATTCCCATCAAGTGTAAGCCATGGATATTGCAACATGTTCTAGTCCTCAGACCTGCAACATTTCGTTACAAGGACTACAAGTCTCAGCATTCCGAGGTGTAATATGCTGATTTCTTATGGACACCAAGGGCAGCAAGATTTCCCCTTCGTGGGCCCGGCCGCCAGGTATGGGGCTTATTCCCTGAGTGTAACTTGGAAGGTTTAACAAGTAGGTAACAGTTTGCAGCCTGTCATGCATTCGTAAACCCATGCTGGAGATAAGCGGACGCAGGGGGCTGGCAGTGCCGGCATCCTATCCTGACAACCTTTGCCCTGCAATAAAACTTCATGAGGATAGAATAGAAAGCCTTCAGGTAATGGCGTCCAGAGAAGCGTCCATCTGCTGGCATTACGCCATACAAGGGAATAAAGGACCGACGCTGATTAATACGGCCTTCACGCAATAAAACATCCTGCACGGTCACTCAATAGGTTAATGACCGTACTAAAATCTATAGTGGAGACCATATAGAGGTAAACCTATCAATGCACATCTGGTCTGTCATGGAGAGTCGTGACCTCATACTATTGGGTGTGTGACATCATCACGGCTCCGTGACATCACGCTGCATCGAGAAAGGTTGAATTGTGAAACTTTTTGGGTTTGACTTAGTTTCCTGTTCAACGGCGCTTATCGCCCTTTCCAAAGTTAGAGAGAATAATTCTGTAGTTCGTACTTTCGGGGACTAAGTCAGAGAATATTGAGAAATTGTGGTATCCTGTGCTATATCTGACTCAGACGACGAACAAAGAGCTGACTGTATCTGTATGGAATAACTCAATCTCATATCAAAGCTGACGTGGGTCATATACAAACTCAGCTCTCGCTACCATCTGATATTCACCCTGCTGGTAACCTTATGTGTCTATAGGTCCCAGACCACATCTACTTAGTCTATAGATAAACACAACGACCACCACCCCCCTCCTCCCCCCCCCTCCCCCCACCCCTTCTCCCAGAGGGACCTCTGGTCAGTCTGGGTTTATAGTACTCATTACATTCCATCTAGTGTTACTATAAGTTCACAAATCTGGTCCACACTGACTCCCCTAATATATATACTAGAGCCCATGTTAACGTAACCGTAAATTGTGCAATGACAAATCTGCTCCACACCCCGATCCCCTAAATAATATATACGACTGAGCCCATGTTTACGTAACCGTAAATTGGTGCAAATGACAAATCTGCTCCACACTGACTCCTAAATATATATACTAGAGCCCATGTTAATGTAACCATAAATTGTGCCAAATCACAATTCAGCTGCACATCTTGTATATAACGGTAAACTAGATGCATTAAGCTTCAATAAATGTGAAATATATGTTAAAAGCTATTGGATCACATTGTCAAGATATCTGAGGAGGCTTTAAATATACCTCCCCGTTCAAAGATTCACCCAGGGGCAGCTGCTCTCTAAATCAATAGGTAGAACCGTAGGTTTGTTTTTATGGCGACCTGGGTGATTCATTGTTAGCCCCAACGTCACAAAAACCCAAGATGGAAGAGTTACTGTGCCATTAACATTCTTATCCATTCTCCATCTCCTCAGGAGGCATCTAGGTCCATCCATGGTGGCATCCACCTCCACGGCTATAGGAGGACAATGTCCTGGATTCCGGCAATGTGTTTCTATTTTTGTCACAACCTATGTGTGCCATCCATCTGGTCTTATCAATCAGTCTCATCCAAAAGCTTTGGCTGTACTTGCACTGAAATAATACACCTCTTCATCAGTTCTCCTACTTAACACTCTTCTGCCAGGACACATTACTGGTTATTTGTCATCTCTCCAGAGATGTCTGGCACCAAGCTCCGGGGCGTTTAAGAAACTGGACCAGTCATGTAGCTATATTGAAACCAGTGGAGATCGGACTTGTCGGATTTGGGGAGGTCTACCTAATCCTTAGGAATCAAGGAAATTTCAATCTTCATTGAGCTTTCAGATCTTCACCAATGTGAATATAATCTGATGTTCTTAATCTAGATTCTTAAGGGTTCTTCAGTTGAGTTCTTGTAGGTTCCTACTTTATAGTATAGTTAAATTGCTTTTCATTTCATTTGTAGATTTAAAAGCTTTTTCAACTGTGTCGGTCCACAACTATACATCCCCATCCACCATATATATGTATCTGATGTCCACAATCATTAAAGCATAATAGGCCTTCAACTAGACCTCTCTGAAAGTGACCTGGATCAGGTCAAGATCAGGCAGAGAATTTAACATGCTGATCTTTCTTTTCCCACCCTTATCTGTTATCCAGAGGCCCCATTAGATTTGCTCGTGGGCCCCTAAACTTTACCTTACCATCTTTACGTTTCAATGAAGCACCAGCTACCCCACAATAGTCATGTGAGTTCTCGAGATTACAAACTACGTCTTGTTTAGCTTTGGAACATCTGTTGTGGCTGATATCGGTTCCGGTTGGCAATGGGAAGAGATTGTGATGACTGGCGTATCCACGTAGAAGAGATAGAAACTTCACATTGTTCTTTTTGGTTTCGAGTTACTTGTTGTAGCTACTTTGTGTCATTTCAGATGTTGGTGGCCCATATCGAGCTGACTTGAGTAGATCTCACAGAACTTTGCATATTTTAGGTCTGCACGAGCCTTGGGGGGTCTGGCGCTCATTGATTGCATGCTCATCTGGTGAGGGCCGGGTTAACTTATTTACATTGATTGCACTTCATCAGTGAACTTTGCTAAGTATCGCTGGTCATACACAGGAGGTCGGAAGCACACATGGTCACTTCTCTTTTTTTTCCCTCTAAGTGTTTCTATTACTTTTCTTCCCCCACCTCGGCACAAAGTTGTGTGGGGGATGGAAATATTACTGCCGAGGAGGCGTGCGCATAACAATACCTACCTCTGTCCTTTCTCTGCCTTTGTGCTTTTCATGTCAGGATGTTTTGCCATGCTGCCTGGTAACTGTTCTGAAAGGTTGAAATTTCCCTTGTTGAAGGAAGTTTTTTGACCGAGTGCCCCCTGACATTACCTTTTGTTCTGATGAGGTGTTATCCTATCCCTTTCTCCCTTCTCTGAAGGAGAAAAAACCCCTTCTCCAACCTTTAACCTTTTCTGAGCTGTGGAGTTAAACACAGACAAGCTTAAAAATCAAATACAAAAGTTTTCTTTCTTATTTATTTTCAAGCTAAATTTTGTTTACTAAAAATGTTGTCAACGTTGGTTTATCGTAAGATGTTTTTAGCTCTTGTTATTGATAAACCAAACTCCCATCTTCTACAGTTTCTGTTAGGATTATAGTAGAGGGTTAGATTGGGTTTTTTAAAAACTTCAGTACAAATCCTGGTCACATCGTGACACCATTTGCAAACTAGGTCTATCAGATACATAAGATTTTATAGCGGACAGTCAAGTCACAGTCCATGGGACATGCGTTGGCCCGGACAACCTCTAATGTATAATGTTTCAGTCAGCATGTGTTTGGGAAAAATAGGTCGGACATGTTGAATTTCTTTCTTGTTCTCAAAAGCTTGTCCTGTAGAAAGTACCACCTGCATTCTCAGCTTGACAAGGATGCATGTTTAAGGGGAGTTTTTAGAACGCAGGTTTCGTAAAGTCTCAGATCACCTAAGGTTCAACCTGTGATGGTGTGACCTTCAAAATGGTCAACCCCTACTTTTTTAACATTATGGGATGATGAAACTTGGGCAGGTAAACTGGAGAGTTTGTAATTTGCCAATCCCTGGAAAGCCAAGTAATCGGAGGCCAAAAGTTCGAGATTAGGATGAGCACCGCCAATCAGATTTGTCAAGTTCGAACGAAACTCGAAAAGGTTGGGTTTGTGTTTGAAAACCGAACCCTAAAACGTTAACAAACACCCCACGATCATGTGTTAAAATGCCACCATGCAAAGCGAACATTACATTCGGGTCCCTCATCCCTATTGAAGTCCAACTGCCCCGATGCCACTAATTAGTTTTTTCTATATTCCATAATGTGAAATTCACCAAAAAGTTCAAAACACATCTAAAATCTCATAATAAAATACGATAAACATATCAGCAATTTTTGTGCTCTCACTAGGTGACCTATATTTGGTTCCCCCTCTATATTCATCGCTGCCATCATGGGTTAATCCTTCGTGAGGAGTTTCTTTCCTTCTTTTTTTTTTTTTTTTTTTCCTCTCCCTTTTTGAAAATTGAATTTTACTGGCAACAAAGTAGTCTAACGAACGCCCCCGCGGACAATATTACAGCTACTATATTGTTTTTCTAAGCTGATGTCATCTTTCACAGGACCAACTTTCAAACAAAAGACAGAACATTTCTAACAATATATCACTGTGTGCGAAAGGAAATCTACGAAATTTGTTTAGAGCACAAGGTGACTGATAACGAGGGAAAAAAAAAAAAAATTCCCTTTGCTCAGCACAAAAATGACGATCTGTTTTATTTTGTAGCCGGTTGGGAATGTTTATATCTTGAAGCCAAGGTGTTTTTTCTTGTGCTAACAGATTCATTTTTGTATTTTTGTTTTTGTCATTTTTTTTGTCCCACGCGTTCTCCTTTTGGGGGCTACGCGTGTCAGGATTCTGGTACCTCACGACCTTTATTGTAAATGAAAAGGGTTTTCTAATGATGAACTTTTATGACTTGTCCATCATTCATGTAGTAAAGTCAGGACGGTGGGGTCTGGCTGTCGGACACCTACTGATTCTGAGAACAAGTGGGTCTGTTTCCTTTTTTATGGCATTTGTGCATGGTCAATCTCTCCCGATTATCAGTAAGAATGACTCACATCCCACTAACTCCATATTCCTAAGGGTAACCTAATGTTTACCCCCATTGTACTGGTCCCCTAGTACCACAGGGACTTTGAAGACCCTCTCCGTTGTAGCAAGGTAAAACTTTTTTGGTTATAGCGTTTAAACAAAAAACATTACAAAAGTTAACGTTTTACAGGTTTTTTTTTTAGCCTTCCTTATTTTATTGGACATACGGCTTTGAATAACCCCTATTATTTTTTCGGATTTTTTCGGAAACAGTAAAACATGGCCTATAGCAAGTCGAAGCTTTTGCTTGTTTTGTCGCACGTATTTTCATGTCCTAGATTTGTCGGAAATGTGGCCTTTTTTTATGGTTTGCTTACAACATCTTCCTCGATCCTAATTGTAGGGTGTGATGCGGATGACTCACAACACTTGTGTCGTGATCAGATCTCCATTATAAGCAGATGTTGGAAATACCACACCGTTTTTTTCTGTTTTGTTTCCTTTTCACTTCGAAAAACTCGACATTGCCCCTCATTATCGTGTTTGTATTTATTTACAAACTTTGGCAAACGTTCTGGAGAAGTAACCGACCATAGTAAGAGCGTCATAACAGTATCACAGTTCACCAGGCGGCACTTGAAGCGTTAGCTGCGTCTCAAAGCCCTTTGACTGACATAAAAATCATTCCCATATTTGAAAGGGGAAGTATTCCGCACCTGTTCTCTCCTATCCTTCTCCAGTCATAACTTGGAGTCTTTGATTCTGCTCATTAAAAAAATTAAAAATAAGGGACGGTCACCGGCCAAGAGGGTGACATTGTGTAGCCCGGGGAGGGCAGGTCCTGCCCGAGACGACTTTAATGATTTTACATTTAAAATAGATACTTAGAACATATTTAATTAAAAATATAAATATAAGTACTTTTTTAAATGTAATTAAAAGTAAAAAATTTAATTAAAAAAACGCAAGGTCTGTCCATCAATAGCTTTGGCTTATAGATGGGGTTAATCATTCTATTCCCATTTCTATTATTTATCTGAATTAAAAATATTGGTGATATTTCCTAAAAAAAAATGTGTTTTATTACAAAATAGCTCAAGTTTTTTTTTAAAATAAATCCCCCCCCCCTACCTTTTTTTAAGTTATAGTGAGTACAAAGTTGATATTGTACCCGACAAATGACGCGTGACACTTTCCCTATATGCTCGAGTGGAACTACCTAAATGGCTGATACAGGAACATAGACTGTTTAAGGACCAGACCTTAGGCCCAGTGTCCTCGAGTGTTTCATGGACATCAGTTCTCACTTTGCTTGGGTCATACAGGAACATCTGATGCCTCTGTGTCCTTACGTGTGCCCTTGTGGCTATACAAGGGAATTAAGGTAAATTGGTTTCCAGGGACAGAAGGTGAAACACCAGACTGTTTTTGCTTTGTGTTGCTAAGAACCGGTGTGATATTGGAGGACTGATGATATAGTGGTGGGTACGGTGCTGCGCTATAACAAGAGGATGGCAATAGGGTCACTATATGCAAGGGGTGATGATGGCCTGTGCCTTGGGCGGCAGATCTGAAGAAATTCTCGCTCACAACATGCTTGAACTTGGGTTGTACGGTGACTAACCAGACGTCAGTCCCTGACAGGAAATGGAACAACTTGTAATAATTCTTTCGCACTTTTTTTCCTTGTGTCTTGCTAAGTCAATATGTAAACAAATTAGTGTGCTACACCCATGTTGGCAATTTTAAGAATAGCACCGGTTCGAAAATGGCACAAAGTATTGGAGAAAATCAATAAGTACATCGTCTGACATTATTCCTTTCGGGACGGGGGGGCCAGGTGGTGATGCACTTAGTCAGGCCTTACGTAGGTTTGAGTGTCGGGGAGGTGAGGAGGTGACGCGGGATAACCGACGTACAATAGAAGGGGGTGCAAGGAAAAGTTGAGGAGGACACGTCCTCACACTCAATGTGGAATGTCTAAGCTAATGTCAACAAAACCCTAGTCGACTTAAATGAATGACAGAGTTTCTGAAGAAAATCGAGAAGATACATCCAGAAGGACTTCATTAACCTTAAGGAAAACGCGTGCAATTGACCTGTTATTGGGGAAGGAACAGAAACTGTATCTTAGAGGTTCTAGAACAATGTAAGCAAACAAAACCTCTAAATGCAAATAAAGTTCTCCTCCGATTTCCCGAGGACAATTGGGATACGGGGACATCTAAGTGGTACAAGACCACCCAATGGTAAAGACTGCATGAGATGGCTCATACTATATACTTATTACCAAAGCCGTCCGCGGGGATCCTAACCCTATAAAGTCTTAATGACCAAGATAGTGATAAACTGTTGATACATCCTCGAGGTCAAATTGGGTGTCTACAGTTCTTACGGAATGCAGCCATAGAATAAAATCACGCCCAAAAAACACATTACGGAAAACCGTATAAGTTGTCCCCTGGATAGTCGGAGAGTATAAGGCAATAGTTAGATTGATCAGCCAATAGTTTTTGGGAGGTTTCTATGTAGAAATTAACACTGTCACGTAAATTTGGACAAGCTTGTGTCCAAGTACTGAAATTTATTTGCTACTTATACTTAACATCATTAACATCACCTACAGACCCACACCATATAATAACACGCAAATACAACCATATAATACAGAAGGGAGACACAGAAAGTAAAACAGAAAAAAAAAGCACCATAGATACATAACAGCACACCTATATACCCAATACGTACAAACCATATATCACATACATACAAAAACCAATGAGAAAATTAGTATTCTACAAAAAAATCCTGGAAAAACAAATATGTACGAGCATGCTTAATTGCTGAAAACTCCTGCGCTGTGCTCCCACCATTGCTTAGTAGTTATTTCGGTGGTCTTGCCCTATAGATTGCATATTCAGCAAGTGGTTATTCGAATTAATTTACATAAACACTATGGAGAAACGGCCCTTCTATAGTAATCCATAAAGGTCTAAAACATGTCACACAAATGTTTTGGCATTTCAAAAAGACTCATTTCCCGAAAAAAACTTGACTTCCAATAAAAGCCACAAGAGAGGATAACGATACTCGCAGAAGCCAAGTTATCAATATATTAACTCATCACTATAACTTACCAACCTTACAATCATATTTTGACCATATTACCAATACTTGCAAAAAATGTCACCAATTAACTTGGTGAAACACTATATTGTAACGATTCATTCATTCCGTCCATTCGAAAATAAAGGTTAAAAAATAGCAAGTCGCGACACAACATCGTCTAAAATATAAAAAGCACTAAAATAACGCTATTGAAATATAAGGCAAAAAAAAAAAAAAAAATTTTTTTTTTAACCTTTTTGTTTATTCTATTTCAATTTTTTTTTCACGCATGCATGGCAGGGTCATTTTCACAAGGTTGGGAAAGAAAGGCTTCTCGGTCCATAGTCAAACATGTCAACGGCCCTTTGGCATCTGACGAAAAGTATATTTGCATTACACAGGAGATTAGTATTTAAAGTAGATTCAATAGTCACAAACCCGTCTCTTATAAACACATAAAAAAAAATCCGAACAAAATTTTTATTGAAAAAAAAAAAATTATGAGATAAAATAAAAGTGAAAATAAAACAAAAAACAAAAAAAAGTGCTGTGTCAAAAAAAAAAGAATTGGGATTCGATTTGTAATGACCGTCATTTAGGAGGTGGGGATAACTTCAATGGCCTCCGTTGTTTTTTTTTTTTTTTTTTTATTATTCCTTTCCTTGCTAATGGTGCAGTTGTGCAATCTGCAATTAGGAGTAATTCAATGACGTTTCCAATTTCCAGAGGGATGGGAGACATGCACCAAGATGTAGGAGCAGAAAATGATATTACACGTGAAAACCCCGTGTCCTCTTATTTAAACCTAAGTTGGTTTTTTGGTACTCGCAGGGTGTACCTTTTCCCAAGAGTGGTGAACAAAATCGACAAAAAAAATATGTGAGCATAACCGCGTTCAAAAAAAAAATGAGTTGTCTTCTTTCTGGGGGTTTTTCCCTGACATGGTAACTTTGCAGCAGTCCGTTCGTGCCCATGATCGTATATCTTCTGTCGATCTCAGATTTAAATTGGCAGCCCAGGATGAACTACTGGGACATGAATAGGGCTGGTAACTAGGTTGAGTAGAGGAAACCGGCTGACAATATAAATGAGCAAATAAAAGTGCGTCAATGACAGACAAATTACAAAGACTCAGATGTAAATTTGTGTGGCGACTATAATGATAAAGCTCTCAGAGAGTGCAGGCAGAAGGATCGTCTCTTTCCGTTGGCCTTTGATACGGCGTCGGATTCGGTTAAAGTAATCGTTGAGCTGACGCGAGTATCTGGTTCTTTTGACATAGTGGCCGCGGCTAAGCATAATTTATTTTTATAATTTGTTGTACGACTTCAATCCGGAAAGCACAACTTAAAATATCCTCAATACTATTTCAAATAGTCTAAATAAAGTGGGAGCCGTCTGATTCCAAGCGTCGGCTCCCATGAGCTTTCAATTCGTGAGTACAGAAAAAGAGAACTTCCCCATGAGACTTGTCAAAAACAAATCAACAAACACAAAAAGATACAAGAATAAAAACAAAAAAGAAATAAAAGTAACCGCAACAAAACTATTTAAAGCATACTACCAGCTCGCGGGCACTCCCAGTTATTTCACAAATAAGTATACGTTATTTGTAAGTTTTTTGGGGCGATTGGATCTCGATTTTATTTGTGGTTTTTTTCTGGAAGGGGGGGGCGGGGTTTTGTTGTTGGTTGATGGGTAATCATTGCGTTGTAAGGCGAGGTAAGCCAGCTTTCGTTATGGGTGCCGAAAAGAAAACACAAAACCAGCTCCCGTAAAGTTAATATAAACACCGAATAAATAAACCCTGTCCTTGAAGTAGGTTAGTGGACGCATACGGCGTTACTGTATACATGTTGCTTGTACTTGTTAATGAACCTCCTGAAACGTCACAGGGCACAGACGAAAAAACAACAAAAACAACATTGTAGACTATCTACTGGGGGTATGTTTTTATTTTTTCCATCTTTATCTTATCTTGGGAAGTCGACATGTAAGGTTATTAACGAGAAACTTTTAAAACAAATTGACAAAAATTTGGGTATTCACCGATGATATCTAGCTAGAGTCTAATCTGGGTTGGGTAAAGCAAGCTGCCAGGTGTGAGTCTTGAAATTTTTATTTATTGTTTTGCGCTTGAAGTATTTTATTTTTTTTTTTATATTAGTTTTTTTTAGCATATTAGCACCGATTATAAGGTCATCTGTTACCTTTAATCAAAACTGGTCTTACTTTCTAACTCGCCGGGAGACGTAGCCGACCGTAAGCTTTAGCTTTTCAAACAGCATTTTTTTGTTTTGAAGCCCTGTGTGTGTGACAGGCATTGTCTGATCTGTTTGATACCCAATGATGATTCGACAAGGCCGCATGTTTGAGTCTAAATGGTGTGACAGGGCCCATTTTATTGTTAACAGCTTGTGAATCAAAGAGCGTTGGTAGATGAAGCGTGCTGGCACCGTCCATCAGTGTGCCATTGGACGTTGTCAACAGTCTATCGCTTGCATTTAATCGCTTCTTTTTATGGACCTTATAGTTAAAAACTTAAGGTCAGGTCTGTACAATAGAGTTTCCAATACCCTCACACGCAACTAACTTTGTGTATCCTAGGAAATCTATAAAGATATAGAAGCCAACGTCCGCGAAGATCGTCTGGTCCTCAAAGTAGTGACGGTTCCCGTAGAACAAAAACAAAATACCATTACTTACCTTCGACTGTTTTTCCGAAACTTTAGATATGTGCAACTTGCCTCCTAGCTGGTTATCCAAATGTTTGAAACATGGGGGGATTTTTGTTTTTATATTTTATTGTTTTTGTTTTTCGCAGAAAAAAGTCCTTTCATGTTAAATTGGAGGAGGAAAAGATTATTGGGTATTATAAATCTGTTGCATCATCTTTGTATATGAAGAAGGTTATTTCTACGTGGATTTGGTCTTGATAAGCTCCGTGACAGGCAAGCAAAAAAAAAAAAGCTTCTGGTCGTATTTGGCACGGCGTTGTGAGATGTCTGTGTGGCCTACTAGACGTTTTCAAAAAAAAAATGACAAGAAAGGTAATTCGAAATTTTTGCAAAAATTCTAACCCCGAAAATATGATTTACAAAGTAAATGCAAAAACACATGGATAGAAGATACTGTATATGAGTGTAGGGATGTGTAGTAAAGTCTGGCACTGAGCAGTGGGGGGGATGTAACATGTTACATATTTAGAGCCGCCACGCACGGGATGCGAACGCCGCCTTCGCCGTGATCTTTTATTATCTTTTGACGTCATATGATGGCAGTTTTTTTGGGTCTCGAAAAACCCATATAAGGGTGCTGTAGCCTTTGAAGGCCGGTGCGACTAACTTGGGAGTGGTGGTAGGGGGGGGCGGATGGGGGTTCCCTTCTTGCTGGTGGCTGGACTTCATATCCTTCATACATACCCAGTGACCATACAGATGTTCCCTTACCGGGTTATTGTGTGTGTTTTTCAACCAGAAAACAATTCCAATGTCGTGTTTCAAAAGGCTCCTAAAGTGTACGGATAATTGGCCTGACATTGCCTCATCAGCATAAGTTTTGGAAAGTAAGTCATGGTTTTAATGACACACAATTTTTGCTTATCTTCTTCTTCTAGGCCTCATATCCAGTCGCTACCCCAAGTACTTGGTTCTCAGTTTTTAATTGACTTGTAATAATATTTATATATGAGATACGTCAACCTATTTTTAACCAAAAACAACACACATCCCTTGTAATCAACGGTAGGATGACACTTAGTCAGGACACTTGACCACAGGAGTGGTCCTACTACCATTGCAACATCACTACCTTTATCAGACCGCAAATGTTCACGTGTTGGATACACTCATCCAACAGAAGTTTGCCACTAACACACAAATCGGGGCCTTCTCCGAAAACAGTTGTCAGGTTCACGATCACGATTGTCAGGTCCATTTAGAATACAATGGTCCTAAACCCAAGTCGGTTGGATTCGTTCTAGGCAGATCTTTCTTATTCGCCTCTGTCGTAAGCGTTCTTGGGGGTTGTTTCTTTTGCTTCTCAAAGTGGTATCAGACATGTTCTATCCCCCCTTCCCGACTCTGGTGTATTACACGGCAGACCCCCATTCAAGGCAGGGAGGTCTAGGAAGACAGATGTGGATCCATTTTAGTCTGCACTCTTGTAGAGTTCCACTTAACTCAGTGTCGGGCCTGTCCTCCCTCTCTTGTGCTTGTGCTTTTGAGAGTCCTAGTTACTACATCTCAAAGTTACCTAGTGATAGAGTTTACGAGCAAAATACGTCCATCAGGTAGCAACCAGACGTGCTAGATGTCCTTCCATAAGAGACACAGCTAACTTTCTATTTGATGTGACCTCACATTGCAGTTGTGTGTTTGTACTTCGTTTATTCTACTACTCCAACACGTTACTCACTTGAGTTATTGACTGACTTAGTCTCCGTAAGTGCCTTCTGCTGGATGATTTCCCCATGAATCCCTAATGCAAGTTCCCTCTGCTGGATGATTCAGATGATCCCTAGCAATTATTCCCTCTCCCCTTGCCCCACTTTTTTTCCATTTTTTAACTGTTGGTTGTGTCTTAGCATGTATTTGGGTGTGTGTGGGTCGGCTGAGGTGTCATTGACTTCTGAAGCCATGGTCTCTGACTGTTTTGAATCCATTCCTTATTCCTCTGTTTGTGTTGTCCCTTAAGCTAAAACAAAGAAGGACTTTATATTACACATTGACGAGATGAGACAGGACCTATCCCTTCTACCAGAAGCGACACCAAAGAGTTGTGTAGGAGTAAAGACTCCCGCACTAGTAGGTCTTTTTTTCCTGGTGTATACTGTTGTCTCGATTTCTTAGGCACATCGCCTTCTGTTATGACACATAGTTCCTGTCTTTAAAAAACCTCGTTTGCCTTGGTTATCATAACTTGTTTTAAAAATCTTTTTGTAATTAGAGCTAAGAGATTGACCTCCCCAAGGAACATTAATTGCGTTGTGAATCATGTCAGTTCTGTCTGCCCCAATTCTTTAAATAGTACACAAGTGCCGCGCGTGTTTGTGTTTTTTTGTTTTTTTTTAAAAACCGCGTGTCTCGAAATAACGAGTAAGGGTGAACTTTTTTTGTCATTTTCATGTTCTTCTTAATGTTCGATTCCAGAGAGCAGAATTGATGATCAAAATTCTCTATGAAGTTTTCCTGGCAAGCTGTGAGATCATTTACATACCTATAGTACCTCATCGAATGGGGCTGTGGTGGGCCCATCGAACAGGCTATAATTACAACTGTAGTAGTCCCATATTTTTGTTAATAATTTTCTGCTGTTCGGAAGTCTTCTCACAAGCTTTTAAATGCCATTACTTCAAGCATCATTTTCAATTTTCGCAAAACAAAACACTAACAAAAAATCAAAGCACCTGACAAACCACAAAAAAAAACAACAAAAAATCAAGCAAAACGCCAAACAAGTTTGCAAATCTTATTTTGAGTAGGCAATAAAAATATTCCTTTACAGCCATCCGGATTGTTCCTATTCGACATCGTCATCATAAGCAAAACGACACCAAAAAAACCCCAAAAACAAAGTTGGCAATTTTTTTGATTAGGAGGCAATAAAAATATTCCTTTACAAAAAGCCTCGAGGATCATTGTTCCGTTCCTATTCGCATCAGGAAATCAAAGCCAAAACGACAACCAGTGAAAAAAAAAAAAAGTTGCAATTTTTTTGATTAGGCCATCACAAATTGGAATGATACTTGTTCCTATCCGACATCGTAATTGCGCATCGCGACACAACATGGTTCGTGCTAGTTTGGGTAAGCGATGATGTCATTTATGGGTGGGGACTTATTGTAAAAACAAAAAATAAATCAAAAACAATTACCCACAAATTTTACAATAAAGCATTTATAAAAAAAAAAAAAAACTAACCAGCAGTTACGAAAACTACGTATTTGGTTAGTTCCGTTCAACAATCAACATGCAGGGAACCACAACAGTTCTAATGCACAAAAAATTAAATATATAAAAATAAATCAATACATCATGATACACAGTATACAATTAGCTATCTCTTCCCCACAATCTTTGCGGGGTGTGGTTAATTAAATTGTGTATTAATGTGGTCTCTTGCTGCCTAAGATTGTCTTTGCCAAAAACAGGTTGGTACCGGTAAGATTTAAAAATAAGTAAAAAAAATGTACATTAGCATTGGAAAATTGATTAAATTGCTGTAAGAATCAGTGTTAATTTCAGTCAGTGATGAGAGTAATTTATAAATGAATTCAAGCAAGGATGGGGAGTAAGAAATGCACAACCGACACTATTACTTATAATCTCGGCCCTCCTCGCCATCTTCTCATAGTCCTTGCAGTGTGAATGATGTTTGCAAATATTGAGGTAAGTTTGAAAATAATTCTCACACGTTCTGAGTCTAAATGGAGACTACCTACATCTCCCCCCCAAATAGCAACCCCGCTGCAACCTGCGGGGGGGGGGTGGACGGGGATCATAAATTAGATTACCAATGAGTCCAATGTGGAGGTATATAGCTACAATACAAGTTTTAATAGCATATCTAATCATGTACAAACCACTATTTTATATAGGACCATAAGCCCTGCCCCCGCTGAGCTGCAATGCCATTTCACACATACGTCAATTTGGACTAATCTTAGCCAAATTAGTTACCAGTATAGATTTTTACCCGTATATAACTAACTACTCGACTCTAGTATAAACCCTGTCCGAGGGCCCCCTAATATTACCACAAAAACCTGGTAAACCTATATTTTTTTACTCATGGTAGAAGCCGAGTTTTGGGTTTCTTTCAGGCAATTTTATTGTGCTGGAAACCATAGCTTATGACTTGAGATATAGTTGTAGTTAAAAAAATATTTGGGAAACTGGTGTCCCGTACTACAAGTGTGTCTTTGCCCCCTCTTGATGATTATATATATGGGCCCCTTCACAGTACTTTGGCCACTTTACCACATTACTTATTGTTATTCAATGTTTTTTAGACATATATCTAGCGTTAAGACTGTCAGAAACCATGTGTGGTCAAAGGAAGACTAAAAATGCTTAAAATCATCAAGAACATGTTCCATCGACCCTACCTGTTATACGTTTATAACGCTTGTATCTCTCTATGTCGCAGAGTGGCTTTCGGCCCCATAAGTGTCTCAGGCCCAGGAGTGACAACAATATCTGCACCATTTCAGCTATGCCCTTGGGTTAAGCGTCTCTTCCATGGGTTATTGAGTTCTGTCCCTAATTGCCCAAAAAGTCAACCCCCACACCCATGCAGAAACCATAAGTATACGATAGGGACGGTAAGAATCATGCAGGTCCAAACAAACTGTATATTAACCACATCCCATAGGCTAAAAAACATGGTAATGAAAATGGTCTCACGCTTGAAGTAATTTCGTTTTTTTTTTCCCCAAAAATTTTCATCGCGTTTTTCTCACAATGTCTTTGCCGGTGTAAAGAAGTTGATGTAACTACGTTCTGCTAATGGGGCTGGGGATATTTGTTGCCTTAATTGGCTTCTGTGACCTCTTTCTGACCGTCGTGTGACATATCGTTCCCCTCGCTAGGCGTTCCTTCCATGCTGGGGGGGGGGCTTGATTTTCTGTCTCGGTGAGGTTATGTATGTGAGTGAAGAAAGGTGTTTTCTGTTTTTACACTCCATCCGGGGGGGGGGGGGAGTTTGTTGGGTGGGGGGGTCGTTTGGGGTACTAATTAATCCACGCGTGATTTATATGCCTACAGTGGTTGTGCCGTTTTTTTGGTTTTTTTTCGTTCAAAACATCTTCATCATCGCCCTCTGAGTGGAAACGGGTCTCTTTGGGTTTGTAGGTTGGTCCGACAATCACTGGGGCGGATTGGCAGCATTGTGTGACACTCAATTATTTGCGCTTTGTATGTCGTCAGATATTTGTGCAATAAGTGTTTATCCTGATCTCTTTTCTTGATGGACGTACGCTACAAGTGGAGGTGGTACTTTCGGCCTTAACCTTTTTTTGATTTGGATACTTACTCCATCCCGCAGGTTTGGTCATGATGGTTCTTATGTTGTACCCCAAGCCACTTGTCATCGCAATCTCATGGTTGGGGGAACCTTTTGTTAGCTCTGCTTTTAGATTTTTATTTGTTTATTGAATGATTCTCGTCATAGATTGTGGACCTTCAGAACGGTTCCTCTATTTCCGTTATGTCCCATGAGGCTTCCAAAAAAGGACCACATACTATAATTGGCCGTACCAAAAGTTTTAGCATCCAATTTATCCTCACTCATTATGGATCTTCTGGCTCTTGTAGGTCATCGGTTTTAGATTTTTGAGTTGTTTTTCCTAAGGTTCGTTCCACCATCCATTGGCAACCAAAGGATCTAGTATTAAGGATGGGATATTAAAACTCCTCATTATTTGCTTTCCAAAAAGGTACAATCTCATTGTGTTCCAAAAAATAGGTCATTAATATCCGATCCAAACTATTGTCGCACCTCACCACTCATGTTACCGAAACGTTTACGAAACATTTTTCATCGGGTTTTCACAAGTCTCCAGTATCATCATTGTTTCAAAAAGATCTGAACCATCACTGATTTAGCGCAATCAAAAAGTTCATTTTTTTTCCTTTCGTGGCTTCCAGTTCCAGAAAGCTCCCAAACCCAATGATTTCCAAAAAGCTCTAGTGCTATCTTTGGTTTCCAAAAGGTCCACCCACCATCATTGTTTTCCAAAAAGTTCCCTTACCATCGTATTCGGTTTTTCCAATAAATTCCTCTACCATCATTGGTTTTCCAAATAGTTCCAACCACTACCATCATTGGTTTCCAAAAGTTTTCCACGACCATCATTGTTCAAAAAGTGCCACTACCATCATTGGTGTCCAAAAAGTTCCACTACCATCATTGGTTCCCAAAAGTTCCATTACCCCATCATTGGTTTCCATAAATTGTCTCGTTCACGCATCATTGGTTTCCAACACGTTTCTCACTACCATCATGGTTTCTGCAAAAGTTCCACTACCTCATCCATTTCGGGGGCCTTTCCAAATTTTACTCTCCCTAACCCAACTCTTGTGGTTTCAGATAGTTCCGACTGAGGACAACACCACCATATAAATCGTGTGTCGTCCAAAAAGTTCCACCGTGCTCCTGAGGTCAATTGGTTCCCTCCAAAACAAGGTCCACCACCATCCAGTGGGCCTGCAAAACGCTTCTCTCTGCCTTGTCTACCCTCCTCATCTCCGACTCGTTCGGGCTGTTGTCCAGCACAACAAAGGATTCTCTAAGCGTCTCTGTGTTCCCCTCCGCTGCGGTGTGCGTTGCCCTTGCTTACAGCGCCAATATGTGTCCATTCGAATTCCATGAACATTGAATCGATTTGCGTGTGATGTTTTCCAGGTCACACACACCTGTCTTTCCTTACTGTCTAACGCACACATACCCAAGGGTTGTCTGCAGGGCTCGGCTTTCCCTTCCTCCCGCGTGGCAACTAGCTATGCGATGTATCTCGTAAAAAACTTGACTCGACAGCGACACGCTATCAGACTGGTGGAACGTATTCGTTCGTTCCTCTGTTCTCGGCACCCTACTGGCCTTGTGTCTTGCTTCGTCTTGTGGTATATACTTAAGTGGTGCCTACAGCTTGACCGCGCCCCGCCACTCTCGCTATGCACTGTGCTACCCCGCGGCTAATATGGCCTACAGCCTAGGCCTAGCGGACCGTCCCGGCACGCACCCGATTCGATTAGCTTAACCCTTTACCAATCCGACATCTACATTACCACTATTTTTTCCACTTCACCGGTGTACATTCCTTGCCTACACGGGTCATGCCCGGTGCGTCTGCTCGGCCTGTGCGCGGCTTGCTGGGAGGCTGGGTGGCTCGGGTGTCGTCGTGCCCGCGCGCGCGTGTTCGTACAGTGTGTAAATAGACAACCTTTCTGAGAAGCCATAACCCAGAGTTATTTATTTATCTAAGACTTGAGGTTACATGAAGGAAGAGCATCCCATCTTGACTAGGATACGGCCCAGGAGACCGGTTTCCAGTTTGAAAACAATCCTAATATCTGGAAATGCTTCTGTTTGTTTTATAATGCGTACATAATGCCGGTTTGTCCGCCTGGGACGGAGGCAAAAAATGGGAGAAGTTGCCGTGCCTCTGTCCGCCTGGTGTGTCCACAAAAAAGTCAGATTACGTGGGCACTCATGAGTGGGAGCGCGGCCCCGCGCCCGGGCAGGGGAGTCTCGGGCGCCAGGCAGGCCCAGGCGAACATGTGGTGTCGGTTGCCGAGGGGGGGGGGGGGGAATGACAGCTCTCTGTACCGCTCTCGAAGATGTCTCATCTTTGGAGATGGAGTTTATGAATCCGTCATCTGTAAATTCAAAAAGAATCATATGTCAATTTTATTAAAGCTCGCGACCACTGTAACATTAAGGAACATTTACGAAAAAAAAAAAATTCAGCTGTACTTACAGCTGTCCTCCTGGCTGCATCGCCTCTTAGCAAGGCGTAGAGATTTGTGTTTAAATGTGGCGTCTTTCATTCATGCCCTCCTCTGTTCCCCTGCTAGGCACATCTGCGGAATCAAAAAGCGAAGGGGCGCATCTACACCCCAAAAGGCGAAAAAAAAAAAACGTTTACTTACTTGCAAATCAGCAACATTGTGACATATAGACACCATAAAACACCATCCCCAGCCCATTCATTAGCATCGCACACCCTTAAAGGAAAAGTCCTGTCCCTCCCCCACCTCATCCATTGCCTTACGGGAATCCATTCTTATCTATTTTTGACATTTTTTTTCCCAACCCCTCCCGGCTTTTTTGGCGGAATCCATTTAAAGGAAGAATTCAGGAGCTTCCATGTGATTTTCTCACTTCAGGCGGTGAATAGGTTGGGCTTTTTTCCATCTTTCGATCTTCCCCGTATGTGCATTGAAGTCTCTTTGATATAGGAAACCTTTATGTTCGGCATAGAATCTTGGGGGAGTGTAGGGATGATGTGTATCAGCTTGTTAAAAAAACTGATGTACGCCACTTCGAATAAAAGTGCAATTTATCATCATCTGTCTATATATACATTTATTATGGGGAAAGTTTGATACATTTCTTTTGCATATCGCCCGAAATTCAAGTTTTGCCTTTCTACCGTGTGTAGTGGTAACGTCACTTTCATTCGGAGTGTCACTTAGCGTGAGGTGTCACGGGCCTGCGTACATAGGGATAGGGGGTTCCGGTTGAGTCCAGTCTTCTTTTCTGATGCTAGTATACATTTCTCATGTGGTCCTACACTATGGGAACTCTGACAAAGTTGTTTGTTGCGCGGAGCAGGTCCCTGCTTTCCGCCGTCAACCGCCACCCCCCTTCCCAGGTTTAGAGCCTCCTAAGACAGTCTCCCCGTGGTAGCGAGGAGGGGATCCAAAATCCAGATTGCATAGACCACCGGATGAGAATGCCAACTCTGTGCACATCCGCCAGGGTGTCTGGTGTTCCCAGTAAAGAACACGAGAGTCGTTCACACGTCTCTAGCGTTGTGGTCTGCCACATATGCCATCCCCTTGATTTCGGACCCCGTTCCCTTCTCTTTTTACATTAACCAATAAAAGTCATGATGAGGCGTAAGAGTCACAAGAATCAAATGATTGCTCACCATTTTGCCCAAATTCAACAGGAGCCCCCTGGGCAATCTGCCAAAAGATTTGCCGGTTTGGATGTGCATAGTGTTACATGACAGTGTATTCCAATTTTTACACTAAATTTGTCATTTAGTTCCTACAACAATCTTCAAGACTCTCTGCTTGCTCTTACTGAATTGACCTCATTTAACTTTGACAATCCAGGCGAAACTGTTGCCGTACGTTATACTTCTCTTAAGATTTGCTACGTTTTTTTAAAGAAATTCTACCACCGTGAAGGCTTGTAAACCAAGTATCACTTACCTGCCTCTATGTGTCTTCTCTCCTCTTATTTAGCCTAAAAAAGGCCTATAAAAAAATTCCATCAAATGAGACTGGTGGCGAATAGTCTTTAAAAACTGAGCGTGGAGCGCCCCTTGGACTAATTTGCCATATATTTAGAGGCCTAGTGTTTGTAAAATTGAGAGCATAAAAGCTAAAAGGAGAGCAATTCCTGCCAAAGGGTGTCACACACTGCATGTAGTTGCTTGGTTTACCATCTTCACCTGTGATAGAATGTCCTTTAGGAATTCCCAGCTTCTTCGGATAGAATCCTAGTATTAGTATATTGGGATCTATAGAGATCAAGAAAATTGGAATCGGAAGATCTCCTTTTTGGTGTAGTAGCTGCACTGTGTTACTGCAGCTCAGTTTCTTTTCACAATGTAGTACCCAAACCTGGCCACTACATAGAGGAAGGAGCGGATGCACATCCGTTTGGGACCCTCCAAATCAACCATTTACTGATACCCTGCTACATGTCTGATCCAGATCGATAACTTCTCCTCTCACTGATATACATGTAACAAACCATCTGTGCTGCCGCCGATCCCCCCGGTGTGTCCGGCTGTAAACACTGTTCACGTGGAATACAATTAAATTTTAAAAGATTTTAAAACATATAATAAAGTTTTATAACTTTATAGATTTGTTTGCCACTCCCATAATGTCATCAGTGCAAAGAGTGACACAGTCTATCGAAGGGCAAGCTGCAACTACGACGACACTAAACCCATGTGAAGTTGTTGGCCTTTTCCCGCGCTCCGGTGTGCCGAGATATGTTTGAAAAAACTGGATTTCATGTCTGACATTGAGGCCCAAGTGCGTGATCCCTAAATCTGTTGTTTATTTTGCCGGTAGTGGTGACATCAGCTGCGCGCTAAGCAGGTGTCCCTGTGTAAACAAACGCGCCCTGTATACGTTCCCGCCACGCCTCCTTCCTCCGCACGCCCAAAGAGCAGCGTGATTAGAATCCTGTAAAATTTTTGAATGAAACGGATGGGCGCCTGAGCAAACAATTACAAAAATACACCATTTGCAACATCCGCAGTTTCACCGCCGCAGCCCCAAGTTGAAGAACAGCGAAATTAATAATATATCATAGCATCGTTCTCTGTATTTATAAATGAAATAAACCAGAAAGCGGATTCTGCTGATTCGCACTTTTCCTCCTATTTCTGAAAGATAAATGTAGATTCTAATTTTGCGATGGAGGTGGAAGTGGGGGAGGAGGAGGAGGGCACGGGACTGGGGTTTCTTTTTAATAGAGAGGTTTATTATGAGACGATTTGAAGTTTTTTTTCCTCCGGAGGGTAACGTAAGGCGAGACCCGCCCCAGAATGAATCTGCGAGTCACATTATAGATTTGTAAAGAGCGTACGTTGTAATAAACTATACGGCGTAATGATCGATTAGCGTCTCATCAATCGTCACCTGCGCTCCATGCCGGCTCCGTACACGGCGTCTAGTCATCTTCTTGGCAGGATAATGAAGTGAAGACTTATGTCTGCATCAATGTAGCAAGCCGAATGCGTTCTGCTGATATTTAGTCGTATTGATCACTTTCTCAGCTTTTAGGCCGGTGACATTAATATTCCTTTAATAATCCTCCTCCCATAGCGACTGTCCTGAGTGCTGTTCACCGGTGTTCAGGTTTTGGCCGCCTTATCTAGACATATTGGCATCCAAACAGCCAATTGGGCAAATTGGACCCCCTGATTGCGCATAGAGGTCCGCCTCGTTGCTTGTGGTGTCAGTTTACCAGATTAGGCACCGAAACCACTATCTCCATATCTCCATAGACAATGTAGGATTGGGCATGTTGAAATCCAGATTGTCCATCCTTCATTCCCTGTGAATCAGAGTGAGACACAATCACACACGTTATATGGTGCCCCCGTACCTATGGCCGCCCTTTTTCCATTTCACCACAGGTGCCGAAACAAGGCAGAGTGCGGAATTCCTTTAGGGTTAGGCCAGTAAGGGGTTAATAGTAAATCCTAAAAAAACCAATCTTTTCTGAGATTTGTGGGTGGCACGGTGGCTGAGTGGTTAGCACTTCTGCCTTGCAGCGCTGGGGTCATAGTCCCGAATCCCATCCAGGTCAACATCTGCAAAGAGTTTTGTATGTTCTCTCTGTGTTTGCGTGGTTTTCCTCTGGGCCTCCTCCGGTTTCCTCCTCCCACACAAACAAGAGTTAAGTGACCCAAGGGACGTGACTGATTGGTCATGCTTTGTGCGGCACTTGCGTATCTGTGTTTCGCTGTAGAAATAAAGGAATTATTATTAATTTGGAGTCCTGCACTGTCACTCGGTTTGTCACTCTCTTAACACTGGACCCAATATTGTCATGAGATTGCTACAATAATCATTGTACGGGACCTGATCTGTTCAATCGGATGCTTCCAACGAAAAGTATACAGCAAACGACCCCTAAATTCGGAAACAAAGCTCCTTCCCAGTGGCTCCGGCAGACGTCTTCTCCGCTAACTTAAGGCTCGGGATGTCTCTCATTATACCTCCTCAGTTCACTACTACCTCAAATTGACTGATTTTAATACGCTGGAATCGGCTCGAGTCCTTTCGGAGTGTTCATAAACCCAACAGGGTTTGCGGTGAAATACTACAATATAAACGGGATGTACATTAATAAGTTGTGATATATGTGAGTGCGCGGCGCATTGATCGTCTCCGTATGTAGAAGTATTCCGTCTTCCAGTCTAATGGGAGACCAAAAAGCCCATAGGAAGGACGGGGGGGGCTTTTAAACCCTTCCAGCACATTGCTGCACAGGGTGACGTCCATGTCATCATAACAGAATGAAAGGGGTGTACAAAAATCCCCCCCCAGAGTGGCATAATTTCTATATATCCCAGTCCGATCTGGCCAAGGGCCTAGAGGAGACGGCAACTTGTTGCGGATCCATCTGTTTGGGCCGGGATTGCGCTCATGCAGAGAATTCCTCGGGGCTGCTCTTTTTTATCCCCCAGAATGCATCACTTGATAAATGACACATTTTGTCACTTTTGCTTTGCCGCCGTTCCCTTCAGAACATGTGAATTTGTTTCTAAGAATATGTCTGATATCTTACCAGCAGTGATTCGGGTTTGATCTCACTCCTGAGTTCTGCTTTGTGCATAATGTCACATAGAGCTGTGTTGGTTTCCGGTGGGCTTTAGGGGGTCTCCCTCCGTGCACGGCCCATGCTGTACATGTTTGTTGTGTCTTGTAGTCAGTGTATTATCTCTGTACTGTGACATCACTGTGTGTATTATCTCTGTACTGTGACATCATGTGTGTATTATCCCTGTACTGTGACATCACTGTGTGTATTATCTCTGTACTGTGACAATCACTGTGTGTAGTTATCCCTGTACTGTGACATCACTATGTGTAATTAGTCCCTGTACTGTGACTCACTGTGTGTATTAGTCTCTGTACTCTGTGACATCACTGTGTGTCATTATCCCTGTACTGTGACATCACTGTGTGTATTACTCCTGTACTGTGACTCACTGTGTGTGTTAATTATCCCCTGTCTGTGACATCACTGTGTGTATTATCCTTGTACTGTGACATCACTGTGTGTATTATCCTGTACTGTGGACATCACTGTTTATTATCCCTGTACTTTACATCACTGTGTGTATTATCCCTGTACTGTGACATCTTCACTATGTGTTATTATCCCTGTAACTGTGACATCACTAGTGTGTATTATCCTGTACTGTGACATCACTGTGGTGTATTTAATTTCCCCTGTACTCTGTGACATCATGGTGTTTATCTCTGTACTGTGAACAATCACTGATTGTGTATTATCCCTGTACTGTTTGACATCACTGTGGTGATTATCCCTGTCCTGTGACATCACTGTGTGTATATCTCTGTCCTGTGACATCATGTGTGTATTATCTCGTACTGTGACATCACTGTGTGGAGTTAAAATCCCTGTACTGTGACAAAGTCACTGTGTGGTATTATCCCTGTACTCGTGACCTCACTATGTGGATTATCCTGTACGTGCAATCACTGTGTGTATTTATCCTCTGTAGCTTGTGACATCACTGTGTGTATTATCTCTGTCCTGTGACATCACTACTGTGTTTATTAATCCCGTACTGTGACAATCACTGTGGTATGATCCTGGTAGCTGTGACATCCTGTGTTTATTATCCTGTCCTGTGACATCACTGTGTGTATTAATCTTGTACTGTGACATCACTGTGTGTATTATACCCTGTATGTGACATCACTGTGTTTATTATCGCTTGTACCTGTGACATCAACTGTGTGATTATCCGCCTGTACTGTGACATACTGTGTGTATTTCCCTGTCTGTGACATCACTGTGGTAAGTATCTCTGTACTGTGACCATCACTGTGTGTATTCTCGCGTGTACTGTGACATCAACTGTCTGTATTAATAACCCTGTTCTGTGACATCACATGTGTGTATTCATCCCTGTTCACTGTGTGTATTATCCCCCCTTACTGTGTACGATCAGCGTGTGTATCATACCTGTACTGCTGACATCACTGTGTGGTATTATGCTTTTACTGTGACTTCACTGTGTGGATATCCTGTACTGGTGACAGCACTGTGTGTAATTACCCTGTATATGAGGAAACTATACGGTTGTAGGTGTTAGGGTAACTTGTTGAGGTTCTCTCCGGGTTCCTGCGTGTACTTTTCTGTGTTCTCACTCCTTCCTGTAGAGATCCGGCTTTCCATTTGTTATACATTGGATGATATTATTCGCATCGCAACTGACCTGAATGATTGTTCTATCTCACAAACCCGGGTCTTGTTCACGTTTCGTTTAATGGCACTCTATGACACACCGCCGCGCTCCTGATAAAACTACATTCATTAATGAATGGTTATTGATTTCACACGAAGAACGAAAAAAAAAACAGGTCCCATATATTTAATAAGAGGGAGTGTGGAGTTGGTGCTAGCCCGTCTTTTATAGATATTTATTTTATTATCCATCAGTGTTTGGCAGGATTATAACACTAACCGGCAGCAGGCTAGGAATCTCTAGCGTGTCCCGCACCGGCATTGCTTCTCCACCATCCAGGCGCGATTACATCAGTTCGATTGCTTATAATATTTCGAGCCGATTGCCTATTATATCTACAAGGGGTAGACGTTACTCCTGAGACCTCATTTCATGCTCAATCACAGTGGAGACATTATGACACTATGAATTCTTAGACCTGGGTCAGACTGTAGATGTAGCAGAGCTTGGTTTGTGACAATCTAGTCTCCTTAGTCCTCATATAAATTCCCACTTGTGCCCTCATCGCCCCATCAGTCTCCCAGAGCTAACCCAGCACATTTAGTAGTCAGTGTCTTTGGATTCATATAGGACTAATAATATGGAATCATAGTCTACAAGCGGCAGCCCCATGATATCCTTACTACCCACTTTATATAGAGGATTTACTGAAAACTTGTGGAACCAATGGGGCTATACAAACCCACCTGATGTATCATAGTAGATAAGATTTACATATATACTCGAGTATAAGCCTCGTTTTTCAGCACAAAAATGTGCTGAAAACTCAAACTCGGCTATACTTGAGTAAAAAAAATATTCTCAAACTCACCCTCCTGGCTTCCCCTCTGCTGGCTATTACTGGGGTAGGGGTAGCTATATACTCGCATGGAGCTGGCTATATCGGGCAGTGGGGCTGGATATACTGGGCAGGGGGAGCTGGCTATATACTGATGTTGGGGCTGGCTATATACTGTGGGCATGGTGGTTGGCTATATACTGGGGCAGGGGGCTGGCTATACTGGGGGATATGGGCTGGCAGGCTGATACTGGGGGGCAGGTGCTGGCTATATATTATGGGGAAGGTCCGGCAGGCTACATACTTATACTGGGGAGGCTGTGACCATGTATTTCCCATCCTCAGGCTTATATCGAGTCAATAGGTTTTCTCAGGTATTTGTGGTAAATTAGGGGCCTCGGTATACTTGGGTCGGCTTATACTCGAGTATATACGGTATAAGGAGTAGATGCTCTTAATTCCAATCTATAACCCAGAGGAAATCAAAATCTACAAAAAAATTCCTTCCAATCAGTATAAACCTGGATCAAGATTCCATCCCAATATTTTTTTTCTGGTCTGATCCAATGTCCTTTTCCTCTCCAAACTTGGACATTAAACGCATTGGAACACATCCTGCGGCAGAGAATTCCATAGTAAAGATTCCTGTCCCTAGATGATGATCCTATTGTCCATGTCACAGATAGTCTGACCATATTGATCCTATATAATAGGTCATTGGTCTACCCATAATCGTTTGCGGCACGATAAAGCTAATCGCGCATTATATAGTAGGTAACGCGATCGCTCTCCTTTAATACCCCTTCCTCTTTAAAAACGTAATTACATATTTCAAAGGACAAAATACTTTCATTTGGGAAACTAAAGCGGTCTCGGGATCTATCTCATTCCAGATTAGTTCACTGTCTTTACGGATAATATTCCTTAATACCTGCCTTTCTTTGCATTCTAAAAGAGTGGCGTTACGTCTCCGCACACACACCGCCACTCGTCTCGTCTATGAGATTACTTTCAAGGAAAGAATGTTATACCTGAGAACCATTCGCTAGCGGTGGTGGTGAGAAACGGTGTGATATTGGAGGACTGATGATATAGTGGTGGGTACAGTGCTGCGCCATAACAAGAGGATGGCACTAGGGTCGCTATATGCAAGGGGTGATGATGGCCTGTGCCTCGGGCCGGCAGATCTGCAGTGGCGGTGATAGAACGCGTTGTGATATTGGAGGACTGATGATATAGTGGTGGGTACAGTGCTGCGCCATAACAAGAGGATGGCACTAGGGTCGCTATATGCAAGGGGTGATGATGGCCTGTGCCTCGGGCGGCAGATCTGCAGTGGCGGTAGTAAGAACCGGTGTGATATTGGAGGACTGATGATATAGTGGTGGGTACGGTGCTGCGCTATAACAAGATGATGGCAATAGGGTCACTATATGCAAGGGGTGATGATGGCCTGTGCCTTGGGCGGCAGATCTGCAGTGGCGGTATTAAGAACCGTTGTGATATTGGAGGACTGATGATATAGTGGTGGGTACAGTGCTGCGCGATAACAAGAGGATGGCACTAGGGTGCTCATAAATGAAGGGTGATGATGGGCTGTGCCTCAGGCAGCAGATCTGCAGTGGCGGTGTAAGAAAGCGCGGTGTGATATTGAGGACTGATGATATAGTGGTGGTACGGTGTCTGCACTATAACAAGAGGATGGCAATAGGGTCACTATAGCATGCGGGTCTTTGGATTCATATAGGACTAATAATATGGAATCATAGTATCCAAGCGCCAGCCCCCATGTATCCTTATACCCACTTTTATAGAGGATTTACTAAAAACTTGTAGAACCAATGGGGCTAACAAACCCACCTAAGGTATCATAGTGATAAGGATTTACATATATACTCGAGTATAAGCCTAGCTTTTCAGCACAAAAATGTGCTGAAACCAAACTCGGTTATACTTGAGTAAAAAAAATATATCAAAACTCACCCTCCTGGCTTCCCCCTCTGCGGCTATATACTGGGGTAGGGGTGCTGTATATACTGCGGCAGGGGGCTGGCTATCTAGGGCAGTGGGCTGGCATAACTGGGCAGTAGCTGGCTATATACTGGGGCGTGGGGCTGGCTAATACGTGGACATGGTGGGCTATATACTGGGCAGGGGCTGGCTTATACTGGGGGATATGGCGGCAGGCTGTATACTGGGGGGCAGGTGCTGGATATATTATGGGGAAGGGTCCGGCGGCTATATAACTGGGGAGGCTGTGACCATGCATTTCCCATCCTCAGCTATACTTGAGTCAATAGGTTTTCTCCAGGTTTTGTGGTAAAATAGGGGCCTCGGTTATACTTGGGTCGGCTTATACTGAGTATATACGGTATAAGGATGTAGATGCTCTTTAATTCCAATCTATAACCCAGCAGGAAATCAAAAAATCTACAAAAAAATTCCTCCAATCAGTATAAACCTGGATCAAGATTCCATCCCGAATATTTTTGTTTCTGTGGTCCTGATCCAATGTCCTTTTCCTCTCCAGAACTTGGACATTAAACCATTGGAACATCGTGCGGCAGAGAATTCCATAGTAAAGATTCCTGTCCCCTAGATGATGATCCTATTGTCCATGTCACTGATAGTCTGACCATATTGATCCAATATAATAGGTCATTGGTCCGACCCATAATCGTTTGCGCACGCATAAAGCTATCCGCATTATATAGAGGTAACGCGATCGCTCTCCTTTAATACCCCTTCCCTTTAAAAACGTAATTACATATTTCAAAGGGACAAAATACTTTCATTTGGGAAACTAAAGCGGCTCGGGATCTATCTCTTCCAGATTATTCACTGTCTTTACGGATAATATTCCTTAATACCTGCTTCTTTATTCTAAAAGAGTGGCGTTAGTTCCGCACACACCGCCACTCGTCTCGCTTATGAGATTATTTCAAGGAAAGATTGTTATACCTGAAACACAAAGAGGCTTGTGACAATAGTGGAGTATCGCTAGCGGTGGTGGTAGAAACGGTGTGATATGGAGGACGATGATATAGTGGTGGGTACAGTGCTGCGCCATAACAAGAGGATGGCACTAGGGTCGCTATATGCAAGGGGTGATGATGGCCTGTGCCTCGGGCGGCAGATCTGCAGTGGCGGTAGTTAAGAACGTTGTGATATTGGAGGACTGATGATATAGTGGTGGGTACAGTGCTGCGCCATAACAAGAGGATGGCACTAGGGTCGCTATATGCAAGGGGTGAGTGATGGCTGTGCCTCGGGCGGCAGATCTGCAGTGGCGGTAGTAAGAACCGGTGTGATATTGGAGGACTGATGATATAGTGGTGGGTACGGTGCTGCGCTATACAAGATGATGGCAATAGGGTCACTATATGCAAGGGTGATGATGGCCTGTGCCTTGGGCGGCAGATCTGCAGTGGCGGTATTAAGAACCGTGTTGATATTGGAGGACTGATGATATATTAGGGTGGTACAGTGCTGCGCGATAACAAGAGGATGGCACTAGGGTGCTATATGCAAGGGTGATGAGTGCCTGTGCCTCAGGCAGCAGATCTGCAGTGGCGGTGTAAGAACCCGGTGTGATATTGAGGACTGATGATATAGTGGTGGGTACGGTGCTGCACACTATAACAAGAGGATGGCAATAGGGTCACTATATGCACGGGTGATGATGGGCCTGTGCCTTGGGCGGCAGATCTGCAGTGGCGGCATCTAGAGCCTTAGTGATATAGGAGGACTGGTGAATAATGGGTGTGACAGTGCGGTAATAGAACAATAGAAGGGCATAGGACTCACTGTAAGTAAGGGATGATGATGGCCTGTGGCTAGGGCGGCAGATCAACAGTGTGGTGATGAGAACTGGTGTAATATAGGCGGGATGATGAAATAGTGGTGGGTACAGTGCTGTTATGTACAATACACAAGGGGTGATGAGGCTGTGCCTTGGGGGCAGATCAGTGGTGGCGGTAGTGAGAATGGAGTGATATTGCATGATTAGTGACGAGGTCATACCATGGCAGACCGCTCATTCCGAGACGGGGGGCTCTCGTCTGTCTTCCTCATTCCGACCCCCCCCTCCTCTCACTTACACCCCGCCCTTACTCTCCCCTCACCTTTCTCACCCCCTTCCCCCCCATTGCTCCTCCTACCTCCACCCCGCCCAGCACCTCCATCCACCATCTCTTTCTTAACCACACCACCCCCTCACCCTACCCCGCCATTATATACACCCTCCCGTTTTTCATTCCCCTATTTCCCTTCCACCCTTACCCCTCGACCTAAAGCTTACCCACACTCTCATTATCTCCCCCCTCTTTCCAAACCTCTTACATCATTCGCACCTACTGATAACCCCCATCTAAACTGAACCTCCGTTCTGCCACCAAAGCATTACTGCAATCCTCTGGGGGGTACAGTGCTGTCATTTAACAGAAAGTGCTGTAATATTACTGTTGTGCAGTTGCCACCTGTCCCAACTGTCTACAAGGGTCTATGAAGGCTTGTGCCTAGGGCGGCAGATCTGTGGTGGCGGTAGTGAGATCCGGTGTAATATTGGAGGACTGATGATATAGTGGTGGGTACAGCGCTGTAATATATAGCTGTGTGTGCAGTGCCACACGCCCCAACTGTCTACAAGGGTCTATGAAGGCTTGTGCCTAGGGCGGCAGAGGGGTGATGATGGCCTGTGCCTTGGGCGGCAGATCTGCAGTGGCGGCATCTAGAGCCTTAGTGATATAGGAGGACTGGTGATATAATGGGGTGTACAGTGCTGTAATAGAACAATAGAAGGGCATTAGGACTCACTGTAAGTAAGGGATGATGATGGCCTGTGCCTAGGGCGGCAGATCAACAGTGGTGGTGATGAGAACTGGTGTAATATAGGCGGGACTGATGAAATAGTGGTGGGTACAGTGCTGTTATGTAACAATACACAAGGGGTGATGATGGCCTGTGCCTTGGGCGGCAGATCAGTGGTGGCGGTAGTGAGAACTGGAGTGATATTGGAGGACGGATGATATAGTGGTGGGTACAGTGCTGTCATTTAACAGTAAAGTGCTGTAATATATAGCTGTGTGTGCAGTGCCACATGTCCCAACTGTCTACAAGGGTCTATGAAGGCTTGTGCCTAGGGCGGCAGCCCAACTGTCTACAAGGGTCTATGAAGGCTTGTGCCTAGGGCGGCAGATCTGTGGTGGCGGTAGTGAGATCCGGTGTAATATTGGAGGACTGATGATATAGTGGTGGGTACAGCGCTGTAATATATAGCTGTGTGTGCAGTGCCACACGCCCCAACTGTCTACAAGGGTCTATGAAGGCTTGTGCCTAGGGCGGCAGCCCAACTGTCTACAAGGGTCTATGAAGGCTTGTGCCTAGGGCGGCAGATCTGTGGTGGCGGTAGTGAGATCCGGTGTAATATTGGAGGACGGATGATATAGTGGTGGGTACAGTGCTGTAATATATAGCTGTGTGTGCAGTGCCACACGCCCCAACTGTCTACAAGGGTTTATGAAGGCTTGTGCCTAAGGCGGCAGATCTGCGGTGGCGGTAGCATTAATACTGTAAATTACTTAAAAATTGAATATCCCAGGTTATTTCTGTTCACATTATGCCCTTTTTATAATCCTTAGGTGTCATGGTATAGTATAGGCATCCTAGGATGGGATATGTGTTATAGTAACTTGTGAATTTTCTAAGACAGAATATGAGATGTGCCGTGTACAACAATATAACTGGATTTGTCATTTTCCACAATTGATCAATGGATTTACATAGACCTAATGACAACTTAACACCCCTGGCTCTGCTGTGCCAAGCCTAGGCCCATAGATTCCTATGATTGTATAGGTTCAGTTTAGCAAAACCAAGTGTATCCAAGTCTGTAATAGAAATGCTAAAATGTATCCACAATGTGTCAGTGGGAAACAGATGTAGCAGAGTTGGGTTTACATTTACATGGTTTGGACATTGTGCAGCCAGTATTTACTATCATGTATTACAAGTTACTAATAAGATGTTCTAAAAGACAATATCCAGCTCTGCTACATCCAAATCTACACGCAGAAGGCTCTAAGTGACAAGTTTAGTCCTGAAATGTACATTTACAATGAAATATATTATGCATTACATGACAAATTCAGCTCTGCTACCTCCACATCTACATGCCTAATGCTCAAAGTGACAAATCCAGCTCTGCTACATCTCCAGAAAATCTGTTATTCCGCAGATATATTCCTCTTTCTGCAGTCTGCAGGGATTATTTTGTTCTTGTTGCGTTTTGTCTCCGCTTTGTGTTCCTTAATGTTAAACCCGCGCACTGTCTGCCGTGCAGGATAGACTTCTGTGTAGGGTAAGGTCACCAATAGCGACTGGCAGAACAATCTGCTGAATCAAGAGGGGCGATTGTGAATGGTGCCAGTCAGTCGCAATTAGAGCCAGGACCAAGGAAATCCCTAACTAGTGCATCGTTTCGAGGCGGCTTCATACAAATCATCTCACCTGAAACTAATTGTCACAACAGAGATCTTATGCAAATGAGCCCCGGGGTTAGCGTGGGAAAAGAAACATACTGTCGCAAATATAGGTGACCTGCTGAGCAGGGGGTCTGTTGCTGGGGAAATCTTTGTTCGTTGGGTTTAAGGGGGGAAAAAAAGTCCTCATTGTTTAAATTAAAGAGTAAAAAAAAAAAAAAAACTTTGGAAGCGCAGGATATAATTTTACTTCGGGTGTGGGCAGCCCCCCCCCCACCCCCCACACCAAAGCCTCCAAACACGTGTGAGTCTGGGCAATAGATTTTACCATAAGCGTTGTCCTCATTCGGCCAGACCCCTGAGCCCCCCGTGACCCATCCCCACCTGAACTGCACAGCCGTTACACTCGGCTCAAATGACCTTTGTTAAATCGCAGGCGCTCAGGATGTGACCCACTTTTTTATTACCGCCCTTTCTTATTTACAGCGCTAAGTAGAAAACATGTCAGATTTACCTCCAGTAGTGAATCAAGGGGTTAATGATGTCAGGGGTCCCTTCTTCTCCTATAAGTGGGGGGAGAGGTTATAGTACTATTATTTATAGTACAGAGAGGAAGCTTGTGTTACTGTATAAGGGAAAAGATACAATGTAACAATCTATGGAATTACTACTAGATTGAGATATCTGGGGGAGGGGCTTAAAAGTAATAAATCTAGGTAATGGAGACTTATTTCATGAGACTAAACTTTCTGATCTCAACGTAGATCATAAGTGAATATAAAGAGTTATTATAATTATGACCAATGTTTAAAGGAAATCTACCATCACAATTCATCATGATAAACCAGGGCTACTTACCCATAGATCCAGGTACCGTGACTGTAGTAATCTTCTCATACTTGTTATATACTTGTTGGCCTCCTTCCGTCTAACATCAACTTTCAAAATTATGCTAATGAGCAACAAGGGCTCTGGGATTGTGACCAGTGCTGTGGCTTCACCAACTGTTACATTGTCACACCCACTCCCTGCACTTTTCCCCTCCCACTGTGTAAGATTACAGCAGGCGGAGAGAGGGGGGAAGTGCTGAGGAATCGGTGGAAGGGGAGACAGTGTAACAGCCGCTGTACCAAAAAATAAAATATAATAAAAAATCAGTCTTAGAGAGTCCTACTAGAAGATCAGTAAAATTGATCAAAATAATTAGTCAAAGATCAGGCACAAGGAGGGCAACTATGAAGTGACCACTCCCAGGGTCCTACCCCGAACCACTAACAAGCTCCAAGACACCTCTGAAAAATTAGATGCCGTTTCTAATCTCCAACTTTTTTTTTGGTTATCTTTTGTCCCTTTCCTTTGTAGATTTGATAAAAATAATTAGTCAAACACCAGGCACAACGAGGGCAGCTATGAAGTGACCACTCCCAGGGTCCTACCCCCAACTACCAACGAGCTCATAGAAACTTCTGAGAAATAAGAAGCCGATTCTAATCTCCAAACTTTTTTTCTTTCTGTCCCTTTCCTTTGTAAAATTGATAGAAATAATTAGTCAAAGAGGGCTCGTGCCTTGGGCGGCATGATACTGCAGTGGCGGTATTAGAACCGTTGTGATATTGGAGGACTGATGATATAGTGGTTGGTACAGTGCTGCGCATAACAAAGGATGGCAGCTAGGGTCTCTATAAATCAAGGGGTGATGATGGCTGTGCCTCAGGCAGCAGATCTGCAGTGGCGGTAGTAAGAAGCGCGGTGTGATATTGAGGACTGATGATATGTGGTGTTACGGTGTCTGCAGCTATACAAGAGGATGGCAATAGGGTCACTATAGCATGCGGGTGATGATGCCTGTGCCTTGGGCGGCAGATCTGCAGTGGGCGGCATCTTAGAGCCTTAGTGATATAGGAGGACTGGTGATTAATGGGGTGTACGTGCTTAATAGACAAAGAAGGGGCATAGGACTCACTGTAAGTAGGGATGATATGGCCTGTGGGTCTAGGGGCAGTATCAACAGTGTGTGGTGATGAGAACTGGTGTATAATATAGGCGGGACTGAGTGATATAGTGGTGGGTAGCGGTGCTGTTATGTCAATACACAAGGGGTGATGATGCCTGTTGCCTTGGGCGGCAGATCAGTGGTGGCGGTCAGTGAGAACTGGAGTGATTGGAGGACGGATGATATAGTGGATGGGGTAACGTGTGTCATTTAAACAGTAAGTGCTGTAATATATAGCTGTGTGTGAGTGCACATGTCCCACTGTCAGCAAGGGTCATAAGGTTGTGCCAGGGCGGAGATCTGTGGTGGCGTAGTGAGACCGGTGTAAATATTGGAGGCTAGATATAGTGGTGGGTCAAGCAGTGCTGTATATAGTGCTGTGTGTCAGCCACACGCTCCCAATGTCTACAAGGGTCTATGAAGGCTTGTGCCTAGGGCGTGGCAGATCTGGTGCGTTAGTGAGATCCGGTGAATAATGGAGGACGGATGATATAGTGGGGTGGGTACAGTGTCGTAATATATAGCTGTGGGCAGTGCCACAGCCCAATGTCTACAGGTTATGAAGGCTGTGCCTAAGGCGGCAGATCTGTGGTGGCGTGTAGTCATCGGTAAAGCTGTATACTTAAAAATTGATATCCCAGGTTATTTCTGTTCCATTATGCCCTTTTTATCATCCTTTAGGTGTCAATAGTATAGTATAAGGCATCCTAGGATGGGATATGTGTTATAGTAACTTGTGAATTTTCTAAGACAGAATATGAGATGTGCCGTGTACACCAATATAACTGGATTTGCTCTTTTCCCACAATTGATCAATGGATTTACTAGACCTAATGACAACTTAACACCCCCTGGCTCTGCTGTGCCAAGCCTAGGCCCATAGATTCCTATGATTGTATAGGTTCAGTTTAGTCAAAACCAAGTGTATCCAAGTCTTGTAATAGAAATGCTAAAATGTATCCACAATGTCAGTGGGAAACAGAGATAGCAGGTTGGGTTTACATGTACATGGTTGGACTTGTGCAGCCAGTATTACTATCATGTATTACAGTTACTAATAGATTTCTAAAAGACAATATCCAGCTCTGCTACATCCAAATCTACACGCAGAAGGCTCTAAGTGACAGTTTAGTTCCTGAAATGTACATTTACAGAACATATATTATGAATTACATGACAATTCATCATCTGCTACCAATCCACATCTACATGCCTAATGCTCAAGTGACAAATCCGCTCTGCTACAATCTCCAAAAATCTGTTATTCCGCAGATATATTCCTCTTTCTGCAGTCTGGCATGGATTATTTTGTTCTTGTTGCTTTTGTCTCCGCTTTGTGTTCCTTAATGTTAAACCCGCGCACTGTCTGCCGTGCAGGATAGACTTCTGTGTAGGGTAAGGTCACCAATAGCGACTGGCAGAACAATCTGCTGAATCAAGAGGGGCGATTGTGAATGTGCCAGTCAGTCTCAGCAATTAGAGCCAGGACCAAGGAAATCCCTAACTAGTGGCAACTCGTTCGAGGCGGCTTCAATACAAATCATCTCACCTGAAACTAATTGTCACAACAGAGATCTTATGCAAATGAGCCCCGGGGTTAGCGGGGAAAAGAAACATAATGTCGTGCAAATAGAGGTGACCTGCTGACGGGGGTCTGTTGCTGGGGAATCTTTGTTCGTTGGGTTTATGGGTGAAAAAAAGCCTCATTGTTTAAAATTAAAAGTAAAAAAAAAAAAAAAAAAAACTTTGGAAAGCGGCAGATATAATTTTTCTTCGGTGTGGGCAGCCCCCCCCCCCCCCCCACACCCAAAGCCTCAACACTGTGAGTCTGGGCAATAGATTTTACCATAAGCGTTGTCCTCATTCGGGGCCAGACTCCTCAGCCCCCCGTCACCCATCCCCACCTGAACTGCACAAGCCGTTACACACTCGGCTCAAATGACCTTTGTTAAATCGCAGGCGCTCAGGATGTGACCCACTTTTTTATTACCGCCCTTTCTTATTTACCAGCGCTAAGTAGAAAACATGTCAGATTTACCTCCAGTAGTGAATCAAGGGGTTAATGATGTCAGGGGTCCGCTTCTTCTCCCTATAAGTGGGGGGAGAGGTTATGTACTATTATTTTAGTACGAGAGGAAGCTTGTGTTACTGTATAAGGGAAAAGATACAATGTAACATCTATGGAATTACTACTGGATTGAGATATCTGGGGGAGGGGCTTAAAAGTAATAAATCTAGTAATGGAGACTTATTTCATGAGACTAAACTTCTCTGATCTCAACGTAGATCATAAGTGAATAGAAAGAGTTATTATAATTATGACCAATGTTTAAAGGAAATCTACTCGCCATCACAATCCATCATGTATAACCAGGGCTACTTACCCGATCAAGATCCAGGTACCGTTGACTGTATATCTTCTCATACTGTTATATACTTGTTGGCCTCCTTCCGTCTAACATCAACTTTCAAAATTAGCTATGACAACAAGGGCTCTGGGATTGTGACCAGTGTGTGGCTTCACCAACTGTTACAATTGTCACCCCACTACCCTGCACTTTTCTCCCTCCCACTGTGCAAGATTACAGCAGGCGTGAGAGAGGGGGGAAGTGCTGAGTGAATCGTGGAAGGGGAGACAGTGTAACAGCCGCTGTAACCAAAATAAAAAATAATAAAAATCAGTCTAGAGAGTCCTACTAGAAGATCAGTAAAATTGATCAAAATAATTGATTCAAGATCAGGCACAAGGAGGGCAGCTATGAAGTGGAACTACTCCCAGGGTCCCTACCCCGAACCACTAACACAGCTCCAAGACACCTCCGAAAATTAGATGCCGATTCTAATCTCCACTTTTTTTTGGTTATCTTTTGTCCCTTTCCTTTGTAGATTTGATAAAATAATTAGTCAAACACCAGGCACAAACGAGGCAGCTATGAAGTGACCACTCCCAGGGTCCTACCCCTACTACTCAACGCTGCATAGAAACTTCTGAGAATCAAACCGATTCTAATCTCCAAACTTTTTTTTCTGTCCCTTTCCTTTTAAATGATAGAAATAATTAGTCAAAAGATCAGGCACAACGGAGGCAGCTATGAAGTGACCACTCCCGAGGTCCTAACCCCTAACCCCACGAGACGCAAGAACCTCATGAGAAATAAGAGCGATTCTGATCTCCAACTTTTTTTCTTTCTTCGTCCCTTTCTTTGTAAAATTGATGAAATAATAGTCAGAGACATCAGGCACAACGAGGCAAGGAGCTAGAAGTGACCACCTCCCAGGGTCCTACCCCGAACCCCAAAAGACTGTGAGAAATAAGAAGGCCGCATTCGATCTCTGCAACTTTTTTTCTTATATACCGTCCCTTTCCTTTAGTAAAATTGATAGAAATCAATTAGTCAAAGATCAGCAGGCACAACGAGGCAGCTATGAAGTGACCACTTCCCAGGGTCCTACCCCGACCCCCAACGAGCTCTGAAAACCTCAAAATGATGCCAATTTGATCTCCAACTTTTTTTTTTTTTTGGCCATTTCCTTTTAATTGAAGAAATAATTTCACATCAGGAGCACGCATGCAGTAGAGTGCCCGTCGTACCCGACTCCGCAGATCTAGAAAGCATTGATCTACTTTTTTTTTTTCGTCCTTCTTCATCTCTTTTGTCCTTTTCCACTGTCTGAATAATTTCACAAATGGAGACGTTTCACAGGGTCTGAAGTGCTCACTTTCACTCATCAACTTATGAACTGCATTTTAGTTTTTGAATAAAGAACACTTAAAAATTTAGATGCAATGATTTGGGCATTTCATACCCTAAGTGTCCTTGTAGATTTAAACACTTCTGAGGCCACACTTGATTCGAGTAATTACCTAGGCCCTCACCGCTCCGTCTGATAAGGTATTCTTACAAGTAAAGTATCGCCCATGAGCTTTTAAAAAGTGGCTTTAACACTGAACTGTGTATTGCTTCACGCGCATGAATGATTCGAACACGCGTCGGCGATCTGTCTCAGTGTGAGATCCTGGCAGGGCGATAGAACGCCGCGTCTCCGAGTTTCCTTCCCTTTAACTCTACACAAACTCAAAGAAATTCCCAATCTTTGATTCTTTTTTTTTCTATTCCAATTCTGTTGTCGATAACCCTTCCGGGACTCCCCGCCCGCGTTCTCCTCTTAGCCTGCCGCCTGATCCATCAGCTCGCGTCGGCTTCCAACGTAGCTTAATAAAACGCGATGTGTCGTTCACTTAACCAACATGCATCTGTCCTCCCATCTGTTCGCGAAGCTTTTCTTTAGCTGCGGAGTCTAGCTGAACACCTGAATGTTACTTTTATTTTTATCACTTTTTTATGAATATTTTTATACTATTTTTGTTTTTTTTTTTATTTTTTTTTGTCACTTTCGTGCTATAAAATATTACGACGCGTCAGATTGGCGCTTGGCCTAAAAACAAACTAATTTTTTAAAAAATTCTAAAAAAAAAAAGGGTTAAGCAGAGTAGTGCCGGAGGGGGTGGGGTGGGGGGCTATGTACCTATCTTCCTTTTAGAGGAGGATTTTATAACAAAACTGTATGTTATATGGCGCCCAGTGCTAAAATTGGTTTATAGGCGTCATAATAAATGGTTTAAATACAGAAAATTAACGCGGAGAGAAAAAAAAAAAAAAGCAACTTAATATTGTTGTGAAGCAAAAAAAAAATTAAAAAAATAAATAAGTAAAGCGCGAACCCTACCTGACACCGTAGTTGATCATCCCTTTACTACGCGGTGCTGCATTATATTTAAACATTGTATATGCAGTTTGCTTGGCTCGCACTTTTCTGCATCCCTTCCATATTTTAGCTGGTAGAGGGGCGGGAGCGGAGAGGACATTGAATTGTTAATATAAAAAAACCCTAAAAATTACATCCCAATATCCAACCGTCTGCAAGTTTTCCACACTGCGGCGTGATCCAATTTACATCTCTAGATTTGCATTTATAGTTTTGGGCTTTGTTGGGTTTTAATTTTTTTTATTATTTGTCTTTTTTACTTTTTTTAAAAACATATTATCATTTTTTGTACTTATTTTTTTTTTTCATTTTAAGGCTTTTTTTAATGTTTTTTTTAACTTATTTTTTATTGTTTTAATATTTACATTGTTTTTGCTTTTTTCACGTCATATTTTTTAATAGTTTTTTTTATATTTATAGTTTTTATGCTTTTTTCTACTTCTCTTTTTTATTTTTATGCTTATTTTTAATTCTATATATCACGTTTTATCTTTTCTACTTTCTACTTTGTTTTTTTTTTATATAGCTATAATTTTTTATGCTTTTTTTTTCTTATTTTATCTATTTATTTTGCTCGTTGGATATGGGACGCACGTGACGTGTCGTGGAGATGCTGCAGAATACTAGCCCCCAGCCATAGGCAATGAGTAGCTTTAATATCAAGATGGAGGCGCAAAGCAGCAGCGTATGCCGCGACCCTTTGAAATACCGCACCTTTGACATGAACTCATTTATACCTAGACTCTTAAAAAAAAAAAAAAAAAGTTGTAAAAAAAATAGACCAAAAGTAATATATAGGGCGAGTGGCTCATAAACATGCATGGATTTGGCTCCTCTCCCTCTGCGCAGTTCATAAGGGCGATGGGACTGGTAAACACAAGCTATAAAATCTGGTAATTGTAGGACCCAATTTCCCATTCTCTTACAAACCATGTAAAAAAAAAAAAACTGTGGACCTCAAACAACGCAAAAAAAGATTGTAAAGTTTTAGAATTTTTAAAGAAACAAGTTTGAACGTTTGATAAAACTCATCTTCACCTTTAATGACTGTAATCTGCTTGGAGGACTCCGCTCCTTGGCCTGTAGTGGGCGCTGTAGATTCCTCCTTCTACAAAGTTGGTTTTTAGATGGAAGATCTTTGTTGTAATGAGCTGCACCCACATGTGCTTATACACTCTGGACTATGAAGGTAGATATGGGGTTGTTTGTAACAATAAAGAGATTTTAGTTATTAGTTTTTAATGATGATAATGGTACAAATAATGGACCTAAAAAGTAACAATTTGTTCTCCCTTTACAATCAAAACTAACTTTGAGCACAATCTGATGCCTGAAGGGTAAAACAGCGAAAGAAGGAGCACTTGGTTGCCTGGATTGGGGAAAAGCATGTTTTCACTTAAGGCCTAAAGGGGGTTTTCCATGTTAGAGTGTGGCTATCACCTGTAGTCTTACTTCAGACTAGATACATCCACTAGCAATAGCATACCGAGAGTACAGGAGAATGTAAGAGGAAGCAGACAGCGCCACTGCTCTGTGTATGGCGAAGCGAGTCACTGCAGCTCAAATGAATGGGGGCTGAACTGGAGTGACCTGGTCTTACCACTACACAAGCAGGGCGCTGTCGCTTCTAGTTTTCATCCTCTAAACGATCTTTATGGGTCTTAGGTGTTGCCCACTATCGCATTGAGGACTTATTTTAGGGATATGTCCTACAATTTAACCTTGAAATCCCTTTAAGAGCCTGAAGACCCCTCTAGTCATTGTCATATGAGAGACTGGTTATAATATACATGGTGCTCTCTTGAAAGGGGTTGTCAGGAGACTGAAAAATTGACATCTTTCTTCCAGAAATAGCGCCACACACCTGACCACAGGTAGTGTGTGGATTGCAGCCCAGCTCCATTAATCTCTATGCATCTGATCGGGCAATACCGGTCACAAACCAATGGTCAGGGGTGGCGCTGTGTTATGGAGAAAGCAGCCATATGTTTAACCTCCCTTTGAAGACTTAGAGAACTATCACACCTATCATGTAACAGACTACTTTCTCCTCTATGCGACGGGCGCGTATTGAAATTTCCACATCTGCTTTTGTATCTCTGTATACTTTAATAGATTTGTAAAGATCAAGTGAACATTTGGAGGATAAATACTTATATTTGGAATGAGCTAAAACCCCCCGAACCTCGGTGCCAGACCCCATAGCTCAAATATAACATTTCAGGATGTGACTAAAGGCTCCGTCTGGGGTTTGTGGACACCCAGTATTAAGTGGGTGATTTTTTTCTGAAAAGGTATATATCCGATAGTCGGAAAAATTTAGTTACAACGGATGTTAGCAGAGCTTGGTTTGTCAACTTTGGATAAAGATCCTAAAAACATCTCAGCTCTGCTACTCGCATTTGAAGAGCTCCTGAAGGCACGGGCATTGTCACAATTGTTACAACGTCACAAATTGCAATTTTACTATATTCACAACTTGCAACATTTCTACTAAGGACTACAGTCCAGCATTCCAGAGGTGTAGACTATTCGGATCTCTTATGACAACACTAGGGGGTGCAGGACACATTCGCCCTTCCGTGCCCCCGGCCCAGGTATGGGGCTCATTCCCATCATTGTAAGCCATGGATATTGCAACATTGTTACTATAAGTCCCAGACCTTGCAAATTTTCGTTACGAAGGGACTACAAGTCTCAGGCATTCCAAGGTGTAGAATATGCTGATTTCTTATGGACACACTAGGGGTGCGGACAGATTCCCCTTTGCCGTACCCCCGTCCGGCCCAGGTATGGGGCTATTCCCATGAGTGTACTTGAGAATGGTTGTATTAACAAGTAGGATAACAGTTTTCATTCAGGACCAGTGTCATGGAGGCATTCAGTGTAGAACCATCATGTTCTGGAGATTAGAAGGCTGGCGCAGGGGGGCTGGGCAGTGCCACTCAGCATCCCTCATCCTATCCTGGACAGACCTTTGGCCCTCCTGCAAATAAAACATTCATGAGGATAGAATAGAAAGCCCAGGTAATGGCGTTCCAGAGAAGCGTCCAATCTGCTGGGCATTACTCCATACAGAGGGGAATAAAGGACGCCCGGACGCTGATTAATAACGGCCTGTCACCGCAATAAAACATCCTGCACGGTCACTCAATAGGTTAATGACCGTTACTAAAATCTATAGTGGAGACCATATAAGAGGTAATATGCCTATCAATGCCAATCTGGTCTGTATGGAGAGTCGTGACCTCATACTATTGTGTGACAATCATCACGGCTCCGGTGACATCACGCTCGATCGAGAAGGTTGAATTGTGAAACTTTTTTGGGGTTTGACTAGTTTCCGTTCACACGCGCGCTTATCGCCCTTTCCCAAAGTTAAGGAGAATAATTCTGTAGTTCTGTACTTTCGGGGACTAAGCAGAGAATATTGAAAATTGTGGTATCCTGTGCTTAGAATCTGACTCCAGACGAACGAACAAAGAGCTGACTGTATCTGTATGGAGAATACTCAATCTCATATCAAAGCTGACGTGGGTCATATACAACTCACTCTGTACATCTGATAAGTTCACCCTGCTGGTAACCTTATGTGTCTATAGGTCCCAGACCACATCTACTTATCTATAGATAAACACAACGACCACCACCCCCCTCCTCCCTCCCCCCCACCCCTTCATCCCAGGGGACCTCTGGTCAGGTCTGGGATTTATAGTATCATTACATTCCATCTAGTGTTACTATAGTTCACAAATCTGGTCCACACTGACCCCTAATATATTACTAGAGCCCATGTTAACGTAACCGTAAACTTTGGCCAACTGACAATCTGCTGCCAACCACCGTCCCCTAAATAATATAGACTAGAGGCCCATGTTTAACGTAACCGTACATTGGTCGCAAATGACAAATCTGTCTCCACACTGATCCCCTAAATATATATCTAAGACCCTTGTTAATGTAACATAAATTGTGCCACTCACAATTCAGCTCTGCAATCTTTGTATATAACGGTAAACTAGATGCATTAAGCTTCAATAAATGTGAAAATATGTTAAAAGCTATTGGATCACATTGTCAAGATATCTGAGGAGGCTTTAAATATACTCCCGTTCAAGATTCACCCCAGGGGCAGCTCTCTCTAAATCATCAAGGTAGAACCGTAAGGTTTGTTTTTAATGGCGACCTGGTGATTCATTGTGAGCCCCAACGTCACAAAAACCCAAGGAGTGGAAGAGTTACTGTGCCATTAACATTCTTATCATTCTCCATCTCCTCAGAGGCATCTAAGTTCCATCCATGGTGGGACATCCACCTCCACGCTATAGGAGGACATGCCGGAATCTGCGGCAATGTGTTTCTATTTTTGTCACACACCTATGTGTGGCCATCCATCTGGTCTTAATCAATCAGTCTCATCCAAAAGCTTTGTGTACTTGCAGCTGAAATAATTACACCTCTTCATCAGTTCTCCTACTTAACACTCTTCTGCCAGGACACTTACTGGGTTATTTGTCATCTCCAGAGATGTCTGGCACCAAGCTCCGGGGGCTGTTAAGAAACTGGACCAGTCATGTAGCTATATTGAAACCAGTGGAGATCGACTTGGTCGGGATTTGGGAGGTCTACCTAATCCTTAGGAATCAAGGAAATTTCAATCTTCATTGAAGCGTTTCAGATCTTCACCAATTTGATATAACTGATGTTCTTAATCTAGATTCTTAAGGGTTCTTCAGTTGATTCTTGTAGGTTCCTACTTTTATGGAAGTAGTTAAGAGTGGCTTTTCATTTCATTTGTAGATTTAAGAGCTTTTCAACTTGTCGGCCCACAACTATACATCCCCATCCACCATATATATGTATCTGATGTCCACAATCATTAAGCATAATAGGCCTTCCTAGACTCTCTCTGAAAGTGACCTGGATCAGGTCAAGATCAGGCAGAGAAATTTAAACATGCTGATCTTTTCTTTCCCCCCTTATCTGTTAATCCAGAAGGACCCCTTAGATTTGCCTCGGTGGGCCCCTAAACTTACCTCCATCTTTAGGTTTCAATGAAGCACCAGCTACCCACAATAGCTCATGTGAGTTCTCGAGATTCACATCTACGTCTTGTTTAGCTTGGAACATCTGTTGTGGCTGATATGGTTCCGGTTGAGGGAATGGGAGATTGTGATGACTGGCAGTATCCACGTAGAAGCAGATAGAAACTTCACATTGTTCTTTTTTTGTTTCGAGTTACTTGTTGTACTACTTTTTGTGCATTTCAGATTTGGTGGCCCATATCGAGCTGACTTGAGTAGATCTCACAGAACTTTGCATATTTTAGGTCTGCCGAAGCCTTGGGGGGTCTGGCTCGCTATTGAATTGCTGCTCATCTGTGAGGGGCCGGTTTAACTTATTTACATGGATTGCAATTCATCAGTTGAACTTTGCTAAGATATCAGCTGGTCATACACAGGAGGTCGGAAGCACACATGGTCACTTCTTCTTTTTTTCTCCGCTAAGTGTTTCTATTACTTTCCCCCCAACCCGGCACAAAGTTGTTGTGGGGGATGGAAATATACTGCCGAGGAGGCGTGCGCATAACAATACCTACCTCTGTCCTTTCTCCCTTTGTGGCTTTTGCATGTCAGGGATGTTTTGCCCATGCTGCCGTGGGTAACTTGTTCTGAAAGGTTGAAATTCCCTGTTGAAGGAGTTTTTTGACCGAGTGCCCCCTGACATTACCTTTGTTCTATGATAGGTGTTTGATCCTACCCTTTCTCGCGAAGGAGAGAAAAACCCCTTCTCCAACCTTTAACCTTTTCTGAGGCTGGGAGGTTAAACACAGACAAGCTTAAAAATACAAAAGTTTTCTTTCTTATTTTTTTCGAAGCTAAATTTTTGTTTACTAAAAATGTTGTCAAACGTGGTTTATCGTAAGATGTTTTTTAGCTCTTGTATTGATAAACCAAACTCCCATCTTCTACAGTTTCCTGTGGATATATAGATGAAGGTTATTGAGTTTTTTTAAAAACTTCAGTAACAAATCCTGGTCACATGTTGACACCATTGCAAACTAGGTCTAATCAGATACATAAGATTATTACGGACAGTCAACAGTCATGGGACAAGCTTGCGCTGCCGGACAACCATCTAATGTATGATGTTCAGTCAGCATGTGTTTGGGAAAATAGGTCGGGACATGTTGAATTTCTTCTTTGTTCTCAAAAGCTTGTCCTGTAGAAAAGTACCCTGCATTCTCAGCTTGACCAAGGATGCATGTTTAAGGGAAGTTTTAAGACGCAGGTTTCGTAAAGTCTCAGATCACCTAAGGTTCAACTGTGATGGTGTGACCTTCAAAAAATGGTCAACCCTACTTTTTACAATTAATGGGATGATGATAGAAGCTTGGAAGAGGTGTAGTAAGCTGGATGAGTTTTAATTTGCCAAATCCCTGGAAAGCCAAGTAATGAGGCCAAAAGTTAGAGATTAGGGATGAGCAGCCCGCAATCAGATTTGTCAGTTCGAACGAAACTGAAAAAGTTGGGTTTGGTTTTGAAAACCGACCGCTAACCAAACGTTAACAACCCCACGATCAGTGGTTTAAAAAATGCCACCAGCAAGCGAACATAGCAGTTCGGGTCCCTCATCCCTATTGAAGTCCACGTTCGGCACGCATGCACTATTAGTTTTTGTCTTCATATTCCATAATGTGAAATTCACCAAAAGTTCAAAAACCACATCTAAATCTCTAATAAATACCGATGAAACATATCAGCAAGTTTTTGTGCTCTCACTAGGTGACCTATATTTGGTTCCCCTCTATATTCATCGCTGCCATCATGGGTTAATCCTTCGGAGGAGTTTCTTTCCTTCTTTTTTTTTTTTTTTTTTTCCTCTCCCTTTTTGAAAATTGAATTTTACTGCAACACAAGTAAAGTCTAACGGCCCCCGCGAGACAATATTACAGCTACTATATTGTTTTTCTAAGCTGATGTCATCTTTCACGGACAGCAACTTTCAAACAAAAACAAACATTTCTAACAATATATCACTGTGCGAAGAAATCTACGAAATTGTTTAGGCACAAGGTGAACTGATAACGAGGAGAAAAAAAAAAAAAATTCCCTTTGCTCAGTCACAAATGACGATCTGTTTATTTTTGATAGCCGGTTGGGAATGTTTTTATCTGAAGCCAAGGTGTTTTCTTGTGCTAACAGATTCATTTTTTGTATTTTGTTTTTGTCATTTTTTTTCCCACCGTTCTCCTTTTGGGGGCTACCGGTGTCAGGATTCTGGTACCTTCACCATTTATGTAAATGAAAAGGGGTTTTCTAATGATGAACTTTTATGACTTGTCCATCAGTTCATGTAGTAAAAGTCAGGCCGGTGGGGGTCTGGCTGTCAGACACCTACTGATTCTGAGAACAAGTGGGTCTTGTTTCCTTTTTTATGGCTTTGGTGCATGGCAATCTCTCCCGATTATCAGTAAGAAATAGACTCACATCCCACTAACTCCATATTCCATAGGGTAACCTAATGTTTGACCCCCATTGTACTGGTCCCCTAGTACACAGGGACTTTGAAGACCCTCTCTCTGTTAGTGCAGGCGGTAAAACTTTTTTTGGTTATAGCGTTAAACAAAAAACATTACACAATATACTTTTTTACAGTTTTTTTTTTAGCCTTCCTTATTTTATTGGCATACGGCTTTGAATAACCCCTATTATTTTTTCGGATTTTTTCGGAAACAGTAAAACATGTGCCTATGCAAGTGAAGCTTTTGCTTGTTTTGTCCACTTATTTCATTCCTAGATTTTCGGAAATGTGGCCTTTTTTTATGGTTTTGCATTACAAGTCTTCCTCGATCCTAATTGTAGGGTGTGATGATGGCGGATGACTCACAAACACTTGTGTCGTGATCAGATCTCCATTATAAGCAGATGTTGGAAATACCCACCGTTTTTTTCTGTTTTTGTTTCCTTTCACTCCGAAAAACTCGACATTGCCCCTCATTATCGTGTTGTATTTATTTACAAACTTTGCAGAACAGTTCTGGGAGAAGTAACCGACCCTAGTAGAGAGCGTCATAACAGTATCACGTTTCACCAGGCGGCACTTGAGCAGCGTTAGCTGCGTCTCAAGAGCCCTTTGACTGACATAAAAATCATTCCCATATTTGAAAGGGGACAGTATTCCGCACCTGTTTCTCCGTATCCTTCTCCGTCATAACATTGGAGTCATTTGAATTCTGTCTCATTAAAAAAATAAAAATAAAGGGACGGTCACCGGCCAAGAGGGTGACTGTGTAGCCCGGGGAGGGCAGGTCCTGCGAGAGACGACTTAATGATTTTACATTTAAAATAGTACTTTAGAACATATTTAATTAAATATATATATAGTTGTTTTTAAAATGTAATTAAAGAAAAATTTATTACAAAAACGCAAGGTCTGTCCATCAATAGCTTTGGCTTATAGATGGGGGGTTAATCATTCTATTCCCATGTTACTTATGATTATCTTAGATTAAAAATATTGGTGATATTTCCTAAAAAAAAATTGTTTTATTAAAAATAGCTCAGTTTTTTAAAAAAATTCCCCCCCCCTTTTTTTAAGTTATAGTGAGTACAAAGTTGGAATTGTACCCGACAATATGACGCGTGACAGTTCCCTATATGCTCGATGGAACTACCTAAATGGCTGATACCAGGAACAATAGACTGTTTAAGGACCAGACCTAGGCCAGTGTCCTCTAGTGTTTCATGGACATCAGGTCTCCACTTTGCTTTGGTCATACAGGACATCTGATGCCCATCTGTGTCCTTCCGTGTGCCCTTGTGGCTATATCAAGGAAATTAAGGTAAATTGGTTTCCAGGGACAGAAGTGAAACACGAGACTGTTTTTATGCTTTGTTGTTGCTTCAGCCTAGTAAGTGACTATTTTGCTGACCAATGGCTTTCATTGTACCCACTCATGACTAATAAGTCACATGTTGAACCTGGGTAAGTGTCACCTTCCTCCCTGTTTACATAAGCCAGCCATAGACAGATGCCCCTTGAGTGCCCGGTGGTCTGGTTATTGCGCTAGTGCCATGCGTTTTTTCAAGGAACAGGCTCTGAAATATAAGGGATAGGTTCTCAAATGTTGTAAGGATGCATAAAAGCCACGTTAAAATTTAGAACCAAAGAACAGTGAAAAGAATATAAAATGGCCGCCGTGACTGATATCACAAAAATATCTTTGTTTCCCTGCATCCAATCACACACACGCTTTCATTTTTAAGAGCAGAAATGTGGAATTAAAGCGAGCTGTGATGGTTACAATTAACATCATGGCAAGCATATCGTGACATTCTTAAAGGGATTGTCCGGCTAAATTAGTCAGCTAATAATGTCCAATAAGAGAAGTTGGCATGGTCGGTACACGGATGTTGTGGCCTCATCATCACCCCTTGCATATAGCGACCCTAGTGCCATCCTCTTGTTATGGCGCAGCACTGTACCCACCACTATATCATCAGTCCTCCAATATCACAACGGTTCTTAATACCGCCACTGCAGATCTGCCGCCCGAGGCACAGGCCCGAGAGGAAGAAGCTGCGGAATACACATTTCTGGAGAGGTAGCAGAGCGGATTTGTCACTAGTTGGCATGTAGGCATGTGAGATGGAAGAGAGCTGAATGACAGTAATGCAAATATATGTGCTGTAAATGTCTTTCAGGACTAAACGGTCACTTAGAGCCTCTTGCGTGTAGATTTGGATGTAGCAGAGCTTATTGTCTTTTAGAACATCTATTAGTAACTTATCATGATAGTAATACTGGCTGCACAATGTCCAACCATGTAATGTAAACCCAACCTGCTACATCTGTTTCCCAGACACATTGTGGATACATTTTAGCATTTCTATTACAGACTTGGATACACTTGGTTTTGCTAAACTGAACCTATACAATCATAGGAATCTATGGGCCTAGGCTTGGCACAGCAGAGCCAGGTGTTTAAGTTGTCATTAGGTCTATGTAATCCATTGATCAAGTGGAAAATGACAAATCCAGTTTATTGTGTGTACACGGCACCTCACATATTCTGTCTTAGAAAATTCACAAGTTACTATAACACATATCCCATCCTAGGATGCCTATACTATACCATGACACCTAAGGATATAAAAAGGGCATAATGTGAACAGAAATAACCTGGGATATCAATTTTTAAGTATTTACAGTATTAATGCTACCGCCACCGCAGATCTGCCGCCTATAGGCACAAGCCTTCATAAACCCTTGTAGACAGTTGGGGCGTGGGCACTGCACACACAGCCATATATTACAGCACTGTACCCACCCACTATATCATCCTCCTCCAATATTACACCGGATCTCACTACCGCCACCAAGATCTGCCGCCCTAGGCACAAGCCTTCATAGACCTTGTAGACAGTTGGGCGTGTGCACTGCACACACAGCTATATATTACAGCGCGGTACCCACCACTAATATCAAGTCCTCCAATATTACATACACCGGATCTCACTACCGCCACCACAGATCTGCCGCCCTAGGCACAAGCCTTCATAGACCCTTGTAGACAGTTGGGACATGTGCACTGCACACACACTATATATTACGCACTTTACTGTTAAATGACAGCACTGTACCCACCACTATATCATCCTCGCTCCAATATCACTCCAGTTCTCACTACCGCCACCACTGATCTGCCCCCAAGGCACAGGCATCATCACCCCTGTTGTATTGTACATAACAGCACTGCTACCACCACTATTTCATCAGTCCCGCCTATATTACACACCAGTTCTCATCACCACACACTGTTGATCTGCTGCCGCCCTATGCCACAGGCCATCATCATCCCTTCACTTACAGTGAGTCCTATGCCCTTCTTTGTTCTATGTACAGCACTGTAACACCCCATTACATCCCAGTCCTGCCTATATCACTACGGCTTCTATATGCCCGCCACTGCAGATCTGCCGAAGGCACAGGCATCATCACCCTTGCATTATAGGACCCTATTGCCATCCTCTTGTATGTCAGCAGTGCAGCACCGTACCACCACTATATCATCAGTCCTCCAATATCACACCCGTTCTTAACCCCGCACTGCAGATCTGCTGCCAGAGGCACAGGCATCATCACCCCTTGCATATAGCACCCTATGCCATCATCTTGTTATCGCCAGCACCGTACCCACCACTATATCATCAGTCCCTCCAATATCACACACGGTTCTTACTACCGCCACTGCAGTATCTGACCGCCCAGGCACAGCCATCATCACCCCTGCATATAGCTGACCCTAGTTGCCATCCATCTTGTATAGCGCAGCACCGACCCACCACTATATCATCAGTCCTCCAATATCACCGGTTCTTAACTACCGCCACTGCAGATCTGCCGCCCGAGGCACAGCATCATCACCCCTTGCATATAGCGACCCTAGTGCCATCCTCTTGTTATGGCGGGTCTTTGGATTCATATAGGACTAATAATATGGAATCATAGTATCCAAGCGCCAGCCCCCATGTATCCTTATACCCACTTTTATAGAGGATTTACTAAAAACTTGTAGAACCAATGGGGCTAACAAACCCACCTAAGGTATCATAGTGATAAGGATTTACATATATACTCGAGTATAAGCCTAGCTTTTCAGCACAAAAATGTGCTGAAACCAAACTCGGTTATACTTGAGTAAAAAAAATATATCAAAACTCACCCTCCTGGCTTCCCCCTCTGCGGCTATATACTGGGGTAGGGGTGCTGTATATACTGCGGCAGGGGGCTGGCTATCTAGGGCAGTGGGCTGGCATAACTGGGCAGTAGCTGGCTATATACTGGGGCGTGGGGCTGGCTAATACGTGGACATGGTGGGCTATATACTGGGCAGGGGCTGGCTTATACTGGGGGATATGGCGGCAGGCTGTATACTGGGGGGCAGGTGCTGGATATATTATGGGGAAGGGTCCGGCGGCTATATAACTGGGGAGGCTGTGACCATGCATTCCCATCCTCAGCTATACTTGAGTCAATAGGTTTTCTCCAGGTTTTGTGGTAAAATAGGGGCCTCGGTTATACTTGGGTCGGCTTATACTGAGTATATACGGTATAAGGATGGTAGATGCTCTTTAATTCCAATCTATAACCCAGCAGGAAATCAAAAAATCTACAAAAAAATTCCTCCAATCAGTATAAACCTGGATCAAGATTCCATCCCGAATATTTTTGTTTCTGTGGTCCTGATCCAATGTCCTTTTCCTCTCCAGAACTTGGACATTAAACCATTGGAACATCGTGCGGCAGAGAATTCCATAGTAAAGATTCCTGTCCCCTAGATGATGATCCTATTGTCCATGTCACTGATAGTCTGACCATATTGATCCAATATAATAGGTCATTGGTCCGACCCATAATCGTTTGCGCACGCATAAAGCTATCGCATTATATAGAGGTAACGCGATCGCTCTCCTTTAATACCCCTTCCCTTTAAAAACGTAATTACATATTTCAAAGGGACAAAATACTTTCATTTGGGAAACTAAAGCGGCTCGGGATCTATCTCTTCCAGATTAGTTCACTGTCTTTACGGATAATATTCCTTAATACCTGCTTCTTTATTCTAAAAGAGTGGCGTTAGTTCCGCACACACCGCCACTCGTCTCGCTCTATGAGATTATTTTCAAGGAAAGAATTGTTATACCTGAAACACAAAGAGGCTTGTGACAATAGTGGAGTATCGCTAGCGGTGGTGGTAGAAACGGTGTGATATGGAGGACGATGATATAGTGGTGGGTACAGTGCTGCGCCATAACAAGAGGATGGCACTAGGGTCGCTATATGCAAGGGGTGATGATGGCCTGTGCCTCGGGCGGCAGATCTGCAGTGGCGGTAGTTAAGAACGTTGTGATATTGGAGGACTGATGATATAGTGGTGGGTACAGTGCTGCGCCATAACAAGAGGATGGCACTAGGGTCGCTATATGCAAGGGGTGAGTGATGGCTGTGCCTCGGGCGGCAGATCTGCAGTGGCGGTAGTAAGAACCGGTGTGATATTGGAGGACTGATGATATAGTGGTGGGTACGGTGCTGCGCTATACAAGATGATGGCAATAGGGTCACTATATGCAAGGGTGATGATGGCCTGTGCCTTGGGCGGCAGATCTGCAGTGGCGGTATTAAGAACCGTGTTGATATTGGAGGACTGATGATATATTAGGGTGGTACAGTGCTGCGCGATAACAAGAGGATGGCACTAGGGTGCTATATGCAAGGGTGATGAGTGCCTGTGCCTCAGGCAGCAGATCTGCAGTGGCGGTGTAAGAACCCGGTGTGATATTGAGGACTGATGATATAGTGGTGGGTACGGTGCTGCACACTATAACAAGAGGATGGCAATAGGGTCACTATATGCACGGGTGATGATGGGCCTGTGCCTTGGGCGGCAGATCTGCAGTGGCGGCATCTAGAGCCTTAGTGATATAGGAGGACTGGTGAATAATGGGTGTGACAGTGCGGTAATAGAACAATAGAAGGGCATAGGACTCACTGTAAGTAAGGGATGATGATGGCCTGTGGCTAGGGCGGCAGATCAACAGTGTGGTGATGAGAACTGGTGTAATATAGGCGGGACTGATGAATAGTGGTGGGTACAGTGCTGTTATGTACAATACACAAGGGGTGATGAGGCCTGTGCCTTGGCGGCAGATCAGTGGTGGCGGTAGTGAGAATGGAGTGATATTGCATGATTAGTGACGAGGTCATACCATGGCAGACCGCTCATTCCGAGACGGGGGGCTCTCGTCTGTCTTCCTCATTCCGACCCCCCCCTCCTCTCACTTACACCCCGCCCTTACTCTCCCCTCACCTTTCTCACCCCCTTCCCCCCCATTGCTCCTCCTACCTCCACCCCGCCCAGCACCTCCATCCACCATCTCTTTCTTAACCACACCACCCCCTCACCCTACCCCGCCATTATATACACCCTCCCGTTTTTCATTCCCCTATTTCCCTTCCACCCTTACCCCTCGACCTAAAGCTTACCCACACTCTCATTATCTCCCCCCTCTTTCCAAACCTCTTACATCATTCGCACCTACTGATAACCCCCATCTAAACTGAACCTCCGTTCTGCCACCAAAGCATTACTGCAATCCTCTGGGGGGTACAGTGCTGTCATTTAACAGAAAGTGCTGTAATATTACTGTTGTGCAGTTGCCACCTGTCCAACTGTCTACAAGGGTTATGAAGGCTTGTGCCTAGGCGGGCAGATTGGGGTGGCGGTGTGAGATCCGGTGTAATATTGGAGGGACTGATGATATAGTGGTGGGTACAGCGCTGTCAATATATAGCGTGTGTGCAGGTGCACACGCCCCAACCCAACTGTCTACAAGGGTCTATGAAGGCTTGTGCCTAGGGCGGCAGATCTGTGGTGGCGGTAGTGAGATCCGGTGTAATATTGGAGGACGGATGATATAGTGGTGGGTACAGTGCTGTAATATATAGCTGTGTGTGCAGTGCCACACGCCCCAACTGTCTACAAGGGTTTATGAAGGCTTGTGCCTAAGGCGGCAGATCTGCGGTGGCGGTAGCATTAATACTGTAAATTACTTAAAAATTGAATATCCCAGGTTATTTCTGTTCACATTATGCCCTTTTTATAATCCTTAGGTGTCATGGTATAGTATAGGCATCCTAGGATGGGATATGTGTTATAGTAACTTGTGAATTTTCTAAGACAGAATATGAGATGTGCCGTGTACAACAATATAACTGGATTTGTCATTTTCCACAATTGATCAATGGATTTACATAGACCTAATGACAACTTAACACCCCTGGCTCTGCTGTGCCAAGCCTAGGCCCATAGATTCCTATGATTGTATAGGTTCAGTTTAGCAAAACCAAGTGTATCCAAGTCTGTAATAGAAATGCTAAAATGTATCCACAATGTGTCAGTGGGAAACAGATGTAGCAGAGTTGGGTTTACATTTACATGGTTTGGACATTGTGCAGCCAGTATTTACTATCATGTATTACAAGTTACTAATAAGATGTTCTAAAAGACAATATCCAGCTCTGCTACATCCAAATCTACACGCAGAAGGCTCTAAGTGACAAGTTTAGTCCTGAAATGTACATTTACAATGAAATATATTATGCATTACATGACAAATTCAGCTCTGCTACCTCCACATCTACATGCCTAATGCTCAAAGTGACAAATCCAGCTCTGCTACATCTCCAGAAAATCTGTTATTCCGCAGATATATTCCTCTTTCTGCAGTCTGCAGGGATTATTTTGTTCTTGTTGCGTTTTGTCTCCGCTTTGTGTTCCTTAATGTTAAACCCGCGCACTGTCTGCCGTGCAGGATAGACTTCTGTGTAGGGTAAGGTCACCAATAGCGACTGGCAGAACAATCTGCTGAATCAAGAGGGGCGATTGTGAATGGTGCCAGTCAGTCGCAATTAGAGCCAGGACCAAGGAAATCCCTAACTAGTGCATCGTTTCGAGGCGGCTTCATACAAATCATCTCACCTGAAACTAATTGTCACAACAGAGATCTTATGCAAATGAGCCCCGGGGTTAGCGTGGGAAAAGAAACATACTGTCGCAAATATAGGTGACCTGCTGAGCAGGGGGTCTGTTGCTGGGGAAATCTTTGTTCGTTGGGTTTAAGGGGGGAAAAAAAGTCCTCATTGTTTAAATTAAAGAGTAAAAAAAAAAAAAAAACTTTGGAAGCGCAGGATATAATTTTACTTCGGGTGTGGGCAGCCCCCCCCCCACCCCCCACACCAAAGCCTCCAAACACGTGTGAGTCTGGGCAATAGATTTTACCATAAGCGTTGTCCTCATTCGGCCAGACCCCTGAGCCCCCCGTGACCCATCCCCACCTGAACTGCACAGCCGTTACACTCGGCTCAAATGACCTTTGTTAAATCGCAGGCGCTCAGGATGTGACCCACTTTTTTATTACCGCCCTTTCTTATTTACAGCGCTAAGTAGAAAACATGTCAGATTTACCTCCAGTAGTGAATCAAGGGGTTAATGATGTCAGGGGTCCCTTCTTCTCCTATAAGTGGGGGGAGAGGTTATAGTACTATTATTTATAGTACAGAGAGGAAGCTTGTGTTACTGTATAAGGGAAAAGATACAATGTAACAATCTATGGAATTACTACTAGATTGAGATATCTGGGGGAGGGGCTTAAAAGTAATAAATCTAGGTAATGGAGACTTATTTCATGAGACTAAACTTTCTGATCTCAACGTAGATCATAAGTGAATATAAAGAGTTATTATAATTATGACCAATGTTTAAAGGAAATCTACCATCACAATTCATCATGATAAACCAGGGCTACTTACCCATAGATCCAGGTACCGTGACTGTAGTAATCTTCTCATACTTGTTATATACTTGTTGGCCTCCTTCCGTCTAACATCAACTTTCAAAATTATGCTAATGAGCAACAAGGGCTCTGGGATTGTGACCAGTGCTGTGGCTTCACCAACTGTTACATTGTCACACCCACTCCCTGCACTTTTCCCCTCCCACTGTGTAAGATTACAGCAGGCGGAGAGAGGGGGGAAGTGCTGAGGAATCGGTGGAAGGGGAGACAGTGTAACAGCCGCTGTACCAAAAAATAAAATATAATAAAAAATCAGTCTTAGAGAGTCCTACTAGAAGATCAGTAAAATTGATCAAAATAATTAGTCAAAGATCAGGCACAAGGAGGGCAACTATGAAGTGACCACTCCCAGGGTCCTACCCCGAACCACTAACAAGCTCCAAGACACCTCTGAAAAATTAGATGCCGTTTCTAATCTCCAACTTTTTTTTTGGTTATCTTTTGTCCCTTTCCTTTGTAGATTTGATAAAAATAATTAGTCAAACACCAGGCACAACGAGGGCAGCTATGAAGTGACCACTCCCAGGGTCCTACCCCCAACTACCAACGAGCTCATAGAAACTTCTGAGAAATAAGAAGCCGATTCTAATCTCCAAACTTTTTTTCTTTCTGTCCCTTTCCTTTGTAAAATTGATAGAAATAATTAGTCAAAGATCAGGCACAACAAGGGCAGCTATGAAGTGACCACTCCCAGGGTCCTACCCCAACCCCAACGAGCGCAAGAAACCTCAAGAATTAGATGCCGATTCTGATCTCCAACTTTTTTTCTTATTTCTTCTGTCCCTTTCCTTTGTAAAATTGATAGAAATAATTAGTCAAAGATCAGGCACAACAAGGGCAGCTATGAAGTGACCACTCCCAGGGTCCTACCCCGAACCCCCAACTGAAGACCTCTGAGAAATAAGAAGCCGATTCGATCTCCAACTTTTTTCTTTCTGTCCCTTTCCTTTGTAAAATTGATAGAAATAATTAGTCAAAGATCAGGCACAACAAGGGCAGCTATGAAGTGACCACTCCCAGGGTCCTACCCCGAGCCCCCAACGAGCTCCAAGAAACCTCCAAGAAATTAGATGCCGATTCTGATCTCCAACTTTTTTTCTTATTTCTTCTGTCCCTTTCCTTTGTAAAATTGATAGAAATAATTAGTCAGACATCAGGCACAACGAGGGCAGCTATGAAGTGACCACGCCCAGGGTCCTACCCCGAACCCCCAACGAGACCTCTGAGAAATAAGAAGCCGATTCTGATCTCCAACTTTTTATTTTTTTTCGCCTCTCTTCATCTCTTTTGTCCCTTTTCCACTGTCTGAAATAATTTTCACAAATAGGAGACGTTTCACAGTGGGTCTGAAGTGCTCAGCTTTCACTCATCAAACTTTAATCGGAACTGCATTTTAGTTTTTGAATAAAGAACACTTAAAAAATTTAGATGCAAATGATTTTGCATTATTCATACCCTAAGTGTCCTTGTAGATTTAAACACTTCTGAGGCCACCTTGATTCGAGTAATTACCTAGGCCCTCACCGCTCCGTCATGAATAAGGTATTCTGTACAAGTAAAGTATGCGCCCAATGAGCTTTTAAAAAGTGGCTTTACACTGAACTTGTGTATTGCTTCACGCGCATGAATGATTCGAACACGCGTCGCGATCTGTCTCAGGTGGGAGATCCTGGCAGGGCGATAGAACGCCGCGTCTCCGAGTTTCCTTCCCTTTAACTTCTACACAAACTCAAAGAAATTCCCAATCTTTGATTCTTTTTTCTTTTCTATTCCGAATGTCTGTTGCGATTAACCCTTCCGAGGACTCCCCGCCGCGTTCTCCTCTTACCTGCCGCCTGGATCCATCAGCTCGCGTCGGCTTCCACGTAGCTTAATAAAACGCGATGTGCGTTCACTTAACAACATGCATCTGTCTCCCCATCTGTTTCCCGAAGCTTTTTCTTAGCTGCGGAGTCTACGGAACACCTGAATGTTACTTTTATTTTTATCCTTTTTTATGAATATTTTTTATACTTATATTTTTATACATTTTTTTTTTAAATTATTTTTTTTTGTCACTTTCGTGCTATAAAATATTACGACGCGTCAAGATTTGGCTGCTATGGCCAAAGAAAAATAAAAAATTTTAAAAAATTCTAAAAAAAAAAAAAGGGTTAAGCAGAGTAGTGGCCGGGAGGGGGTGGGGGGGCTATGTACCGTATCTTCCTTTTAGAGGAGGATTTTATAACACAAACTGTAGTTATATTGGGCGCCCAGTGCTAAAATTGGTTTATAGCGTCATAATAAATGGGTTTAAATACAGCAAAAATTAACGCGGGAGAGAAAAAAAAAAAAAAGCAACTTAATATTGTTGGAAGCAAAAAAAAAAATAAAAAAAATAAATAAGTAAAGCGCGAACCCTACCTGACACCGTAGTTGATCATCTTTACTACGCGGTGCTGCAATTAATATTTAAACATTGTAATAATGCAGTTTGCTTGGCTCGCACTTTTCTGCATCCATTCCATATTTTAGCTGGTAGAGGGGCGGGAGCAGGAGAGGACAATTGAAATTTGTTAATATAAAAAAAACCCCTAAAAATTACATCCACAATATCCAAACCGTCTGCAAGTTTTCCCACACTGCAGCGTGATCCAATTTACATCTCTAGATTTGCATTTATAGTTTTGGGCTTTGTTGGGTTTCAATTTTTTTTAGATTTGTCTTTATTTATTTATTTTTTTTTCTTTTTTTTAAAAACATATTTATCATTTTGTACTTATTTTTTTATTTTTATTTTACATTTATCGTTTTTTATACTTATTTTTTATTGTTTTAATATTTACAATTCGTTTTGCTTTTTTTTCACGTATTTTTTTATAGTTTTTTTTATATTTATAGTTTTTATTCTTTTTTTTTCTACTTCTCATTTTTATTTTTTATGCTTATTTTTAATTATATTTATCGTGTTTTATCCTTTTCTACTTGCTCTACTTTAGTTTTTTTTTTTTATATATTTATAATTTTTTATGTTCTTTTTTCTTATTTTATCTATTTATTTTGCTCGTGGCGATATGGGACGCACGTGACGTGTCGTGGAGATGGCTGCAGAATAACTAGCCCCCAGCCATAGGCAATGAGTAGCTTTAATATCAAGATGGAGCGCAAAAGCAGCAGCGTATGCCGCGACCTGTGAAATACCGCACCTTTGACATGAACTCATTTATAACCTTAGACTCTTAAAAAAAAAAAAAAAAAAAGTTGTAAAAAAAAATAGACCAAAAAGTAATATATAGCGAGTGGGCTCATAAACAATGCATGGATGTGGCTTCCTCTTCCCTCTGCAGTTCATAAGGGCGATGGGACTGGTAAAACAAAGCTATAAAATCTGGTAATTTGGGACCCAATTTCCCATTCATCTTACAAACCAGTGTAAAAAAAAAAAACAATGTGGACCTCAAACAGAGACCAAAAAAAGTGTAAAGTTACATAAGTTTTTTAAAGAAACAAAGTTTGAACTGTTTGATATAAACTCATCTTCACCTTTAATGACTGTAATCTGCTTGGAGGACTCCGCTCCTTGGCCTGTAAGTGGCGCTGTAGGTTCCTCCTTCTACAAAGTTGGTTTTAGATGGAAGATCTTTGTTGTAATGGCTGCACCCACATGGCTTATACACCTGGGACTATGAAGGTAGATATGGGGATTGTTTGTTAATAATAAAAGAGATATTTAGTTATTATGTTTTAATGATGATAATGGTACAAAATAATGGACCTAAAAAGTAAAATATTTTTCCCCTTTACATCAAAACTAACGTTTGAGCACAATCTGATGCCTGAAGAGGTAAAACAGAGAAATAGAAGGAGCACTTGGTTGCCTGGATTGGGGAAAACATGTTTTCACTTTAAGGCCTTAAAGGGGTTTTCCATGTTAAGAGTGTGGCTATCACCTGTAGCTCTTACTTCAGACTAGATACAGTCCACTGGCAAGGAGCACTACCGAGAGTAAAGGAGAATGGAAGAGGAAGCAGACAGCGCCACTCTCTGTGTAGTGGCGGAAGCGAGTCACTGCAGCTCAAATGAATGGGGGCTGAACTGTAGTGACCTGGTCTTACCACTACACAAAGCAGGGCGCTGTCTGCTTCTAGTTTCATCCTTTAAACTGATCTTTATGGGTTTTAGGTGTTGATGACTTATCTTAGGGATATGTCCTCTAAATTTAAAGCCTTGAAAATCCCTTTAAGAGCCTGAAGACCCCATCTAGTCATTGTCATATGAGAGACTGGTTATAATATACATGGTGCATCTCTTGAAAGGGGTTGTCAGGAGACTGAAAAATTGACATCTTTCTTCCAGAAATAGCGCCACACCTGACCACAGGTAGTGTGTGGCATTGCAGCCCAGCTCCATTTATCTCTATGCATCTGATCTGCAATACCGGCACAAACCATGGTCAGGGGTGGCGCTGTTTATGGAAGAAAGCAGCCATATGCTTCAACCTCCCTTTAAGACTTAGGAACTATCACACCTATCATGTAACAGAACTACTTTCTCTCTATGCGACGGCGGCGTATTGGAAATTTCCACATCTGCTTTTGTATCTCTGATATCTTTAATAGAATTTGTAAAGATCAAGTGAAACATTTGGAGGATAAATACATAAATTTGGAATGAGCGAAAACCCCCCGAACCTCGGTGCCAGACCCCATAGGCTAAATAAAGTATCCGCCCTATCTAATATTTCAGGATGTGACTAAAGGCTCCGTCTGGGGTTTGTGGACACCCAGTATTAAGTGGGTGTTTTTTTTCTGAAAAGGTAATATTCCGATAGTGGAGAAAAATTTGTTACACGGATGTAGCAGACTTGGGTTTGTCAACTTTGGATAAGATCCTAAAAACATCTCAGCTCTGCTACATCCATGGTTGGTATAGAGCTGTCACTGTAAGGCACGGGCATTGCAACATTGTTACTATAAGTCACAACATTGCAACATTGTTACTATAAGTCACAACATTGCAACATTTCATTACTAAGGACTACAAGTCCCAGCATTCCAGAGGTGTAGACTATTCGGATCTCTTATGGACAACACTAGGGGGTGCAGGACACATGCCGCCCTTCCGTGCCCCCGGCCCAGGTATGGGGCTCATTCCCATCAGTGTAAGCCATGGATATTGCAACATTGTTACTATAAGTCCCAGACCTTGCAACATTTTGTTACTACGGACTACAAGTCTCAGCATTCCAGAGGTGTAGAATATGCTGATTTCTTATGGACACCACTAGGGGGTGCAGGACAGATTCCACCATTTCGTGGACCCCCCCCCCCCCCCCCCCCCCCCCCCCCCCTCCCCACCCCCCCCCCCCCCCCCCCCCCCGGCCCAGGTAGGGGCTTATTCCCATGAGTGTAACTTGAGAAGGTTTATAACAAGTAGGTAACAGTTTCAGGCCTGTGTCATGGAGCATTAGTGAGAACCTCATGCTGGGAGATAGAAGGCTGGACGCAGGGGGGGCTGGGCAGTGCCGCATCCTATTCCTGGACAGACCTTTGCCCTCCTGCAAATAAAACATTCATGAGGGTAGAATAGAAAGCCTGCAGGTAATGGCGTTCCAGAGAAGCGTCCATCTGCTGCATTACTCCATACAGAGGGGAATAAAGGACCCCGGACGCTGATTAATAACGGCCTGTCACCGCAATAAAACATCTGCACGGCACTCAATAGGTTAAATGACCGGTACTAAAATCTATAGTGGAGACCATATAAGAGGTAATATCCTATCAATGCCACATCTGGTCTGTATGGAGAGTCGTGACCTCATACTATCATTGTGTGACATCATCACGGCTCCGGTGACATCACGCTACGATCGAGAAAGGTTGAATTGTGAAACTTTTTTGGGTTTGACTTAGTTTCCGTTCACACGCCGCTTATCGCCCTTTCCAAAAGTTAGAGGAGAATAATTCTGTAGTTCTGTACTTTCGGGGGCTAATGCAGAGAATATTGAGAAATTGTGGTATCCTGTGCTATATCTGACTCCAGACGACGAAACAAAGAGCTGACTGTATCTGTATGGAGATAACTCAATCTCATATCAAAGCTGGCGTGGGGTCATATGACAAACTCAGCTCTGCTACATCTGATAAGTTCACCCCTGCTGGTAACCTTATGTGTCTATAGGTCCCAGACCACATCTACTTAGTCTATAGATAAACACAACGGACCACCACCCCCCTCCTCCCCCCACCCCTTCATCCCAGAGGGACCTCTGGTCAGGCTGGGATTTATAGTACTATTACATTCCATCTAGTGTTTCTATAAGTTCACAAATCTGCTCCACACTGATCCCCTAAATAATATATACTAGAGCCCATGTTAACGTAACCGTAAATTGTGCCAAATGACAAATCTGCTCCACACCGATCCCCTAAATAATATATACTAGAGCCCATGTTAACGTAACCGTAAATTGTGCCAAATGACAAATCTGCTCCACACCGATCCCCTAAATAATATATACTAGAGCCCTTGTTAATGTAACAATAAATTGTGCCAAATCACAAATTCAGCTCTGCAAATCTTTGTATATAACGGTAAACTAGATGCATTAAGCTTCAATAAAATGTGAAAATATGTTAAAAAGCTATTGGATCACATTGTCAAAGATATCTGAGGAGGCTTTAAATTCACTCCCCGTTCAAAGATTCACCCCAGGGGCAGCTGCTCCTCTAAATCATCAAGGTAGAACCGTAGGTTTGTTTTGTAATGGCGACCTGGGTGATTCATTGTGAGCCCCAACGTCACAAAAACCCAAGGAGTGGAAGAGTTACTGTGCCATTAACATTCTTTCATTCTCCATCTCCTCAGGAGGCATCTAAGGTCCATCCATGGTGGACCATCCACCTCCACGGCTATAGGAGGACAATGCCTGGAATGCTGGCAATGTGTTTCTATTTTTGTCACACCTATGTGTGGCCATCCATCTGGTCTTAATCAATCAGTCTCATCCAAAAAGCTTTGCTGTACTTGCAGCTGAAATAATACACCTCTTCATCAGTTCTCCTACTTAACACGTCTTCTGCCAGGACACTTACTGGGTTATTTGTCAACTCCAGAGATGTCTGGCACCAAGGCTCCGGGGCTTTAAGAAACTGGACCAGTCATGTAGCTATATTGAAACCAGTGGAGATCTGACTTGGTCGGGATTTGGGAGGTCTACCTAATCCTTAGGAATCAAGGAAATTTCAATCTTCATTGAAGGTTTCAGATCTTCACCAATGTTGATATAATCTGATGTTCTTAATCTAGAATTCTTAAGGGTTCTTCAGTTGAGTTCTTGTAGGTTCCCACTTTTTATAGGACAGTTAAGAGGGCTTTTCATTTCATTTGTAGATTTAAGCTTTTCAACTGTTGTCGGCCCACAACTATACATCCCCATCCACCATATATATGTATCTTGATGTCCACAATCATTAAAGCATAATAGGCCTTCAACTAGACCTCTCTGAAAGTGACCTGGATCAGGTCAAGGATCAGGCAGAGAAATTTAACATGCCTGATCTTTCTTTTCCCACCCTTATCTGTTAACCAGAGAAATGTGGAGGCCCCATTAGATTTGCCTCCGTGGGGCCCCTAAAACTTTACCCCATCTTTAGGTTTCAATGAAGCACCAGCTACCTCACAATAGATCATGTGAGTTCTCGAGATTACAATCTACGTCTTGTTTAGCTTTGGAACATCTGTTGTGGCTGATATCGGTTCCGGTTGAGCAATGGGAAGAGGATTGTGATGACTGGCAGTATCCACGTAGAAGCAGATAGAAACTTCACATTGTTCTTTTTTGGTTTCGAGTTACTTGTTGTAGCTACTTTTTGTCATTTCAGATATTGGTGGCCCATATCGAGCTGACTTGAGTAGATCTCACAGAACTTTGCATATTTTAGGTCCTGCAGAAGCCTTGGGGGGTCTGGCGCTCATTGAATTGCATGCTCATCTGGTGAGGGCCGGGTTAACTTATTTACATTGGATTGCCATTCATCAGGTGAACTTTGCTAAGTATCAGCTGGTCATACACAGGAGGTCGGAAGCACACATGGTCACTTCTTCTTTTTTTCCGCTAAGTGTTTCTATTACTTTCCCCACCAGCCTCGGCACAAAGTTGTGTGGGGGATGGAAATATTACTGCCGAGGAGGCGTGCGCATAACAATACCTACCTCTGTCCTTTCTCTCCTTTGTGCTTTTCATGTCAGGGATGTTTTGCCATGCTGCCTGGGTAACTGTTCTGAAAGGTTGAAATATCCCTTGTTGAAGGAGTTTTTTGACCGAGTGCCCCCTGACATTACCTTTTGTTCTATAGAGGTGTTTGATCCTATCCCTTTCTCCTGAAGGAGAGAAAAACCCCTTCCCAACCTTTAACCTTTTCTGAGCTGCGGAGGTTAAACACAGACAAGCTTAAAAAATACAAAAAGTTTTCTTTCTTATTTTATTTTCGAAGCTAAATTTTTGTTTACTAAAAATGTTGTCAACGGTGGTTTATCGTAAGATGTTTTTTAGCTCTTGGTATTGATAAACCAAACTCCCATCTTCTACAGTTTCTGTGGATATATAGTAGGGTTATTGGAGTTTTTTTAAAAACTTCAGTAACAAATCCTGGTCACATGTGTGACACCAATTTGCAAACTAGGTCTAATCAGATACATAAGATATTACCGGGACAAGTCAACAGTCCATGGGACACGCGTTGGCCCGGACAACCATCTAATGTATAGATGTTCAGTCAGCATGTGTTTGGGAAAAATAGGTCGGACATGTTGAATTTCTTTTGTTCTCAAAAGCTTATCCTGTAGAAAATACCTGCATTCTCAGCTTGGACCAAGGATGCATGTTTAAGGGGAAGTTTTAAGACGCAGGTTTCGTAAAGTCTCAGATCACCTTAAGGTTCAACTGTGATGGTGTGACCTTCAAAATGGTCAACCCTACTTTTTACCAATTAATGGGATGATGAAACTTAAGAAAGTCCCTATTGTAGTCACATGATGAAAACATTTTTTGGTCAATGGTCTCCAATGGTCTCCTTTTTATTTCTTTGGGCAGGTAAACTGGAGAGTTGTAATTTGCCAAATCCTGGAAAGCCAAGTAATGAGGCCAAAAGTTAGAGATTAGGGATGAGCAGCCCCAATCAGATTTGTCAAGTTCGAACGAACCTAGAAAAAAAGTTGGGTTTGGGTTTGAAAAACCGAACCCTAACCAAACGTTAACACCCACGATCAGTGGTTTAAATGCCACCAGCAAAGCCGAACATTACAGTTCGGGTCTCCTCATCCCTATTGAAGTCCACTGCCCAGGATGCACGTAATTAGTTGGTCATTCCATATTCCATAATGTGAAATTCACCAAAAAGTTCAAAAACCCATCTAAAATCTCGTAATAAAATACGATGAAACATATCAGCAAGTTTTTGTGCTCTCACTAGGTGACCTATATTTTGGTTCCCCTCTATATTCATCGCTGCCATCATGGGGTTAATCCTTCGCGAGGAGTTTCTTTCCTTCTTTTTTTTTTTTTTTTTTCCTCTCCCTTTTTGAAAATTGAATTTTACTGCAACAAAGTAAAGTCTAACGGCCCCCGCGAGACAATATTACAGCTACTATATTGTTTTCTAAGCTGATGTCATCTTTCACAGGACCAACTTTCAAACAAAAGACAGAACATTTCTAACAAATATATCACTGTGCGAAAGGAAATCTACGAAATTGTTTAGCACAAGGTGAACTGATAACGAGGGAAGAAAAAAAAAAAAATTCCCTTTGCTCAGTCAACAAAATGACGATCTGTTTATTTTTGTAGCCGGTTGGGAATGTTTTATCTTAAAGCCAAGGTGTTTTTCTTGTGCTAACAGATTCATTTTTTATGTACTTTTTGTTTTTGTCATTTTAATTTTCCCACCGGTTCTCCTTTTGGGGGCTACCGGTGTCAGGATTCTGGTACCTTCTACCTTTATTGTAAATGAAAGGGGCTTTCTGATGATGAACTTTTATGACTTGTCCATCAGTCATGTAGTAAAAGTCAGGCCGGTGGGGGTCTGGCTGTCAGGACACCTACTGATTCTGAGAACAAGTGGGTCTTGTTTCCTTTTTTATGGCATTTGTGCATGGTCAATCTCTCCCGATTATCAGTAAGAATAGACTCACATCCCACTAACTCCATATTCCATAAGGGTAACCTAAATGTTTGACCCCCATTGTACTGGTCTCCTAGTACAAAGGGACTTTGAAGACCCTCTCCAGTTGTAGCAAGGTAAAACTTTTTTGGTTATAGCAGTTTAAACAAAAACATTACAAAAAGTTAACGTTTTACAGAGTTTTTTTTTTAGCCTTCCTTATTTTATTGTACATACGGCTTTGAATAACCCCTATTATTTTTTCGGATTTTTTCGGGAAAGCAGTAAAACATGCCTATAGCAAGTTGAAGCTTTTGCTTGTTTTGTCCACTTATTTCCATGTCCTAGATTTGTCGGAAATGTGGCCTTTTTTTATGGTTTTGCATTACAAGTCTTCCTCGATCCTAATTGTAGGGTGTGATGCGGATGACTCACAAACACTTGTGTCGTGATCAGATCTCCATTATAAGCAGATGTTGGAAATACCACCGTTTTTTTTTTTTTCTGTTTTTGTTTCCTTTTCACTCCGAAAAACTCGACATTGCCCCTCATTATCGTGTTGTATTTATTTACAAACTTTGCAAACAGTTCTGGGAGAAGTAACCGACCCATAGTAAGAGCGTCATAACAGTATCACGTTCACCAGGCGGCAGACTAGGAGCGGCACACTTGAGCGTTAGCTGCGTCTCAAGAGCCCCTTTGACTGACATAAAAATCATTCCCATATTTGAAAGGGGACAGTATTCCGCACCTGTTCTCCGTATCCTTCTCCAGTCATAACATTGGAGTCATTTGATTCTGTTCATTAAAAAAAAATAAAAAATAAAGGGACGGTCACCGGCCAAGAGGGTGACTATGTGTAGCCCGGGGAAGGGCAGGTCCTGCGAGAGACGACTTTAATGAGTTTACATTTAAAATAGATACTTAGAACATATTTAATTAAAATATATATATATAGTAATTTTTAAAATTTAATTAAAAGAAAAATGTTATTAAAAAACGCAGAGGTCTGTCCATCAATAGACTTTGGCTTATAGATGGGGGTTAATCCTTCTATTCCCAGTTACTTATTGATTTATCTGAATTAAAAAATATTGGTGATATTTCCTAAAAAAAAAAAATTGTTTTATTAAAAAATAGCTCAAGTTTTTTTAAAAAAATCCCCCCCCCTTTTTTTAAGTTATAGTGAGTACAAAGTTGGAATTTGTACCCTGACAAATGACGCGTGACATGTTCCCTATCTGCTCGAATGGAACTACCTGAAATGGCTGATAACAGGAAACAATAGACTGTTTAAGGACCAGACCTTAGGCCTAGTGTCCTCTAGTGTTTCATGGACATCAGGTCTCACTTTGCTTGGGTCATACAGGAACATCTGATGCCCATCTGTGTCCTTACGTGTGCCCTTGTGGCTATACAAGGGAATTAAGGTAAATTGGTTTCCAGGGACAGAAGGTGAAACACGAGACTGTTTTATGCTTTGTTGTTGCTTCAGGCCTAGTAAGTGACTATTTTGCTGACCAAATGGCTTTCATTGTACCTCACTCATGACTAATAGCACATGTTGAACCTGGGGAAGTTGTCACCTTCCTCCCTGTTTACATAAGCCAGCCATAGACAGAATGCCCCTGGAGTGACCGGTGGTCTGGTATATTTGCTGTAGGCCATTCGTTTTTTCAAGGAACAAGCTCTGAAATATAAGGGAAGGTTCTCAAATGTTGTACGAATGCACTAAAAGCCAACAGTGAAAATTTAGAACCAAAGGAAAAGTGAAAAGAATATTCAAAATGGCCGCCGTATCATATAACAAAAATATCTTTGTTTTCCATTGCATCCAATCACAACACAGCTTTCATTTTTCAAGAGCAGAAATTGGAATTAAAGCTGAGCTGTGATTGGTTACAAGTAACATCATGGAAGACCATTGATCGTGAATTCTTTAAAGGGATTGTCCTAAATTGAGTCAGCTAAATAATTGTCCAATAAAGAGAGTTGGACATGGGTCGTGACAAGGATGTTGTGGCCTCATTCTCTTCAGAACACACGGTAACATCAATAATGGTGATGAGACTCATCCTATGAATATAGATTTAGGCCAATCTCTTAATCTGATCGTAAAGGAGATGGGGCAAATAGGTTTCCCAAGCTATATGTATTTACCTTTGAATCTGCCCCAGTTAGGGCATTTCGTTAAAGAACTAGGGCAATAAAGTAAATCCTATGAACATCCTTCTGCCCATCAATACATTATTAGGCTGCATTCACACACATGTATGGGGGACGTATATACGGCCGACGTATGTATGGCCGATATACGTCCCCCATACACTTCTATTGGCTCACGGCCCTGTACGGGAGTGGTACGGCGCAGCACCGTACCGCTCCGTAGCCCGGGAAAAGATAGGACATGTCCTATCTTTTCCCGTGATACGGCGGCGTGCGCTGTATCTTCCTATGGAGAGGGGCGGGAGTGAGCTGCGCTCATCCCCTGCTCCTCTCTGCGGCACCGATGTATGCCCGCAGTACTACGGTACGGAGGGCATACATCATGTGAATGTAGCCTTATAAAGTTGAGTGAAGTTTCGTCCTCACGTAAAGAATCTCCACATTTCACAAATCACCTCTTCCCTCCGCACCGTCATGTCCTATGACTTTCCTCTCCCTTATAAATATTCAGATAATGACGCACCGGTCATAACATAAAATCCAAACAAATCCCCCCCAAAAAATCAAAAAACCCATAAAACCTGACCTATAATTCTTCCCCTACTGGCGGCACATTACGGGAGGGCGATAAAAAAGATGAAATATTCACAAACACTTTCCCCCCAAAATCCACCAGAGGAGAATAGACTCATCCTTATGTCAGTCTTGTTAGAGAGGGATTAAGAAACCGGCAATTATTTCGGCGACCTTAATTGTCGCTCTGCAGGCAAAAACTGTGTAATTGGGGCAGGTTTTTTTTTTTTTAGTTTCGGTTGGCGGGCCGCACACCTGCAGCACATCGCAGGGTATAATGTCAGCTTTCAGCGCGCGGCTCTGCCAGGTTCTGTCACCACCAGTCACTGCGTTTCTCCGAGAATACTTTGGGTCTGGTGTATAATGTGGCTTCTGTGCCCCGAAAAGAAGGGAGCATTTTCCGTGGCGCACAATGGAATGTACAACATCAACACTGGCTTCATTATATTTTAACGCCTACCTTCAGTGCCGCTTCGGTCGACACAGTTTGAGGTTTCATTGTTATGTTATAATGGGCCTGTGCACATTTGAAATTCCCCCTATTATTCAGCTTATTAAAGCAATACTGACTTGATTATCAGGCTGCGGTATAGCGAAGAGTCTGTGCGCGAGCCAAATCTGCGGCCGACCACATTCCACCATGTGTTAAAAAAAAAAAAATCACAAAAGCAGAGTTGTGCATCTCATATCGGATCGGCTATTTGTGCTCTTATGTTGTGGGCTCAGTAACTGGATGAATATTTCATGGGGAATGTGAAGATATCTCTGTCCGTCCCGGCTCTTGGCTCATGGTCGAAGCGGTGGGTCAAAGTTAAAGGACGGATGTAGTGGGGATGAGTCTGTCGTTTGCGCGCTTCAGGCAAAGCCTGAGGATGGGAAGGGACATTTCAATGACACATCGAACTCTGCTTTACTGATAGACGCTGGTTGTCACAACTTTGTCATTGATTTAAATAAGATTGTTCTGGGTTTCATGTTGGTTGCAGGTGCAGCTATGTGATGTGTTCACTAGGTAGATTTCCTAGTGTCCTATAGATTCCTGTTATATAATGTCATTTCTGCAGACAAAGTATTACTACAACTACTATAATACTGCCCCCTATGTGCAAGAATATAACTACTATAATACTGCCCCCTATGTACAAGAATATAACTACTATAATACTGCCCCTATGTACAAGAATATAACTACTATAATACTGCTCCCTATGTGCAGGAATATAACTACTATAATACTGCCCCCTATGTACAAGAATATAACTAATATAACACTGCCCCCTATGTACAAGAATATAACTACTATAATACTGCCCCCTATGTACAAGAATATAACTACTATAATACTGCCCCCTATGTACAAGAATATAACTACTATAATACTTGTCCTTCTCTTGCCTCTTGATCTGCTGTAAAGAAGCCAATCACATTGCACATATCAGGCCTGGTCATTGTTGAATTACAATTGTCAATAGTTCCCCTATAATAACACATTCATTCCTATTACATCATGTTATAGTGATCTCTCAGCACTTCCAATGAGCCATTTTGACTCCCCCTCTCCCCATACCCCTATGTCCTATAATAGTAATAATGGAGGAACATTATATTGTAGCACTAGGCATATGTATCCAATAAATCCGACGCATTTCGCTTCCTACTTAAACGACCAGGGACTCTGCGGTGGGGAGTCGTGTCCAGGACTAGACTGGTGTAACCCCTGGCACCTTAACACATGGACTCCATTAGAAATCCCATTACCTCTATGGACTCCCCCTTCCTAAAGAGCCGGCACGGAGGAGAACAGCGCAGTTTTTTTTTCCTTTCCAGCCAGACGGACTAATTTGGCGCGCGGAGAGTTAACAGACTTTTGGCCCCTAAGGGAGATCCTCTGTATTTTGCTATCTGACATGTTGTCATATAGAAAGAAATCAATTGGTAATTAAATGATGCACCTTGTGAAGATGACAAAAGGCATTTGGTTGCAAAAAGAGAACTGGGTTGTGAGGGGTTTGTAATGAAGGCCTAATGACTATTCATAAGAGATTTTCCGTCCGTTGATCCACTTGACTGGAATGTTCTGCCCCCGAGAGTATGAGCTGTCAGATTCTCTCACCTCACAGAAGCCGCCGCTATCGACGGTGTGGAGTTTGAGCGAGGTTTTATCTAGTCGTTGCTCAAGGCCTGTCTTAGGTCACATGCAGAAGGCTCACATCTGGCTTCCTGTAGGTGCAACCTCGGGACATAAATTTTGACTCATTTTTTTTAAAACTATAAATATGTAGGACCGACGCTGAATAAGTTACCTTGGATTCATATCGCCAACGTTCCGCCGTGCCGTTTTAGAAGCGCCAAACCGGGAGGATGTCAGTGTAATTCGTAATTAGCCGACTCATTTGTTAGCGGCGGTAGAATGACCTTTTTACATAAATTCTACGGAGAAAAAAGGGATTAAAGGAGTGAAAACTGGTAATTTTATATTATTGCTGTAATAATGGAATGACCTATACCGGGTCTGGCCCAACTAGTAATACCCCCCTCTACTGCAGGAAATAGACTACAGGCTATAAATATAAATGTACAAGACAATAAATGCCCCCTATGTACAGAAATATAACTACTATAATACTGCCCTCTATGTACAAGAATATAACTACTATAATACTGCCCCCTATGTACAGGAATATAACTACTATAATACTGCCCCCTATGTACAAAAATTAACTACTATATATCTGCCCCCGATGTACAGAATATAACTACTATATACGCCCCTAGTACAGAATATAACTACTATAAATCTCTGGCTCCCCCCTCATGTACAAGAATATAACTACTATAATACTGCCCCCTATGTACAGGAATATAACTACTATAATACTGACCCCTATGTACAGGAATATAACTACTATAATACTGCCCATATGTACAAGAATATAACTACTATAATACTGCCCCCTATGTACAGGAATATAACTACTATAATACTGCCCCCTTATGTACAAGAATATAACTCCTATAATACTGCCCCTATGTACAAGAATATAACTACTATAATACTGCCCCCTATGTACAAGAATATAAACTACATAATACTGCCCCTATGTACAAGATATAAACTAAACTATAATAACTTAACTTGCCCCCTATGTGCACAGAGATAACTACTATAATACTGGCCCCCTATGTACAGATATAACTACTATAATCTGCCCCCTATGTACAAGAATATAACTACTATAATACTGCCCCTATGTCACAGAATATAACTACTATAATACTGCCCCTATGTACAAGAATAACTAACTAGTCATACTGCCCCCTATGTACAGGAATATAATCTACTGATATACTGACCCCCTATGTAAAGAATATAACTACTATAATACTGCCCCTATGTACAAGATATAACTACTATAATACTGCCCCCTATGTACAGGAAATATAACTCATAATACTGCCCCTATGTACAAGGAATATAACTACTATAATACTGCCCCCTATGTACAAGAAATAACTACTATAATACTGCCCCCATGTACAGATATAACTATATACTGCCCTATGTAAGAATATAACTACTATAATACTGCCCCTCCCTATGTACAAGAATATACATACTGACATAAAATAACTCTTAATACGCCCTATGTACAGAATATAACTACTATAATACTGCCCCCTATGTACAAGAATATAACTACTATAATACTGCCCCTAGTTACAGAATATAACTATATATACTGCCCCTATGTACAAGAATAACTACTATAATCTGCCCCCTATTGTACAAGAAATATAACTCTATTATACTGCCCCATGTACAAGAATTATAACTACTATAATACTGCCCCCCTATGTACAAGATATAACTACTATAATACTGGCCTCCTATGGTTCCATGAATATAACTACTATAATACTACGCCCCCTATGTACAAGGATATAACTACTATAATTACCTGACGCCCCCTATGTACAGGATGATACTACTATAATACTGCCCCTCTAGTACGAATATAACTACTATAATACTGCCCCCTATTACAAGAATTCATCATTAGGTTCACATAATCTGCCTAATCCATGTATTATAATCTCCATACTACCATACTACAAGTGTGAACAGGGCCTGATGTGATACACGTGTGTAGAATGCTGGGGGTTTGTAGTCTGCCACACCTGTACATTTTGCAGTGTTACTAATAATAGCCTCTTCCTAAATGTGAATTTGCGCGTAGTCATAGACCTCCAACTTGTGGCTGAGGGAATGTTAGAAAACACGGCTTTTATCAGATTACAGCTGATCTCAGACCAGGAGGATAGAGAGAAAAACGTTAAATGCATCAATTCCCTTTAACTACAGCGGAGGGTAATGCTCGGTCAGAGAGGTAGCAAAAATTAATTATTTTTCTCGAATCCCAATCCATTATTTGAACTTCTATTTTGTTTGCGACGATTCTTTTGCAGAGATTCGATTCGTGTCCTCTGGTTTTCAGGCGTCTTGGCAGACTATTTACTTCGCGTGGAGATACGATGGGATGGGGGTAGGGAGTGCAGGGACGTGGGATATAGTATGGGGGGGTGAATACGCAAATCTTTGAGCCATCGATAAAAACATGAATAGAAATGTGTATAGTCTCAGATTTTGGGATTTTGCATTATGCGAGCTGATTGTATTAGATAACATGGCACTAAGTACGACGGAAGCAAATTGGGGACAATTTAATGCATACATTTGTCCAAGACAGGGCCAGATCAGCAGTGCAGGGTGCAGGATAAAACTATTGGTAATGATTTGGAAACTGGAGGCAATAATTGTGCCCAACCAGTGGCCAAAGAAGATTCAAATGCCAGGTTTGGACTGGTTGAAGATGATCTTCTAGTGAGTCAGAAGTCATGACACACAAAGGTCTTTTTGCACAGTGCTTGATCCTCAAGTTGGATCAATCCACCGTGGGATTCAAGTTGGATCCACAGTGGGATCATCACATGGTTCAGTGACACCAGTGGTCATTGCACCAGTGGGATTCAAGTTGGATCCAGGCAAGTCCAGTGGGATTCAAGTTGGATCCACAGCACGTGGGATTCAAGTTGGATCCACCAGTTGGGATTCAGTTGATCCAACCCAGTTTCATTGGATCCACCAGTGGGATTCAAGTTGGATCCACCAGTGGGTTCAAGTTGGATCCACCAGTGGGTTCAAGTTGGATCCACCAGTGGGTTCATCTTGGGTTTCTTTTACTCACTCATACTGTCTTAATGTCGTGGGCCCATTTCTGGTACATAGTAGGCCCAGACCTAAGCAGTAATGGGTGAATAAGAGACAACCCAAGGTGGACCCACCAGCACCAAAGTGGGCTAGGCCTCAGACAATAGCAGAGAGTGAAAGCATGCAGACCCTCAGAGTACCAAAAAAGTCCAGGACCTTGACAGTAATAGTGAGTAAAGAACAACTCAAGGTGAAACCCACCACAGTACCAAAAGTGGGCCCAAGGAACTCAGACAGTAATGAAGGGTATTGGCAACCCAAAATGAACCCACCAGTGTACTAAAAGTTAGCCCATGACCTAGACAGTAATGATTGAGTAAGAGACAACCACAATGTGGAACCAACCACATACCAAAAGTGGGTCCAGGACCTCAGACACTAATGAGTGAGTAAAAGACAGAGAAACCAACCAGAGAACCAAAGTGGGCACAGGACCAAGATAGAATGGCCCCCAAAGGCTCGTTACTGAGGTAATTGCCTAGGGTTGTTGGAGGGTGGGCCACAGCCTAGTCCAATACTGCAACCAGCACACCCATAATACTGCCATTTGTGCTTCTTAAAATAAATTGTCACACATTTTAAACATCTATATGATTTCCCAACAAGAGACTGTGAGTGATGGGGACTTGTTCTCTACGTAGGAGACCAGTGTAATTGTTTTGGCCCTGGCTATCGTACAACATAGAACTACGGCGATAGAGGGTGCTATGACCATCTTGTGCCTCTTGTAAGTGTTTGGTGACAACCGGTATTGCCCAAGACTCAATGACCTAAGGATTAGTAGAATTATCCCCTGACTATGTCCTTGTCGTATATAGGGATTAACAATGTCACCAATTCCTGAAAATCCAGGACTGTGATTTTGGCAAATTCGGTCACCTGTATCAGAGGTTAATTGTTATACACCTCATTAGGGATATTACATGGGGCACTTTAGAAAGGAGACATTTGTGAAAACAATAAGCCTATTGTAATGTACACAGCCGGGGGAGGGGGACTGGAGGGGGGGGGGTTGACGCAACCTTCAGCGTCTGTCAATAATGGAACAGCTCTGTAATTCAATACATTATGTATTTGTGAGGAACTTCTGTTCGTGCATTGTGGTTACCGTGCCTCGCTGAGTCTTTCTTTCAAGCTGACAAAGTGCCGAATAAATGGCCAATTGTCACAGAAACTGTGATATTCATTATTAATGCGGCACTGATTGCTGCCTTACTGAAGGCACTGAAAAAATATAGTATGTAACAGCTCCGAAAATGACGTCGGGAGTTGGGAAACAAGAGTGTACACAATGTCCAGAAGTTACGGTCTACCCTAAAATTAAAAAATATGTTATAGACAGGGACCGAATTAACTTAATGGGACCATATGGCTCTCCTGGTAGCATCACAGTGATGTAAATAAAAAACCCATTAGGCACTACACTGTCGAAACTAGACTGGAGATACCCCCCACTTGCCACTCCCAAAGTGGTCAAGAGAGCAGCAGATGCCCCTTAACGTCCCCGAAAATCCATATCCAGGTGTGTTTACCGATTCTCACACATGGGATATCCCAACTGACTTCAGTTTCTCGTAAAGCCATGACAGTGCGATCCAATGGCTACCTATGATAGGAAATGCCAGACATGAAATCTGGAATAAGCTGGATTATGCCTAGCCAATCAGATGTTTTTTTTCTAAATTTTTTGAGAAGTGAATGGTCTCTATGGTCAACAAGGTCAAAACATTTTAGGTCGGGTCTCAAAAGGTCATCAATATATTGTGCCATAAGTGACCATGCTGGGGGTGGAGGGGGGGGGGGGACTTGACTCTTTCGGGATAGGCCAAAAAATAACAAATAATACTAATTTTGAGTACAAAAAAAAAAAAACAATTGTCAAGTGAATGCCCGCGGAGACGTTTCTTTCTCTATAACATACATAATGTTCTGTCAAACCCTATCATGTTTTTTCCTTCCGTACAGCAAAAGTGTCTCGATAAGATTAAAACCAAATTGCTGCATTTTTTTATCCCTCGCTTTCCAATGCTCCTAGTGTAAAAAAAAAAAAAAAGCAAAAATAATGGATTTTTTTTATACATACACCGGTATATTATTTTTTTTATACTTTTATTATTATTTTTTTTTTTTTTACGACAAGCGTTTAACGCGTCTTATCACTGCAGGCAAAGGGAATTCTGTTACCTGGTTGCGTTGCCGTCAGAATCTGATGCCAGTAATAGGCCGGAGGCGCGGGTTTATCCGTTTATTTATATACAATTATACCAAGCATGCCTTGGCAAGATGGGGAAAAGTCTGGCGGAACGAATGATATCTACTCTTCTGCTGAAGCTCGGGATATTTTTAGTGAAATTTATGCAAATACGAGACAAAGATGCTCCAATTTTTAAAAATATTTTTCGGGCACAAAAAAAAAAAAAAGACTACAAATCAAATAAGAGGATGAACGATATACAGTAGATGCATGGACAATGGGACAATGCGGTAGACCTCGTCCGTGCAGTGATATTATCCCGATCATCATCTGGTCAGGACTACTCTAAAGTAAATTTTAATGGTCCGCCTATGGGTCCGGGGGGCCGAACGTTATCTCGGTTATTAGTTGCCGAAATGATGGAGCCGATACACCTTGGGCTGAAATTGTTTTTAATACATTTTCCGCAGCACATAAAGGTAACGCGCGAGCGGCCTAACGTTTACAATACCCCATCAGCAGATCTGTGTTTTGCAGATTCTGTTACAATACTAATGGCCCTGACAGTTTCCAGTAAAATTACATAAGGGTCACTTTCCCTTAATTATCTATACATGCAGCTGTTCACCACTTACGCGGTTAGTGTCTATCCAATGCCTTGATGATGCTCTCTGCCTGCAATGTCAATGACAAGACCACAGAATGAAAAGTTTAATGAGTCATTCTGTACCTTGGTGGGTCTGAGGCATCTAGGCCGTAGCGCGGCCCTTGTCCTCGTGTAATATTCCGACTCTACAACCATTATTCCTCCTTGCAATAAAAACCTTCTCCTTTTTGTTTTTGTGGAGCTGACTGATGGTCCTTAAGTGCCCGTCGCATATTATCTACTCATAACAACAACCGCCGGTCCTGACAAAGAAACTTTTGTTGAGTTTTAACGCACGTCAAGGGTCCCCCCCCCTGTCCGATGACTATCTTCGGTACTACGATAATTATACCCATCTCATTTGAGGAGGACACTTATCAGAGACCCTTTAAGACATGGACACTTAAGCAAACAAGAGAACTGTTCAATGCTAATTACTGTGAATTGGAAAAACTTTTGGAGCACCGGGTCAATGGGTTTGAGTTCAACAATGGTGAGGTGGAGGTCATTGAGGTTAAAATGTTCAACAAGTTTGAATTGATTTCTTCAAGAATTCCTGTGAAGGATTTGCATGAGGTCTGGATGTACATGGTCCTTCCATTTTTATCAGGACACCACTATGTGACTATGTTACCGGGTACTTCTATCGATGAGACTAAAGACATTTGGTTGTTCATTGTCTTTTTAGGGACTATGACAAAGCTAAAAAAACACTTAGCATTCTTGAGATAGACCCATTTAGGTATTTGTTGGTCCTTCAAATTAGATGCAAGTAGTTCTCCTAAGGACAGTGGTGCTGAGGAACACTTGGTGACTGTGCTTATATGAAGGACTACAATGCTGAAGAACATTTAGTTGTAAGTCGTCTCCTAAGGACAGTGATGCTGAAGAATGTTTGGTGTATGTGGTCCTCCTGAGAACAGTTGTTGCTGAATTACACTTTAGTGTTTGTTATGGTCCATCGAGGATTAATGCTAAGAACATTTGGTCTGCTAGTCAGTGACTGCAAAGAAACCTTTATTGCATGGTTTATGATGACAACAATTGAAGGACATTTGGTTGTATGTAGTTCCTCCTAAGGACAGTGATGTTGTAGAGACACTTTGTTTGTGTGGTCATTCTAAGGACTATAATGCTAAATACTTGTTGTATGTGGTCCTGCTAAGGACAATGGTTCTGAAAGAACTCTTGGTTGCATGTAGTTATCGAAGCACTACAATTCTGAAGAACATTGCTTGTATGTTGTCCTTCTAACACGACAGTGATGTTGAAGAACACTTTGTCGTAAGTGATCCTTCTAAAGACTATAATGCTGAAAAAACCACTTGTGGCCTGCTGAAGTCACTGATGTTGTACATGTTCCTTCAATGGAAAACATACCAGAACTTAGTTAGTACTGTTATCCTTGGGGAAACACTTGCTTTTCATGGTCTGCTATGGAGAAGGATATACAACGAGATCGGTTGTAGACCGATGTTGCTGTTTTTGAAAAAAAAAAATAAACAGCCATGTTTGTGTGATCCTGAAAAACCTCTTAAAATATGATGCCCCCTTAAGACTGCAGTGATAAATCTAGGGTTCTTGTGTACATTCTGATAGCGAGGAGTAGCTAGATCCTTAATGCTCCTGGAGGAAGCAAAACTGACAATGATGCAGTAACCTGGCATCTGCGCCCCCACCAGGATAAACAAGTACTGACCAGCGTCTCCCGGTTGGTGAGGGATGTACGGTGGGCGGTGGAAATTGATATGCATTATTATGGGATGGCAAAATTTAGCGTTGGGGTCGTAGCACAGGTGGGGGGTTCTGCTTATTGATTTTTGTATTGTGCTGAACATACGCTAATGTCTTTGGCCCCCCGGTAGTAGGGAGCTGTAGGGCCCTGGAGAGCTTACCTTGAGTATAAACCCCCATAGCTCACACGGTGCTACAGCCCAGACTTCACACACAAGGGTTTCGTCGTCTTGCAATAAAACTTCAAGGGAGAGAAAGAAGATGGAAAAAAAATGTTGCGGCATTTATGCAACTTAATAATCCATCCATGGAATGGTCCGCTCGCTCTAATTACTCATATTCCCGGGAAATAACACAAAAGCGTAGTTACATGTGTTTCTCCAGCTGAAAGCAATTGGCTCCTGATAAGACAGTACTCAAATAAAATAGCGCGTTCAGCCGCGCAGAAGATGATTATTATTATTTAAAAAAAAAAATTAAGATTATGAGTTAGACATTTTTGGCAGATGGATTTGTTTTGCTCGATCATAATGACGCTTCTTTGTATTGCGAGAGTTCTAATTAGCACAAGGCTCGCAATCTGCTCCGGTTAGTAAGGAATGTTGCTACACGGCCCGAGAAATTCCCTATTGGAAAGACTGAACCGCGGGAGGGAAGACGGGGAACACCACATGCATGTCGCGAGTTTGGAACGTCCTGAGAAAAGAAGGCCGTTTTGGCTTTCGATTACAAGCGTGGTGGCATTGTTGGAGCAGAATCAAGATGTGGACTCGCAGTCTGGAATGTCATTGGCCTAGAGATGCTCTTCCTATGCCTATGCCTTTATTGGATGGACTAGGTGATCTTTCCCAGGACAATTGGAGTGTGCGCAAGCATCACTCTGGCCATTTAGCCTGATGTTTGCTACTGAAGCTACATCTATTTAGGCACATTAGCCTGATGGGACTGGACAACTACATCTAATCCTAGCCACTATTGGCCATGTTGTTGGCTTGCATGGAGCTCTAATTCACGGCACAAAGCCATGATTGGGACTGGCTAAGAGCTGACCATCTAATTCTACTATGGAACACATATTAGGCCATGATGTGTATTGGACTTGGACCTAGAGCTGGACCATTCGTAATTCCTCTATGGCACATATTAGGCCATGGATGTGTTTGGACTTGGACTAGAGCTGAGACCATCTAATTCTCTATGGCACAATATCAGGCCAGGGATGGTTTTGGACTTGCCAAGAGCCTGCCATCTAATTATCTTATGGCCCAATATTAGCCATGGATGTGTTTTGAGACTTGGACCTAGGCTGACATTAATTCTCCTATGGACAATATTAGGCATGGATTTTGTTCGGCCGTGGAAGACTACCATCTAATTTCTTGGCACAATCAGGCATCTCTATTCTTAAAGCACCATACTGCAGTATATTTTCTGATAGTCACTAGTATTCCATAGTGTGGGTCTGAAATACAACATCTGCATCAAGCATCAGTTATAGATGAATTACACCGAAGTTCAAACTTCTCACTATGGGCTAGGTATCTGGCTATTTATCTTAGCACGTGATTGGACATTCAAGATGTGCTGTTCTCGTGCTGGCACCAAAAATTGGGCATAGTCTTCTGCTTCTCTTGCTTGGTACCACTGTAGAGGCTTCTACGCAGGTTCTGACATCAAGGGTGAAGAGACACTATTTTTAAGTGCAGGGTCCTGCTTTTGTAACAGGTGACTGTGCTCCTGATGATGCATCCTGATTCTGCCCCCCCCATCTTGATACAGATGGTGCGCCTGAGCATGAGGGCTGACTCAACCCTTTGGCTGCACACCTACTGATAGTGGGATTAAGACTTCAGGGCCCATTTTGATCCATTGAAAGGTGTGAGGGTTGTCGGTATATTGGTTGCATAAGTCAAGTATAGCCACAGTCAAGACAGTGGCGCTGTTTTCAAAAAAAAAAAAAAACTTACTAATGAAAAACCTTTCAAAAGTTTTCACTTTAACCCAAAGTAAAAACACAATCCGCACTGATTGTCATTAAAACTTTAATTATCTGACCCTTCATGGACTTTTGTCCGAAGATATAAGGGTGACAGCACCCACCTATGGGGAGACGCTTGTATTTTCGTACACGTAGCTTATACGTTCTACAGAGGAAGTAGCTTCCTACTTTCCAGACGTCCCCGAGGCCCCTGACACAGACGGACTCCATGGTGGTTGTCAGAAATTCCCCTCTTATTTATACCGAAACTCACCTTTGGTTTCAGAGGCATTGAGTCAGGGGCTCGGACGTATTACAGGTCGCAGGGGAATCCCGTAATATAATATACTCTCACAGGTTATTTGTGGTGTGGGTGACATAGAGAAAGGAATAATGACTGTACGAACCTATGAGTGTACACCCCGCACCTTCCGGGTGACACTGTCATACTACAAACCCCAGACTCTGTACAGGCATATACATAATCCGGACACTACTCCCATCAGGTACATTCTCCAGAAATGGTGAAGTTCTAAGGCCAAAGGTAAAATGGAACTATTTCTATTAGCGACAAAAAAAAATCCTGCCTGATCAACTGTACAGATTCTCTGGATTGTTTAAGATATCAGCTAAGATCCCCATATCAAGTTCCATGTGATTGTACAGATTAATCGTCCTTCTTAGCAGATTACAATTACCAATCAATCAATTGGAGGTAATGTTCAGTCATTATTAGCGATAATCACACACAGATTTTAGTTGGTTACAGATTATGAGTCCTATTACCGAATTAATAGTCAATTATGTGTCGTTGGTGCTATTATTAGTCCTAAACTATGATCGCTACATCAATTATGGGTAATTATTACAGATTAATAGTCCTTCTTCCGATTTAGCTATTTTTCTATCATAGATATCAGATTAGAGATGAATTGTAATTGATTATTAGTTCTTCTTACAGGTTTATTATGAGCATAAGATCAGATTATAAGGTGATTGTTGAATTATGAGTCTATAGCATAGATCGTAGTATGCTGACATTATTAGCAGGTCAGTCCTATAATTAGATTAACAGTCATTATCATAAAGTAATCAAGCTTCGTGTATTGTCTGTATTACAGATGAGTAGAGACGGTAACATGTCATGGTCCGTAATTACTAAAGGATAATCCTATTACAGATTAAATAATGATCAATGCGACCATGATAAGTACACAATAATGGGGGGTTTTACAAATGATTTGTCTTTCTTAAGATTATAGCACAGTTCACAGGAGTCTGATCCTATTGCTAATGATTAGCCCTTAATAAGAAGGTGAAGTGTCCGCCCTCTTGACTCCTAGCAGTTGGATGACTTCATGTAACTTGAGGGGTAGAAAGGTCTGTGCACCAGGTATTTTAGGGGGACCATACCGTGTCTGCTCCCCATTTGATGAGTCCAGGACTATAAGCAATTCAGGCCTGGTACTGATGATTACCATATCTCGATTCAGCATCCTTGAGTTATCATTTCAGGTTTTCCGATCCGAGAAGTTGGGTATATCATTTATTCAGATGAAGGAAAGGAGGAAAATACCATCTAACCAATAAAGCCCCAGGTAGAAGTGTAACAAAATATCTAATAACGAACTTCTGTAATTCCATATTCTTTGAATAGACCCAACTTTCGCAGGATGGGAAAAACTTAAATCCAGAGATCCTGCATCTTCCACATTCTACAGATTAAACTGCTGTATAATGGGCAATGCTGTAGATTTATACAAGTTATTACATATTAGCTTCATTATGAGAGATTAATGTTATATAGGGATATCTATTCTATGATTCCATCAATACACCTCCAATATTATAGATTACTTATCCATTGTGTACAGATACCATCCATTGATTATAGAGTACACATCCCATGGTTATAGATATACACTCACATTGAGTATAAGATTACGCATCCCTTGATATAGATCACATTCTATTGTTTAGATTACACCATACAATTATTGTAGATTACTTATCATGTGTTACAGATACCATCCCTGTTATAGATTACACATACATTGAATGTTTAGATAATGAAATAGATTACAGGGATTACAACACTCCCCCATTAATACTCTTTTACATCTCCCTTCCTCTTCTACTCCTTCCTTATGGAAAAACAAACAGATCCTCGCAACATCCTACCTTTTCCCCAAAAACCATTTCCACATCGGACTCACCCCCGGGATCCGATTCAGGAAGTCAGGACTATTTTAAATTCCTTGTCTTTTTATTTATCCAGACATTTTATAGAAGAGCCTTGTAAAAAAAAAAAAGAAGGGAGAGTTAAAAAAGTTAAAAAAATAAACAAAAGTACATTCACCTAAGAAGGGGGGAGGCGGGGGGATTTCTTTATTTTCTGGAGAAATACATGTAGGAGAGCCGCGCTTCCTGTTGAGTGTTTAGAGTGCGATTATCTGGAGAGGATTACCAAGGAGGTCGCGGAGATCAGTGGCTATCTGCTCTGTTCGGTTAAAGATGAAAAAATGATTTCCCGATTTCGTTGCGTGGCACAAGTTAATACTTTTTTTTTGTTTTTACAAAAAAAATCCAGCGCGCTGGTGATTGTTTAGCTCATCTGCGCTCTCTCCCACAACCGCTCCTCCTTTTCTTGGAGGGGAGGCTGCAGCCAGAACTTCCACCTGGATGTTTAAATCATTCGTCGCAGGAACTCGGCTTTTTCCTCCCTCCTGATAGTTTTGTGGGTTTTTTTATAAAGGCGAAAATTGTTTCACATGCCAAAGTGACTGTATGCATAAATTATTTGAGTTAAACCTGAGAACTCGCAGACTTTCCCCACTGTGTCTTGGTTTTTTCTTCTTCTTCGCCTGATTGGTTTTCAGAGAAGCCACCGTTTTCTCTGAACATGTTTTTCAGACCCTAAGAGTTTGGCGCCCGATAGACGAGAGAGGGATGGGGATGTGAATGGGGGGGGTGCAGGGGGTATTTATAAATGACCATGCTGATAGTGACAATATCACCGCCTGCAAAAATTGCAATGCGTACAGATTTTAGTGGAGGTGACCAGATGGCACTTTTTGGCTTTTTTTTTTTGTTGTTGTTACGGTTTGGATAAGGTCCAACGTCTGGAAGATGAATGTGTTCGGTTTTAGATGGTGTAATAGATAATTGAAAACAAACAAAATTTTTAGTTTATTCATAATACATAACACCCTCTGCTAATCACAATCAAATTACAGCGATTCGAAAACACAGCGCCAACACCAAACCCTGGTTTAGTGGTTGCGTCCCGATTGCCATCAATGCTGTAAGGGATTATGGGGGTGACTATCATCCAACTAAAACCTAGGGACAACTATGGTGCATTCTTGGAAAATAACAGCCACTGTTTTTCTAATTCTGGACACCCCTTTCGAACAGATGGGTCTCTTAAATCGTGAGAGAATTGGGCTCATTGGGTTCTAGGTCTGAGCTAGTCCATAGGTGTTCCTTTCCGTACTATAAACTATACATTATAGCGGGGGAAGAACTGGGATCCGGTACTTCAGTATGAAGGCCAAAATGACAAAGTCGCTCTGGCTACTCCTGATATACCCTAGTCAATGACTAGGGTAATGTAACATATTGCAGATATGTCTATAGCAGAAATCTGATGATGAAATTTATGCTGTAGGAACCAATGACAGATTCAGTTCTGCTACAATCACAGTGAGCGGACACAATCCTGTCTGTTATAATCATCACAATAAGCGGTAAACTTGGGCCAATGACATATGTAGTGTAGACTATATAGATATTTGAGTCCTGACCCTATAGAGGAAGAAATCCTGACACACACAGGAATCTTATTGCCGGTTAGTAGGTGGTTACCGTCCTACTTCTATGGTACGCATCATGGATGTGCAGCCGACAAATCTGCGGCAACTGTGTGATGCCATCATGTCAATATGGACCAAAATCTCTGAGGAATGCTTCCAGCACCTTGTTGAATCTATGCCATGAAGAATTGAGGTAGTTCTGAAGGCAAAAGGGGGTCCAACCCGTTACTAGCATGGTGTACCTAATAAAGTGGCCGGTGAGTGTACAAGCTATAACTTTCTAGCTGCAGAACACAGGCATATAGGTGTGGGGGGATTTACCAGGCATAGAAGGGCTGAAGAAATAGAAATTTCTTGTGCACTGCACTACGTTACCTCCACGCCGTATTGGTGTGGAAGGGCGCGGTCACCAAGGAAAAGTACCCCATGCCTCTGTACTTTTTAAAAACCGCAATCCTGGCATTGTTTTGCCCAAGAACGCTGCTGGCAGATGTAAACAATAAGATGCTTACACATCTTGATGTATCCTACATTGGGGGGGGGGAGGGCTTACTATAAATATATAACTACGATAAATTGCTCCCATAATCCTTACAATGCTGTAAATACTGTACTATATAACGAGTCCCCTGGACATTTATCAAGATTTAAGACTGCCATCAATAGAATCCATGCCCTATAGTGACTAATGTTTAGTGCACCCATTTTCTGTATTGGATACATTTAGTAAATCCCCTTTCCGGCTAAAATATTTGTGTTATTCTGTTTGTCAAGCAACATCCCATGTATCTGTTCTCAACCTTTCTAATGCTGTGACCCCGCAATACAGTTCCTCATGTTGTGGTGACCCCAAACCATGTACAAGAATATAACTACTATAATACAGCCCCCTATGTACAAGAGAATAACTTCTATAATATTGCCCCTATATAAAAGAATCTAACTACTATAATACTGTCCCTTATGTACAAGAATATAACTACTATAATACTGCTCCCTATGTACAAGAATATAATTACTATAATACTGCCCGCTATGTACAAGAATATAACTACTATAATACTGCCCCCTATGTACAAGAATATAACTACTATAATACTGCCCCTATGTACAAGAATATAACTACTATAATACTGCCCCCCTATGTACAAGTATATAACTTCTATAATACTGCCCCCTATGATCAAACTATAACTACTATAATACTGCCCCTATGTACAAGAATATAACTACTATAATACTGCCCCCCTATGTACAAGAATATAACTACTATAATACTGCCCCCTATGTACAAGAATAAAACTACTATAATACTGCCCCTATGTAC